>CALNXJ010000066.1:907500-1394661 GCA_942486045.1 Pocillopora meandrina
CATTACTGTGCAATGTCTGTGACATGCCTGTTTCAATATACCGGTATAAGAATTTTCAACGACCACACATGTGAACGAAGAATTATTTGTTCAACGCGTTCTGTGTATATCTTCTTGGAAAAAAAGACACCATTTTCGCCAAATATAATTTTCTACTACATAACGGCTCCTCGTCTGAATAAGAAATATGTAGCTCCAGGCCATCAAAATTTAGCCGGAGAATTCTGCGTAGTAGGCGGAGAATTCTCCGATCTCCGATGCCTAATGAACACCCTGCTAGGTTTTTGGCTTGATTCATATGTTATATAATTCACTGCTGTCAGTATTCTAGACGAACACAAGAAGGAATAAACAAAAATAAAATGCGATAGCAGATTATGGTATTGTTAAACAGTAGTGCTGCAGTATGAAAGATAAGTTATCTCTTCATGAGAAGCAATATGGTGATGAACTATTCTGGGATAAAACAACACACATACTTGAACATGTTGGTTAAATCAGTGCATAAATTGAGTTACATGTTTATACAAATGTACTGGAGGGATGGTATTGAATGATCTTTGCGGATCTGAATCCTGTAGAAGACCTGAATTCATCACAGGCTTGTTTGACTCAACTTAAATTTTTTAACAAGGTAATAATGTACATGTAGATCAATCCTTTTTTTAATTAGTGTATACCTCTGTGATTTTGACACTGTAAGTCCTGTTGTCTTCTTGATGTGTGTCCTTTAAAATAAACATTTCCATGGCTGTTGTTTTTAAGATTAGCGATGTTCAAGGGGAAATTAAGCCCCTGAGATCAGATGGACTGAAAACTAATGTGAAAGAATCTTCAAAAAGAAGCCCAGGTATGTTGGTTTTCTCGCATGTTACTGAAACCTTATACAAGTAGTGAAATATTAGAAAAATCTGAAAAATATTGGAAATATGATATTGGGAAAATCTGCTGGAAAAAAACTGATGTGCACATCAGTGCAGAGGGGAAGATTAATAGTTCTATGCTTATCACCATAAACTATGTAGGGAGGAATTAAGTTGAAGCCATGACCACTTTGTTATGTTATTTCCTTTGGCTGAACACTAAGCTCACCCATTACCTGTCTGCTTTCCACCCAAGAGTATGAAAATGTTGGAAAAAAATGATTGGAAAACCTGACAAATTGCTGGGATGTTACTTTTGATGAACTACAGTTGTACATGTACAGCTGTAGCAACACCCCAGTAGTCACAAACAATTTAACCCTTTAACCCCCAAGATCTTAATTTTTCACAATCACACCATGTAAGGCTACTCAGTCTGCTCACTATATGTCACAGAATAGGTGACTTGTAGCTTAACCAATCAGATTGGTTAATAGAATGCTGGTAGATTTATGCTAATAGCTCCTTCATTTGTTGGATCCTAAATTAAAAAATAAGAATAATTTTAATTGAAATTAATTATGATGCAATTGTCACAGGAATTCAATCTGATTGTATTCCAATCAGTGCTTAGAGCCTGAAACAAATTTGGTCAGTTTTGTGTGAGTAACTATAAAAATAAAACACAAGGATTATTATTGTGTAATGAATATGTGATAAAATTACCTATTGTTAAAAAATTGCAGGTTGTGAAGAAGATCAAAGAGAGCGTGCTGAATCTCCAGACTTGTTCTCTACTCCTCTTGAAGAAAAAGAAAACCCACATAGAAAGAAGGTGCATCTAACATTGTTTTTAAAAATTCAATTCTGTGTAGCCTGGGTGCTTGTTTAAAATTATGGTCGAAAGGAGGGGTGTTTATTAGAAGGAGGGTGGGTATTTGAGGAGGGGGGGCTTATTGTTCTTCTGTACTAATTCTGCTGTTGTTAAAGCTTAAAAAGGTGTAGAATTGGCAATAGAAACAGGTGTTCATTGTATCCTTACTTTTTTAGAAAGTAAATAATGAGGGGGAATGCTTATATGAGAGGGGCCCTCATTTGTCATCATGGCCAAGAAAGTGAGCGGTTCTTTTGGAGAGGAGGCCTATTAAACCATAAGCTCTATTTGAAGAAATACAGTACTTTGATTCTGATTGTATTTAATCCACATTATGGCAAATTTTGCTTTTACATAGGAGATGCATCAACTGAATGGTTATTTTTTTTACTGTGGGTTGTTAGTTGGTGATAATTTTCTTTATTCTCATGACCTAGATATTACTTTAGTGATGATGCAGTAAAGAGATATCAAGTGCTAGTCGCTCCAAGTGATTTAAAGGTTTTAGACTCTACTATCATGTTTTGGTGTGTAAATTTTTTACTGTATTTGCATACAGTTTACAGTATATTTGTGTGATGTTGGTTTAGGTGCTTAGGAATGCTGACAGTGACACAGACCATCCAAA
This sequence comes from Pocillopora meandrina, assembly GCA_942486045.1. Lineage (NCBI taxonomy): Eukaryota > Metazoa > Cnidaria > Anthozoa > Scleractinia > Pocilloporidae > Pocillopora > Pocillopora meandrina. The sequence goes on from CALNXJ010000066.1 coordinate 909,866, forward strand.
CAGCCCCCCTTTACCTGTCACTGTGAGGTCAAACAGTGCTGACCTAAGTGATGAGAGTGGAAAAGAGTCAAGTTCCTATCAGGCTGCCTCTTCTTCCAGGTATGTTGTAACATTGTCACAGACTTGTTAACCTTCCTCTAGTTGATTTGTTTCCTTTGCAAATGTGATATCAAATGGCAAACCTTCTGTGATACTCATAAATGTAATTATGATCCACCACATATTCTTGCCTCAACCAAAACTGGAGGATATCAAAGTGATATTCTCCAACTTTTCAACCTTGCAACAGATTCATGGAAAGTCTCTGTTTGGAATTTTATACATGAGAAAACACAAACTTATTTTCAAAAAGGCTGTCATGAAGAAAACTAAAAAGTCAACATCATAAACTGGAAATATTTGTGATGATTTTTGTAATTGTTGTCTTCCACTCATTGCAAAAGAGATATAAATGTTGGAGGATGATGAACACAGTACTTCCCATAAGGTTGAAAAAAATGCTCATATCTTGTTCTGGGAGTTTATCTCTCCAGTTTTTCTTAAGCTATACTCTCACAAAAATATGCGCTTCAGGAAACAGGCATTGTTTGCATCTAAATTCCCCAATATATTTTTGGGCGAAGCGGTAGTTACTGTTTTTATAATTTCTTGTGGAGTGTCAAGTTATAAACACGTTTCGTTTTACAGGCAGCACAAAACGAAGGTAAGAAGAAAGTTGAAATTGAGAAGAACCAAGAGAGACGAATCAGGCTTTCCAAACCTGACAGGAACAAAATCAGACGATGATTTGACTTTGGAAGAGGTTAGGGGTAATGATCAAAAATCTCAGAGGGAAAATTCCAAGAGTGGAAATAATAACAACACTGGAGAGAAGCGTAAACTTGAGCAAGATGATGATGACATAACAGATGACGAGGAAGCAATTGTAGTATTGGAAAAGAAAGATCTTCCGAAACGGCAGAAACTATCTTCAGTTGTGCACGATAGTGATTCAGATGAATTGCAAGATGTGAACAAGAAAGGTTGTAAAAGGTCACCTGATGGAATTGATGAGCCTTCACCAAAAAGAATGGCTGTAAGTACAGTGAATAAACTTGCATTTCTACGCCCAAACGTGGTTTAAAGAGACAGTGATAGTGTAAACTTACATTTGTACTTATTGCACTTATTTTCATTCACAGTCTACAACTTTAACTGTTCGTCTATCTCGCCGATACAAGAATGTGCAGTGCAGACCCACCTCTCTAAAAGAAGCCATGAAGGCCAATTTGTACTTCGCTCCTCCTGGAGTGAGCATTCCAGCGTATACTCGAATCATCATCAGAATGTTTGAGAAGTATAGAAGACAATTGCATAAGGCGCAGTCCAGGGTCAAAAAGCTCATTCCCTGGGGTTCCCCAGTCGTAGCTGGGAGCAGACAAGGGGACACGCTGGATGCACTGTCGGCAAAGACTACTACCTCTGTTGGAACAAAAGGCTCGCCTTTTACCAGAGGATCGTTACGTAGAGGTGAGTTATGTTTAGTAAGGTGAAAGTACAGAGTGATTGAGCAATAATCTACATTTCCCACCAATTTACTATCATAAGAGCTCACGCAGCCTTTTGAGTAATATTATTTGCAGCTGTTGGTGGCTCCCGTCATGCACCACACTCTCTTCCTCGTGCTGAGAGCAAACGACTGGTCATAACGACACCAGCTGTTTAGAGAACAGGATAATTCTCTTTAATCACGAGTGCTTTCTCGTTGTCCGTAGTGGATGATAACGACGGAAATCTGATAGAAAGTGCCCTCTATTTTTTTTCTTTTTTGTAGTAGTTTTAGGCATACCGGTTCGATAAACGATAATTTTTCATCCAATCAGACTATGCGCTTCCTAATTCTCTTTACTAGCCGCCAGCCTAACTGAGCACTTTACGCCCTAACATCAGTATGCAAGTTCTCGATACTGTTCTCTTTTTACATTTCCTGTAGTGCTCACAATGAGAATATGTCCAACACCCAAATGGCGATCATTAAGTGTTTACCACTCAGGTTACTAGGGTAAAACAAAACACAACAAAATGGTAACGACTTGTCAATTTGAGGCTATGATATTTGAATAATGTGACTAGCAGTTGGTTATTAGTGATATTACTCTCACAAGATTTTTACGGCCGGTTATTTACACGAGGTCTATCTCAAAGCACTGTTTTAAGTAATCAGTGGGCCGCAGGCTTTCTCTATAAGAGGGTTGATTAAATTAAGTGAATGCCCTTCCACTGCTAGCTTTCGGCCCTCTTGATACTTTTGTCAAACAGCGGCTTAACTTTGTTTGAATGGTAAGGCCTTTATTTTTCTCTTCAGAAGCAAGCCCCGGAATTAAGAACTATTCAGACAATGAAACTTCTGAGCGGAGAAGAACTTTGAAAAGCTCAAGTACTATGGTTGAGCAACCCACTGCTTCCTCAACCAGCAGTAAATCAACGAGTACAGTTACCGCACCTCCGTTTAAAATAGACAGTGATAGTGACGGTGATGGTGACTTAATGCAATCCTATTTGGATCAACATTGTACGCCAACTAAGAGCTCCTTGATTAAGAAAACGCTGAAGAGCTCTGCAAGAAGTGGAAAAATTTCTGACTTTGTAGAGACTCGGGAAATAAGAGGAGCTAGCTTGAAAGGAAAATCATTATTGACCAAACCAACGTCAAGCGAAGGCGGAGTTCATTCTAATAGTTCGCGTAATAATGATCCAAAAGAGGCGCGTAAGAAAGCTACCAATGTAGACGTTCGCGATTCAGAAATGTTATTCGATGGCAGTGTTAACTTAGATTTAGACTCAGTTGAAATCCAGTCAGTTGCTATGGGTAGCTCACCTCCGAAAGGTGAAAAAGAAAAAGAAATTGTAGCGAATTCAGCAAAGACTAAAGGCGAGGCTAAAGGTGAAAGTCCAGCGAGCAAAATAGACGTTTTACCAGATGGTAGGGAAGTTGAAAATGATGTTTGCTTGATGGAAACTGAACTAGAAAACGAGGGTGATGTTCTTCGGCCTCCAAGGCGCAGGAGTATTTCGCGGCCTTTCATCGAGGATGACTCTACTGATGATGAAAACGAGTGTGTGAGACCGGCTACATCAGAGGAGGAAGGCACGAAGACAGCTGCAACTAGAAACAGAAAGCAGAAAGAGAATGTAGAGGAACATCTTGTGTCTCTACAGAGCGAATCCGAAGCCATGCATAACAGGAGTATTCTTGAGAAGATGGGGAAGGAGGTGGAGGATGATGAACTGAAACCATCACAAGATTTATGCAACCCTGATGTAACGTCCACTAAAATGGACGAAGAACCTGAGGCCGGAGGTGAATTTGAAAATACTGGAAGTTCATTGACGGCTGCAAGTTCTTTCGTTAAGCAGAAAGAAGATAGATTTGTAGAGGAAGATCATCTTCTTGAAGTGACTGAGAGTCAGCGTACGAGGGAGAAGCGTTCGGAGGCAGCTGAAAGAGCAGCAGTTGCTGCAGAGAACAGACTAAAGACGAAGACACGAAGAGGATTGCTTGAGGCGTGTTCGTCAAGGTATACATCAGAGAAACGATATTGGTCGTGCATGACTTAAATATAGCACCAGGTCATTATTAATGATACGCTCCTTTGCATTTCAGCTCTCAAGACCACTTCGAAGTGAAGCAGCCAAGCGAAATAACAGAGGATGCACTATTGGAATCAACGGTTGAATGCCCGTTGTGTTTTGAGCGTTTTACTTCTAAAGAAATAGAAGCTCATGCATCGGACTGCCAGGGTCCACCCCCACAGGCGCAGTTTGGCTTACAAACGAACAGGGAGGAGCCTGGTTTTAGGAGCAAGCCTGGACCGAGTTTCAGAAGGTGAATGTCTTGGTTAGGGTTTACTTCAGTTGCTACATGGAGCTATGTGTTTGAAGTAACCAGGCCTTGTGGTTATCAGACAATCTCAGGGAAAGTTGGGAACGATAACGTGGCAGGCTGGTTATGTGCCATTCTAACATAGTTGTCAAAAAATTCGAACGACAGTTCATATGAGGACGGTAACTGGGCAAGAGTTTGAAAGTTAAGCCAAATTGCTTCCGTTATGGGAATTGTCAGCTCTTTTACCGAGATTAAAAAGGCTTTATTTTTGTAGTTTCATTTTAAAAGCTTATGGACGCTTTTAAGTAACAAGGTGAGATCTTGAGATGTTAGCCAGCCCGCTCTTGGGATCTTAGCCCGCTCAATAGACCGGGTTCATCCAAAGAGGGTGTTTAAAGGTGTAGTATAGTACTGTAACTGGCTATTTTCAGATTTAAGTTATTTTAGCACGTTAACGTAACCGTGGTTGCAGTTCACTCTCAAAGGTTCTGCAGCTAATATCGAAAGGAGTTACTTAAGCTAGCGCTGTTAATGAGGACCAATTCAAATTATTATGGTGTAGTTTCTTTGGATAAGATTGTTCTATCTTACTAGATTAGACCAGTTACACGGTACTGTCATGAGCCGGGCAGGAATGCCGAGATTTCGAGCAAGCTGCTACCGGGATGGTCTGATTTTCCAAGATATTGAAACACCGAAAAGACTATCTTTCAATTGAGTGTTCGAAATGATCTTAGAGTTTAGTAGTTCTATCATGCCTTGTGAGTGGGCCATCCTCTCAACCAATCACATCCACGTGTGAACCTAACTGCGACTTGCTCACTCGACTTGCGCTCTGTAAACAAACTTAAGACAAATTAATGACTGTGCCAGCCCATCTTCTTTCTAATTATAGTCAGATAGTTAGCCCGAGTTACACAATCGGCATCTAAGTCGATAATGACTCTGAACATAGCCTGCTCCTTTTTGCAGTGTTTCTTCCGAAGGTGCGAACACAGTTTACCGTACTTTAAGTGGCGAAAGAGGAGAGTTGAAAAACCTTAGAGTCGTGCTTCAGAGGTCTCCTTTGGCGAGACAGAAACTACTCCAGAAAGACACTTCAACGTCGGATTCTGCCTCTGCTAAGCGAAATCTTGACTTTGAAACCAGTTGTGCAACCTCTGGAATATTTGATCAACACGGTAGTTCTAAAAGCTTTGATCGAGGTTCGCGAAAACCCAGTAGGGACACCAAAGGAGCCTCAAGGGCTGAGTCAGAGAGTGAAGAGACAGTGTACGAGAAAAACGAGAGAGAAACCAGTCCTAGTGTCCTTAACTGGCTTGAAACATCAAGGTTTTGATTTTATTTGTTTCATAACCATTATTTTTATCTTGAAATTAATAGTTGTTTTAACTATATTGTATTTAAATCTACCAACAACCTTTTCCGTCTTCAGTTAAGTGAGTGCGTGGTGTAGTTTTTAAAATGCTCTCGGGAAGATGTGTGTAAAGGCCTCCGTGCACGTGCGCGGCATGTGCTTACACCAGGAACAATGAAACACTGGAAAATAACGGAACGCCGGGATATGCCGGAATACCGTGGAATTTCCAAAAGAAAAGAAAATAAACGTAAAATTTGATAAGAAAGAGTTAAGATATATCTAAGAAAGATAAAACTCAATTTGTGTGTCGCTCGCGCTCTTAGTGCGTCAAGTCCGCCATCTTGGTTTTCCGCTGACTAGTAACCCCTCTGTCGGTGTGTTTAATTCCCAACATAGGAAAAAATATGTATTTTAATTATACTATTATTTAATATTTAATTTCCTTCATCGAAATTCCGCGATGTCCCAGCTTGTTCTGGTGTTCCATGTTTTAACACATGCGCGGCCGGCGACAATCGGTGAAAGTTCTGGTTGGTTGATCACGCACTACATAAGGTCTTCCATTCCAAAAGTTTAGTTTAAATATACAAACGTAACTGTGGAAAAGATAACATACAGTGAAGTGACCAAAGTTAAAAGAACATCCTGATCATCACGAAAGTTTCTTGTTGGCCATTACACATTTACTGTAAATAACGTGATCGTTTTTCTTTTTTGATGCGTGTAAGCTCGTGAAAAAGTTGACGCTGATTGCGGAAATAAAGAATTGTTTCAGTTTATTTGTACTTTTCTCGATGGATAGAACTCTGGTCCACGTTTATAGTTATGCAGTTGTGATGGTGCGAGGGGCCAGGAAGGGAAACGATTATGCCGGGGTCAGGGTTTTGTTGCATTCCTTTCCTATTGTTTTGTTTGTTTGATTGATTTTGTTGAAAGAGGTAATAGAAGACATATTTGGTAGCCAGTGAGAGGAGTTGATTCCCAGACTGTTTAAGTGAACAAAAAGATCCCATGTTGCCGTGGGTCTGTTCATTATTATATCACAGATGACGTCAAAATGTGGGAAGAACAAAAAAGTGGCATTTATTCGCAGCTGAGAATGTCACTAATGTCCCCACCACATTTTGAAGTTTTCTGTGATATTTTACACTGTACAGACCCACGGCAACATGCAATTTTTTCGCATTTGTTTACACGCTAAACAAGGAAAATGATGTTCATAGTAAGATCATCTATGCATCTGCCCTCCAGTAGATCATTAGTACGAACCAATCAAAATCCCTGTAGGATTCAGCTTATCATATTCATGTACTTATAAATAAATGAGCCTTCTGTTGCAGAGTTTTCCTTTAAGAACACTGATTGAAAATTAGGGATTTCTGTTCTTTCCTTTGGCACTCATTAGTGCATTTTGATATGCGCGCCAAAATTTTCTTTTCTTGCTTTTTCATTTTGTTTTGTATTTGGTGGAATTTTCTTCTCTGAGGACTTCGGAAGATGTCATTTTCCCTTTTTGTCCATTCAGCGCGGAAAAGAAGAAAGCAGCACAGACATTCCTCGGTGAGTACATTCCCTTGAACATGAGCAAGGAAAGACAAGAAAATGAAAGTGGCAGTACCGAAGAACCCGAGTATCGACAAACCTGTGGAACAGAAGAAGTGGAGTCGGACAGCGATTCATCAGTTAGTAGTGGTATATGTGATGACAGCCTCATGATGCAGTACGGAGCTCAGCGCATTTCTGCGCGTTGTAAAGAATCCAGGAAAATTCGAGAAGAAGGAACCGACGAAAATGATATCGCACTTGCCATACTTGGTGGTCGAAGCAAGAAACGCCCCCTATCTTTATCAAAAAGCTCTAAGGCCAAGAAGTCTCGGAGGCCAAGAGATTCTGAGAGCGAGGAGAGTGACGAGTATCACGTGGTCTGTGAGCTCTGTAACGAGAAGATTCCGAAAGAAATGTACTCGCAACACGTGGATGAAGAACTGGAGGCTAAGAAAAGGACATCAATAGCGAAGCGTAAAGTAGGAGGTGAGTTCTTTGCTGGACTGTCTGGTTACCTGTGGATGCTTTTGTTGAGCTTCCAGGAGCAATAAGGTTTTCGCTGGACGGTTTATTGGAATCACATCAGGTCTACTTTTAACAGTTATGTGAGAAAAACTCTTTCCTTGTAGTTAGTGCTTTATGCTGTAGTCGAAAGATCCGGAGTTCGAGCTCTAGTCAAGGTAGTTGGGTTTCCTACGATCTTGAGCAGGAAACTTTCACTATGCTTCATCTCACTCAGTAGTTTGGATTGGTGCCAGTTGATTGTTAGGGGAAATGCAACGGACAGGAGTTCCCATTTAGGGGAAGTAGCAATAATTCTGAAGTCTGATTTGTTAGGTAAAATTTTCAGACTTTTCGTCCAACTGAAAAGTTTCGTAAAGTGAGGTCTTCCTTTCAAGGCGGGTGGGAGGGGGGAAACACTTTCTTTTAATGAATCGATCGGAAATTTGCTCTTCCACCTGACCATATGGTTCTGCTATTGTTGTTCTGAAACGACACGGCCTAAAAAGTACTATCTCTATCGAACCTTTTGATATCCTTTTTTCCAGTAGTTACCCTGAAAGACAGGAGTCAGGGAAGCAGCAAAGACAAAGATAGAAGGTGCATTTCTGTTTTTATCAAAGTTTTGCGTTAATTTCCTTATTTACTACGGTAAGAGTAAATTTTGCAAGCGTTGTGGGTGGGAAGGATGCCAAGAAGGCTTGGAAACTCCACAATGTTCACGTATCAACTCGTAACGCATAATAGCACATTCTACCTCCATTCTTAGAAATACGTGTCTAGTGTTCATATGAGCAATTGAATCTGTTTTCAACGTTTGTAACTTGACTCTGTCAAAAGACCAGTGGCCGAGTAGTTTACGGGTCTGAGTAAAGGGTGAAATCCTCCACTGTACCTTACAGCTCTACTCCTCCCTTGTAAATAACCAACCAGTTCGCCTTCCAAGCGTAGATTTGTAAACTAAAAAATCCAACGGGGGGAAAGGGAATTGTAACACATATATGGCTAATATTGTGAATCATAGCTGTATTTTGCAATGCCTTACACATTTTCTGATTGAAGGGTTGTTGCAAAAAACAGACAGATTGAGAAACCCTCGCAAACTGTTGCAACAGAAGACACTGACGGACTCGAAGTGGACTGGGACGATGTCAGTAATTCACCAATCAAATGTTTCCAGTTTACGGAAAATTCGAACAGTGTCGTGGACTTCGAGAATCAATTTGAACACCTGAAAGAGAGCAAGAACAACAAAAGGCAATCAAAATACGGGCAGAAGGAGCCCAGTTGCGGGAGGTCTGGTTTCCGTGGGGGAAATAAAAGTTCCGGTAACAGGGGGAATAACAGAGGATCGTATAACAAGGGTTATGGACGCGGGAAGAAGTATAAAAAGTACAGAGGATCGCGCGGAAGGAAGTAAATTTCATCGAGCTCAACACGAACACTTTTCCGTCGGAAATTGTACTTTTCAAGGATATAATTAATCTCAATCTACTTTAGTGAGCAAAACGTGTGAAAATTTCCCGCAGGAGTTACATAAACCGCTAATAATTTCTATGGCAAGTGTCTCTGTGAAGTCCTCTGCACTAGCAGATTTCCTGTTGACAAATCTTCTTTTTCAAGGCCTTACTTGTTGGATTTTAGGCTAAAGAACTTGTCATGTTTGTGTTTTCTTTATTTTTGTTTTTTCAATTGGTTGTTGTTTTTTTTGTTTTGTTTTTCCTGATTTTAATCTAGTCTGTGGTGGAGTACTAACTTGAGGAAAAGGTATCATAGAAAGTTTAATTTCTAGTGTAAATAAGACTTGAGACATGGAGTTAACTTGGATTGTCAAAAATTGTGCCCTAAATAGTGATAAAAAAAAGTGATGGAAGTGAGTCTTGTATTTATAAATAGTGTACCTGTCTCAAGTGCTGGTATGAAACAACCAGTGGGAGTGGTACTTGGATCAATTTTTGCTGGGTATGTGTCGCTGGCCTCCCAGAACCTCTACCCTATTAAAGTCTATTCTGTGGCCAATTATAGACCCCATCTTAGTCACTTTTGGGCAAATGGTTTTTTAATGTTCCCAACATGGTCACTTTCTGTTTATCAATCTCCCTCGTTAATCCAATGGTGGAAATGCGATCTCATCCAGCGGAACATTTACATAAGCCTATTACTGGGAAGTGCCTCCTACCTTCTTCCAAATTAAAACGATCGTATCAAGCACGGTTACTTGTATAATCCTGTCCAAAGTATTGATCGAATACGGCCTGCGTGAAAGACGAAAACGACATAAGCGAAGCCAATGAAGTACTTTTAATCACCAACATGACAATCAGATGCGCTTAAATTTTCGTTGCTGTAAACTTGAAGCACAAGAAATAGAATGAGTTTGAATTTAGGTTCTCGCTTTCCTTCCTTATTTTTTGCTCAGTTCTGCAGTATAACACCGTGACGCATTTTGCACGGCACGTTGAAGTTTTTATGTCCTTGGCTCCAGACCTCGGTTCTCGCCCAAGGTCGAAGAGCTCTTATGGAATTTTGCGCATGCGTATGACACCTTGTGTCAATTAATTTAACTTAAGCGTGATTCACAGAGAAGATCATGTTCCTGCTTCATTTATTTACGTAGTTTCAGCAAGGTGGTCTCGTATTAGCCGGATCCCGTTCTCGGTATTTCCGCTAACAAAGAGCACTTTTGTCCATGTGAAATGTAAACACCATTATAAAGTAGGTTATGCGCCGATCAATTAAAAGCTTGAACATTCCCGCCTAGGCAACCCACGAGCATTTGACTGTCGTCTGTGCCCGGTGTGAGTGGGAAATTTGAACCGGAGCTGTAAAGTCTTTTGCGGTAGAAAGTTCACTTTCGCGAGAAAATGGCTCAGAATTTTAAGGGTTATGAGCGGCTATAGTTGTGGCCCAGACAATATCACTGATTAATTTTGCAGAGTTGCACAGCTGAGCTTTAAATAAATACAGCGATTGCTTAATATCATGGAGTCGAAATTTAATTTGTCATCACATAACAGCTTGGAGGAAAACATTTGGTTTTAAACGTTCAATTGAGCACGTTTCTCTTTTTGTCCATATTCAAGATTGTGAGATCCGCAATTTAGAATCACTAGATTTTCTTAACACGCTCATTGGAATAGCTATGACGTATATAATTACCATATATCTCGTTATTTTTCTTTTATGATTCTTAAAGGAAGAGAACTAGAAAGATTTATTCAGCTTCAAAGATCTATTCAGCGACAAAATTTGCGTGTTTTCCTACATTGATTTAAGAAAAAGTCTTGAAAGGAAAATTATAAGGAGCAGGTGATTAAATAACGTAATAGATGAAGTTTCGTAGCGGATAAACAAAAACTGTTTTAATTTCCGAATTCAGAACCAAACAAATGGAAATAAATTTCTCTTGGCCAAGGGATCTAAATTTTATTCCTGCTCTTTATCTGTTTTGTTGTAATTTACGGATAAAAAAAACTTTGGTGCCTTGTCAGTCTTGCCGAGAAATACATTGAGTAGCGTATCGTGATGCTACAGACGGCAAACATTCTCAAGTGATAAATTTATTCCTAAAATCTCCCTTTTCCATTTCAGAATTGGCAATGACTTTTATCCTTTTTCTTTAGAGTTCTGCAGATTCGCGATATTTTTCTTCTAACACAGAGACGTATTTCGTCACGTATAAGCTGTCGATTAAAGATTGTTTTACAAACAAACAAATTGAAATGGCTTCTAGAAGCAAGTTTGTATAATTGAATGATGTGAATAAAATAAAAGCAAGACTTTTAATATGCTAAAATTACTGTTTATAGTGGAAGGTAAAGAGAATCCGTGGAAATATCGGTTTTTTTTTGGTTTTTTTTGCCGCACATTTCATTACTTACATTTTTGTCACCTTGGCAAAGCTAGAGCTGTGTCATTGATTTGATGGCAACTGCTTTTTAAAAACCGCCGTTTTCATTTTCATTTTTCGAGTCGCTTCTGTTACGACGAGGAAACACAATGTCGGAATATTTATTTTCGCTTCCTCAGAGTTATCTGACGTTAGAGATCGGAAGTATTTTATGGTCCAGGTGAAATGAAATGTGAAAGAAGAAAAAGAGATCCGAATCTTTTGAAGTCAATTGTTACATTCTCAGGAAAATAAATATTCACGTTGCTCAAGTTTGACAGCTGTTGATTGAAAGACACGCAGATTGCACTAAATTAGGAAATATACCTCACTGGACTTCAAAACCAATGGTAGCTTATCGCGGAAATCGAAATTTATTATTCTAAGTAACAAGAAAACAGAAATGCTAAGTCATTGCTGATTGCACGCAATTAGAAGCTTCGAGACAAAATTATTCGTCCAAGAATCGTGGCTTATTCGAGAATAATTACGAAATCAGGAAAATAAATCAAGGGATGAAATCAGGCATATTGATCTTATTTTAAAGAAATTATTGACGCTGCATATCACAAGTTGGTAATATTGATATTTCCTTGTGGAGGTGCTGATATGGAAAAAAGGGAAGCCCTCAAACTGCCCTTTCGTGTAATTTAATTGGCCAAAAGATTGGAAAGTGCAAATTAATACGTCACGAACTAATTCCTTTGACTAAAAACTTAATGTGTTCCATTGAGATAAAATGGTTTTTTTTCACAGCAGTAAAAACCTGATTTAACAAGAGCACAGTAAGTGACGAACATGTCCGGCAATATTTCCGAGGATGATTTTTGCAATCGTTTCAGTAGTTTTAGCTACATGGCAGCACTTGGGAATGATCCGTTCAGAACAGCTTTCATTGTCAACGCTGTTCTAAACGTTCCTTTCTGCATCACGGCAACAGTGACCAATGCCTTGGTCATTATCTCAATTTGGCAATCGTACTCGCTATGGACTCCGGCAAATATGTTTCTGATAAGCCTCGCCATGTCTGATTTAGGAGTCGGTCTAATTTTGCAGCCACTCTACATCGCGTATCTAATCTCGTTTGCCGAGCGGGGAGTTAAAGAATCTACTTGCACATTGTCTGTTGCTGTAGCAGTAACAGCGTCCATTTTCTCTTGCGTGTCTTTTGGAACAGTGACTGCAATCAGTTTAGAACGTTATCTGTCTCTCCGCCTCCATTTACGATGCGAAGATGTCATCACATTGAAACGTGTCCGCCGATTTCTCGCCATTTTATGGCTTCTTGGCGCGATTTCTCCCCTGATCTGGGTTATGTTTGCTCCTTCATATAGGTCCTACTTTTACGTCTCAGGAATAATGTTTTGCCTGGTCATCTCAACAGCGGCTTACATCAACATTTACCGCATCGCTTGTGTACATCTGAAGAGGATTGAAACTTTAAGACACGAAGTTGACAAAAAGTCTAAAAATCTTGTGCTACAAAACCGAAGGAAGGGAGCTCTAAACATGTTCCTAGTGTACTGTGTTCTACTGTGTTGCTATCTCCCTTACTCCTTGTGCCTTGCATTGGGCAAAATAATGGGATACACGGAATGGAATTGGATTGCTATCAACTTCGCACTGACAATTATTAACATAAACTCTTCCATAAATCCTTTGATTTACTGCTATCGTATGCGAGAAATTCGCCGAGCTATATTGCTTACTGTTTATTCAGTGACTTTAGGTAGAACGAATATGAGATAGATTACATCTTGATCGTTGAAAAGTGAAAAGTCATCGACAATTAATTCAAGAGGAAAATCTGCGACCGAAGCTAGTGTGAAAAAAATAAGTTCCAATGATTTGTTACTAAACATCTCCATCCACGAAATTGTGCGCAAATACTCTAATGTATGGAAAGAGAGTTCTCGGTCGTAATGGAAAAGTTTTCCTGTGGGGTGTAATTTGTTTAAAGTGATGAGTTAGTTCGAAAGTAACAAAACTTTGAATTACTGATTTTCATATAAACATCGTTATTTCTTGTTTCTTTCACGGAACTCAATTTTACTCGAGCCATACCTAAATAGTGCGTCAGTGAAAAGATATCTGTACCACAGGTGGCCAAAGCTCACGTCACGAAAAAAAGCCAACGATTAATTCGTAAAAGCGTCACGCGTTGTGTGACTCGGTGTAGAGTCTTTTAACAGGAATAACAGTGATGGCAAGCTTAAAACGGTAGAAATCGCCAGAAACTACAACGGACACACAGGATGTGAGTAAGTTTCATTAATTTTACGTGTAAAATGTTCATATTTCGAAATATTTATCGTTGTAAATCGACCATATTTCGTTCCCAGTATTATTCCTTATAACGTGTTCAAATTTTCAACGGTTCCTCTCGTAACTTAGCACCGAGTTACACAACGCACGACGCTTTTATTAATTAATCGTTGGCTTTTTCTCGAGACGTAAGCTTGAGCGGCCTGTGTCTGTACTGTTAGTAGTAGACTAATGTTGTAAACTGAGAGTACGCAAACAAAGCGTGGTTAAAATTCAGTCCACTGATCTCGCGATCTTTTCGTGTGTAGACGCCCTATCAAAATATTGCATCGGATTTAAAGATTGTAAAACACATATTGGGTTTTGTTTGTAGCTGTTACTGGAAATAAATGTCAAAAGGAATGTACAACGCTTCAATGCAAATTGAAATGGAACATATGTTCTTTAAAATCCTGCTGTTTCAGTTTCTGCGGGAGCGAAAAATTAGATACAAGAGGAACTTTACAAAACCTGTTGTTGTATGGAATCTTTGAGAATAACTACCGGGTCAAAGGACGTAATTTGCATCTTAAGTCCATTCGAAAATTCTCATCTCTAAACGTATTTGCGATGGTGTGATATCTTCATAGTTGTTTTACTGTTTAAAAGTCGTGGAGAGTGGATGCCCTGAAGTTAAAAAAGAAACCACCGGAACATTGATAAGGAGATATGTAGAAAGTAAAATTTCAAAAGAAAAAAAATACAGATTAAGTAGGAACGATTAACAATTAGCCTTAAGTTTGTTACATCGAAAAATATGTAACAAAACCCTGGGACCTGGGCGCTGGTTTTCAGCTCCCCTCCACCCTCTCCCGCGTTCCAACCTCCACTCAGTTAATTCCGTACACTGATCACTAAATTGCTCACTAATAAGAAGAAAATATAGTAACATCAGTTTTTAAAACTATCCTTCATTTTTCCAGTTCTTAATTATGAGCGAATAGTAATCTAACTACAGCCCGTCTTTCAGCATGTAACATGTAACACGTAAAAGAACAGAAACCAGTCATTTATTTCGACAAATATAGTTAAACTATTTTCCTACAATCATCACAAGCCTTAAATTTTTCTTAAACTTTGCGTGCGCTTAAGGATCAGCTCACACAAATGAAGCAAATACAAACAAATGCACAGAAGGCAGGCGCAAGAAAACGATGTTTCCATTCCTTACGCCGGGCAAGCGTTTATATTTGTGTTAATGAAATTTACATGCATTTTGCGTTGCAAGTGTGAACAAACCTTTAATAGAAACCAAAATACACAGCTTATTTTCCACCATAAAGGATACGTGCATCTAGAATGTCCTTTGCTTATATTTGTACTTTCATTCAAGACCCTTAATGTTCTAATCATTAGCAGCCCAACAAATTAGCTAATTAAAAACACCTGCCAAAAAGGAAATTTGTGAACAGAGCCAAGAATTAATTTAAATAGTTACTAAGTGACATATCGTCCTGGAAACATGTAAAGCGGCATGTTTTTTTGTCTATATAGTAGCCAGACCCTACTACAATGGCGGGAAAAGCGGTGAACACTGCACGATGGTAACGTGGCTTTAGTAACTCTTAGAGAGCGACTGGCCCATGACACCTTGCGCTACGTGTTTCAAGAAAAGAGAGAAACCTGAGTACGAGGCTGACAGTAGGCGCTGATCAAATTCCTATTCTCCTCTGCACTTGATGGTTTTAGAGAGTTAAGTGCGAGACGCATGTTTTTAATGACAAAAAGGGGGTTTTAAAGCAATACCAATGCAGTCCCGTCTATCTATGTTATTCACAAAAAATTACTCTAAACTAATACCCTCTGCGAGAGGAACCGATTGAAATTCATAACCTCAGACCAAATTAATAAAGTCCGTGAAAACCAGTTTGTTTCGCTCTCTGCTCGATAGGGTCCCTGTGTCACTATTTCATGTGGGGCTGCTAAAGATAAAAAACTTTCTGTGGCCGGCACCAACTCTTCAAAATTCGTCTTTCAGAGGGCGCCGACCGTGTCGCCCTCGTCGTCGGCCACGCTCGTAACCACTAGAAAATATCGCCGACAGCGCGTCAAGGTCGTCGATACGTTTCTTCAGCTCCAAAGGATCACGAATTTCTTCTGCTTCTATCATGTAACGGTGGCTCAATTCACGAAAAGCGAAGGAGTGCTCTTCTAAGAAATGGTCATCATCGTCGAGGTCCATAGCTCGCATGCGCAACTCTCTCCTCAGATCTTCGGGATCGTTCATTCGCTCAAACCGATGTCGTCGCATGTCACGTCGGACTTCTTCAGGAATGCTCGAGTCCATATGGCGTTCCCAAGGCTCTCTTGCACTGTAATCATCTTCGGTCATTTCTCGTTGACGAATCCTCCTAAGTTCGCGTCGGAGACGGTCGACATCGTGAATGTCTCGGAGCCTGGTCTGGAACTCTCGCCGTGTTCGTTCGTCCATTTTACCACCAACAAACTCCTTTGTCCTGCCACGTTTCTTGCGGTGTTCCTCTTGCTCTTGGGCTTGTTGCCTAATGAGACGCTGGATTTTCTCCGAATCATCTTCTTCAGCCTGCGAAGACCTCTTCGATTTTCCAGCTGATGTCTTTCCGCCTTTGTTCTTGTCTTTCTCCTTTCCCTTTGTTTTCTTTTTTTCCTTTCCGGATTTTTTCTTTTCTCTATCTTCATCTGTATCGCTGCTTTTGTCTTCACCCTCTTTTCCCTTCTCTTCTGTCCCTTCACTGTCTTTCTTGTCATCAGTATTTTTTGCTTCAGTTTCATTGAAACACTCTGCGTTAAAGAAAAAAAAATAATATAGAACTCTGTTATACGGCGTAATGATAACATAACGCGTTAGAAACTCTCTCTTCTTCTTAGTTTTCTTGTCTAAGAGAGGAAAATAAAAATGCATACAGTGCACCCTTATCTCAAGGATGTTACCAAGACAGTGACTGCCACCTTTGTTAATAAGAGGTGATAAACAACTCGACAAGGTCCCAAAAACCAGTCAGACGCTAGAGTGCAAACCCCAGCCCCTGTGCCACACTCCTTCACACGACCACACCCACATAAAACAACAGATATGAACAAAATTCTCACCCTCCTCTCCAGGGTCCAGCACTCTCTCAATACATAACCAGTTTGTCAAATTTTCCTTTTGGTGATACCAGTACCACTGGGTCAAGTCATCTTCATACGTCTCAACCATTAATTCACACTGAAATAAATGGCACTGTAGTTATAAACTGTGATTATTAAATCATATTCCAGCCAAAACATAATTCTTAGTATCTTCACAATGTAAAAATACTCAAAAATTCACTCCTTGCTACATTTAGAGCTTTGAATAAAAAAGCCTTCTTTGCAACCAGAAATTGTTCTCAAATGTAATGAAAAATTAATTATGGATACCACCATTTTTAAAACAACTCTGTAACCTGACAAGACATGCAAAACTACAGAACCTTATTCAAAAACAGCTGATGTTCTGTTTACTGTGGAAAATCACTATTTGTGTCAAGGACCCTATTTATTTTACTAGTGATTTTCATAAACAGATCACCAAGTTATAAGAAAAAGTTGAACAGGAATTTGTTGAGTAACAGCAAAGCAGCCAGGGTGCTAAGTATGGCAGGAGACAGATATCCTAGTGTGGCCAGCTGTGCTTGATTTCGAGTCCTTGATCTCTCTCTTGAGTGAGAGCTGTTTTATTCACATGCCAACAACCTGCAGTGAAACTTAATGGCCAATTGACAACTTTGTCTCAAACTACTTGCATTGAAAATTTCAGGGTATCAGGCCTCAGTTTTTTCTAAACAGTATACACCATCTTTTTGACTGAAATCACAGCCAGAAAATCCCTGGTAACCAACAAAGTATGCCAGTCACTACAGCCCATAACTTAAATAACAAAATGTCTATCAAAGTCTTACCCTGCTCTTCAGCCTTGTTACTTCAGCATCAGGCGTGTCCCACATCTCATAAGGAAATCCAAGGTCCACCTTGACTCCTCGATTTTTTAGTCCTTTGAGGGTGTTGAATGTTACACTTTCCTCTGGAGAGAGAGCGAAGTATTATTCCAACTTAGTACTGAGTTTTAATTCCAGGGACACATAAAAACACAGTATATTATTAGGCTAACTTGTCTTTGTACTTCGGGTACAAAGGGGCAGTTAAGAGCATGGAAGCCTACGTGACCCTGTTTGGAACAAAGAGATCTATGACCATGGCCCTGTGTTGGACAACACCCCTCTATTGTGGAACTTGTTTAATTTGGAAAATTGGGGCTTAAGCTATATGACTGTAGAGGATTATATTTAAAACAGGCATTCTTTCAAAATGTGCTACAAATTCTAACAGAAAACAATAAATTATCAGAAAATATTCTGTGAAGGAAAAACTCCTTCTACTACTCAGTAAAAGTTCCCTCCTAATGGAGGGCACCTCTCTGTATAATTAGGCTACAGAGAATACCCTTACATAGTGTTTATGGTGGAAACTCATTTCAGAGTCAAAAATTGTACATCATAAGGCATTAGGAAAAGGGGGAATATTTTTTAATATAATGATTTCACTCACTCTTTTCATATCTCAAAGCCTTCACTTTGTCTTTATGCACTTTGTAATCTAAAACATTAGAACAGGCATTTTCCAGAGCTTCATTCAGACGAACCTCACTACAACAAAATATAAAAGTATAAAGTGTGAGTTTCTAAAATGTAATTAATGATTCATTGAAAAGTGTTTGAGGTCTGCAAACCCACATAAATGAGGTAAAAGGTTTAAACTGGTATTAGCTAATTCCAGCTCCAGAGTATGCCAAACTAGCTACAGGACTAATATGTCTCCCCTTTTCCCATGATCTAGAGGCAATTGACTACAGCAATAAGATTTGCATACTTACGAATACTGGTAGTTTATTTCCTTACGCTGCTCCTGAAATATCTGCCCTGTTCGGAAGACTTCCTTGGACTTGCCAGACCTTTCAAGCTCATCCTGCAGTTCTTGTACCAAGTGTTTACAAACTGTAACATTGAGAGATTCAAACACATTAAGAAAGACAAATTTTTTTTTTTAAATTTATTTCTTACAGAAATTATTTATCCCTTTATGTCCCAAGATCTGATTTCAACTCTCCCTTGTGAGTGCTACACCTGGTGTTAGATTGAGTTGACAACTTCTACTCAAGAGGTTTGAGTATTCTCATTACCCACTTGCTGGATAATTTATGGACATTTAAAGGAGAAGTTAAATGTTAATCACTTCTGGGAGCTAAAGGGTTAACAGGACTTTGAAAAAGATTAAGGGGGAACTACTACTGTCACAATGGTATTAAATATTCAAGAAATTCTTATCAGTTTACAGCTTAATCTAATGCTTGAACCAAACCTGAAATAATTTAGATTGCAGATCCAAGGCAGGTGCTCAGAGAGAGAATTAAAAAATCCTTGCCCTGTGGGCATAAACCATTATTCACAAAAAAGAAAAACATTGACCAAACAAAAATTGGCCTCTAAACTGTGCCAATATTAACCAACAATTTGCACCTGTTTAAAGTTAAGTTTGTTGAGGCAGCCAATCAAAAGTGTGGTTACTGTTAATTTAGAAGATCACAATTGTGCATATTGACATATGACACAATTTGAGTCAGTGATCTGATTGCGAACAAAGCCTAATCAACATTTCGATCAAATGAACAGAAGTTAATTGAATGGTGCTCGCGTCTCTTGGCTCCAAAAAATAAGTTGACTGGCAAGCTACAGTTTCATGTTTCAGACATATGTTCGACAAAATTTAGTTCGAATTTCCTCAATCGAACTCGATCAGGTAACTTCAAGAACGACAAAAGTTTTTTTAATGGCGAATCAAAGTTAAATGCCTTATAAAAGTTGTGTGAAATATTGAAAGCAAATTTTTAACGCATAATATATTTGGCTGGAAAATATAACTGTTGAGCTAAAACAAACAAGCAGCTTGTGAAGAAAAAAAAATCTCCCTGCATTCGTATTTACTATGGTTAGCAGAAAAAAGCTTCAGATTAGCTATAAGATCTCTAAAACATTTGTGGAGTCTAAATTTACAATATTTTATCGTCTCTTGGAAGATCAATTTTCACGGCTAATAAGCGAATAAATAAAAAGTAGAGAGGAAACAAACATTTGTAGCTGCAGAATTCACAGGTCATTCTCAGGAGACTACATCTACTTTGTTGTTTATTTGTCTTTTTGTCAAAAGTAACGCGTCTCTGAAATAACTTTTTGTTTTTCAGAGATTTATACACACAGCTTTTTTTTATTTCCTTGGGTATCATTTACAAAAAAGGATTAATAAAAAAGCGAAGAATAGATTAATCCTTACTCACCATGGCATTTTGTTGGCAATGCTGCTTCCTCTGCATCGATGTCGGCATCGACCGTGACTGAAATGACCAGAAGTAAAAATGAAACGGAAAAAATTCGCATTTTGCCCATAGCGAAATAAAAAGACCATCTGAACCCTAGCTAACAGGTGATGAAACAAAATTTAAGGAACTTTCTAAATTTCGACCATATGTTTGTTTAACAGCTGGTTCGATAGTTGTGTCTGATTGGTCATCGTATCCGGTTCGATTCTCCCGGGCTTACTCCAAATTTGGGAATTTCTAACCATACAAGGTTCTCCATAAAATACTTCTATTTATTTCCCTCTTTTTTCGTCTTGATTTCAATTTAAAGGAAAATATGGCAAGTGGTTTCCGCGCTCAAATTTTCCTGAGGAAGATCAAAACGGCATGCGTAGATACATAATGCACTGTAAATGAAGAAAGTGTTTCCGCTGACCAATTTACGATCTATTATTTCTTTGCTTTAGCCTTCTTTCAGCCACCCCCTCAGGGAAACTATGAACCTAAGTTAAATTTTTCTTGACAAATTCCCAACGATTCATGCTCTTAATTGTTATTAAATTAAGAAAAGAAAAAAAAAGGAAAAATTTTTGAAAAAACTTCGAGAGTCTACTTATTGATTCCAACTTTCATCTACCAATCACTTCCTTTGAGGATAAAACTAAATGTTTTTTACCCCACCCCGGCTCTTGTTCCTGAAATGCAACTCGCCTCATAACGAGGTGGACGTTTAAAAATGGTGGACATTGCAGGTCTCCTCGAGTCTTCTCGTCTCCTTGATAACTGGGAATTAGATTCAGTGAAAAAGGAGACAGAAGAAACAGTAGCAAGATCACTAATCAGCTATCGCCACCTGAAAACGGAGCTACAAAGCCAGTGCTTTTCTCTGAGCGCACAAGAAGAGCGCCTTGACGAGGAGAGCGGCGGCGCGGAGCCAATGACTGTGTGGGTGATGGGTTCCTGGGGAGCATTAGAGTCTGTGGACGGCAAGACTGAAGATGCAGAGGAATACTCGCGTAAAAAGCGTGAGCTAACAAAGGAGATTGTCATGTTGAAGATTCAAGTGCTGTGTTTGAAGCAAGTGCATGTGAGCTCCTGTATAAAACAGTTACAGGTACTGGGTCACGTAAATTTGTTCCGTTTGTGAGTTCACATTTTTTCAAGCAGGGAAAACTTTCGTTAGATCCTCTTTCAGTTTCTGAAAATCAACCTGATCAAGCGAAACGAGCGCATGTCGCTGCTTTGTCGTGTGGAAAACTCAATAGACTTTGCAAGACTTTGGAAATTATGGGGTTTTCGAAATGAGAGGCGTATGACCCGAAAAATCTCTCCTGTACATGATCTCAAGTGTGTGTTACACCTTATTTTACAAACAGTTATTAGTTTTGATATTACTGTAGTTATAGCCTAAGACTACTCACCCTTTCACTCAGGACTTGATCACCACAGGTAGTAAAACACCAACTCCAGAAGGTCTGCAGTTCTGCAGATTTGAGGAATGGGTGCAAGGAAATCAACAAATTTACAAACTGCAATCAAAAATGCTTGATTTGGAGGCTGCAAAGATCAGGTATTTTGTCTATTTAGCAGTAAGTTAGCTTTTATTTTAAAAATGCTCATAACCTCCAAGGTTATAGTTTAGTTAACCCGTGAAAAGGCTATGTTTATCAGGGAGCATGTCACTTTAACTGCATTACTAGTAGTGCCTTGAGTCAGCTCTCAGTAAAACCATATGGCTGGATAAAACATTTCTTTGACCATCAAACTCTTGCTTTGTTCATGTTTAATCCATTTTTGATTTCAGAAGTATCCATGCATAACTTATTTCTTACAACACCATATATTATCTACATCAAGTAAGCAGCTTAAGATTGTTGTCTTCAATTTTGATGTTAGTAAATTTCCATTGCCAACTCACAAGAGAAGGTGTTGCAAACAGAAAGTAGAGTTATAATCAGATCTTAGGAATTATTCCCAAATAGAAATTCATTTCATGATTGCTTCTGAATTGCAGATTGCACAAAGAGTTTTGCATTCAAGATGATAAAGAATTGTCACAGTCATCAGTATCATCAATAACAACAAGACAGTCCTTTACATCACACCTGGAGAAAAAGCTTGGCTCCAAAGAACCAGATGTAACCTCTGGTGACTTGAACCTTGAAGAAGTTGTAGTTTCACCAGGTTCTTTGGAAATTGCCAGCATTTTGGATAGGATTTTAGATACCAACCATATAAACAGTACATTTGAAGCATGTAAGTTGAAAGCTTACATTCGTGAATGTTGGGATGTACAAAATATCGATGATGAGTTCCCCACAGGAGTCCACCCAGACAGATATCAGGAATTTGTGGGTGGTATGGCACAGTACATCATAGATAAACAGCTGACTCATCAGAGAGAAAGCCTGTCATATGATATGGTCTATGTAAGTAATATTGGTACAACTTATTGCTAAGAAGTATTTATCTTAGTTTGATGGGTATAACTGCTTCAGAAATATCAAGAAGTTGATCTGTATGAGTTTTGGATTGTCTTTTCCTCTCCCCCACATCCCCCTGGGAGTCTCAACTTTTTAAGATTGGTTTATTCAAATTTCTCCCCTCCCTGGGCCAAATACCCCCTCCCCCCAGGAACAAATGTTATTAAAATCAGTGAGAAAAAAAGGTATGGTGTATTATTTTCTGGTGCCACCATTGGGTTTTTGACTTGTAAGCATTACTCTATGATGTGAAAATCATGAAAAACAAAGTCTTCACCCTTGAATACTTCCACATCAAACGATAAAATGTATTCCACTGGAAAGCCTTGACACTTCCAGTTTACATTTGAATTGATTGGTACATAATCATAATCACCTAGTGATTATAACAGGCTTGGATGCAAATCACCATGGATCAGAGCAAATTTAAAGTTATATATGATTCAAAATGTTCAATAACATATACTTTATTTGTTATTGAAAATAGATATTGTTTACAGTTGTTAGTAAGTGTCAAACCCAAAATAGTCTGTGACATTACCTCTGAAAGACTCCCTCCTCAAAGATGGCAATCAAAACACAATGTTAATCTTAAGAAATGATATTCTTTATAGTAACAAAGTATATGGTTCAATTTAAATATTGATAAAATAAATTAGGTAGTAAGCATGTCTTCATTGGTTAATAGGTTTTTTTTCAATGGTAGTATGTAAACTAGGTTTTGACATGATAGATTTATAAGTGTTGGTGAGAAACATTTTTAGAGCAGTGGAGAACTTTTTTAGAGTGTCTGAACAACTGAGAAGTGGGTTGGATGAATTTGTGACAGTTACGAAAACCCTGGACTGCTAAACTATCTCAAATTCTACCAACCTTTAAGTAATTAGATGAGGCTATGTGAACACAGAAAAAGGTTGTCTATAGCTTAAATACAGTCGAACCTCGACTCATCGGGACCTCGTTAAATAGTCCGGATAATCGAGAGTCCGGATAATCGAAAATATGAATATTAATGAGATAGAAATGTGAAATAATTATCTGCTTATCTTTAATCAATAGAATGGCTAGCTTTCGCTTCGTAGGAATGTTTTTTATTTGAGTTTACGATCGATCGCTCGTGTGTTTACATAGCCTACGCGGAAGGAACTAATCAAACATGAAATTCCCTTGGCAACAAAACAATTGAGCCAACCATATATCAGCTGAACGCATCAGAATATTTCTTTGTCTCGTCGCACTTTCGAATTTTGAAAAGCGCAGAGGATAATACGCTGTTTCAACAGTCTTTTGAAAGGATTATTGGGCTTTTTGCGACTTTGAGTTTCAAGAACACAACTAATTAATATTCATAGAAAAATTGGGACCAGAGAAGAAAGTCCGGATAATCGAATAGTCCGGATAATCGGGGTCCGGATAATCGAGGTTGGACTGTACTGATGGTTTCAAGTCTATGCAAATCACCCAAAACTATTTTTTTAAAATGAACTTTTACTGTTGCAGGCTAAACTAGAGCAGTACTTGCTTCCATCCATCTACAACCTCATTCAAGCGCACATCCGTAAGCCAGAAGAGGACAAAAGGATATCACAGATTTACAAAAATCTTGCACACATCACACAGACCCAGTTCGGCATCAACGCAGTATATCAAGACGACGGTATAGCACCGTATTATGCAGCAGTGGCTTCCATGAAAAGCATGGCATTGTCCATCTTACCATCACGCAAGATACACGCGATTGTCAGCGCGGCGCATTGTGTGTTCAAAAAACTTAATGAGTTGTCCATGTTCGAACATTCTAAACCTCCTGGTGCAGGTAAGTTTTTTTTCATCCGTGTGTAACAAGGTAGTGATCAGGAGCTCAGAATACGGAGAGGCATAAAAATTCTGCGGTACAGTACCTCCAAGAATTTAATTACCTTCCTCTCGTGAGACGTGTAGCCTTTTCCAGGCTTTCAGTTAGTAAAACGGAGCGAAATAAACAAACGTAGTAGCAATGGTGCAAAAGAATAGGAAGCAGGTTTGGTTCAGGTCGCGTACCTGACCCAGACCTCCCTCGTTTTTGCACTCAGTCGCAAGTTTCGCGCCAGTTTTATTGCGCCTCGTTCTACTGACCGGACGCCTGAAACAAGCTACGAGACCTAAATCTCGTCTCACGTTCAAAAGAGTCGACTGACTCTCGAGGAACAAGATTATCGTGTTGCGAAAAAAAAATTCCCTGGAATCAGACTGCTAAAGTTGAGCGTGATTGGATTGGAAAGAAGGTTTAATTTTGTAAGATTCACTGGGAAGATCATTCCGTCAACTAATTCCCTCATCAAAGCTTACACCCACGTTCCTCTTCGTTTGCTCATTCGCTTATCCCTTTTTTTTTACACTTTCGTCAGATGAGTTCATGGATGTTTGGGTGTATGTCGTTCTAAAATCTAAAATACCAAACCTCGCGTCGACGATCGCGTACTTAAGGAGATATTCAAATCCTAACTTGGCGTTCTCAGAAGCAGGGTATTACTTGGCAAGTGTAGAGTTTGCCTGTCAGTATTTGGTGCGGATTAACGAACAGGATTACAGGGACAAGATGCATCTGTTAACGGAAAGGATAGTCGTGTGTGAGCAAGCTAGGTTTGGTAAGATGGCCAGAGAAGAAGCAGCGGTGTTTGAAATAGTTTCTCAGGATAAATGGCTCCAGGGATTTGAGGTGTTTGCTGTGAAAGAGTGGCACCTGGATCCAACTAGGTGAGAAACGTTTACTCTGGTTGATTCCCATTATTTTTATTTTTTTCAGTTTACCTCACTATGAGTATCTAAAATAATGCAACAGTGCATATGCTTCACCTCGCTCTGTGATTGGTTAAAAATGGGCGCCACTTTCTCAACCAATGAGATGCTAAACTTAAAGCATTCTCGATTTTGTCGCTGGCGTTTTCGCGGGCTTTAGGCTTTTTGCATGTATTTTCTATTAATTCTTCATTGGCTCCGTTGATCGTCGTTCTGGATTGCTATGGTCAAATTGATCCAAAATCCCTATAGCGTGTATAGTGTCGTAAACCATTAGCAAAATAATTACAACCGCTCTTTAAAAGATGAAAATCATGGGAAGTTCATGGGAAGTCGGAGTGAAGAAAAGCAACCGGTCTTTATAAACGCGGGAAAACGCGGTTTTAGTTTTGCATCTGATTGGTTGAGGAGGTGGTTCGGTTTCTTAGACCAATCAAAGAACGAGAAAAAGAGAACCAAATACAATCCCGGATAATGTTTCGCGTCGCAGTATGGTTGTAACTTGGATAACGGCTTGAATCTTAAACTCCTCTTTAACAAGTTTTTATTTTATTTCCAAAAGGTTTTATCGGACTGTTATAGTGCCGTCCTCGGATAAAAGCAAGAATGTAAAAGTCTCTGTCGTCAAGGTGAGACCAGAAAACACTTCGTTTGCTCAAATAGAAATGCTGGAACAAGTATTCATGTGCTCAGCGAATGAAAATGGATTGTTATGCATTCGCACGAACTATGGTATTGCCGTCACACTGAATGTGGATCATGTTAGAGACCAGCTTACACTGATTCCTATACCTGATGGGGAGTATGATTCTTTCGAGGACACTGTGACAAATTTTGCGACGCTTGACAAGCTCGCTTGCGATTACAATCCTCCTCCCAGAAATGCTCCCGCTGAGATTGTGCTGATGACAACTGTATTTGAAACGATACAGAGGATGGAGGACATTGTATCAAACACTTACGGCATTGCTAATTCCCCACCTGGGGCCGTTCGGAATCTGATCGGTGCGCTTGTTACAGCTCTGCGCCAGCTCAGTTACTTGAGTTCATTGTTTGATACACCAGAGGTATATTCCGCGCTCATTCAATCAGCAGTTCAGAAGTTCCAAACAGACTATAATAGAAAATGTCAATCAAGCATTTCCCGGTTGCCATGCAACGGGTTGCTATGTCCGAATACCTGGGAAGCCCTTCAGAATAGTCTTGGGAAGGCCCCAAAGATGACAATTGCAAAGTCTTAAATTGCATATCGCGGTTTATCTTGTCAATGCTTCGTCACATTATTTTGAACGACTTGAATTTTATTTCTCCTATGTGCATCAGACTGGATGTCTTTGCTTCTGCTTGTTTGAAATTCTTTGTAATGGGAAAAGGAATGGCAAAGGAAATGGGAATGTTTAAAGTGGTAATTTATCAGAATGCGGCAATAGATCACTGATCAACAAAGATTGATATTCTGATCACAAAAATTTACTTAAAGCACAAAAGTTTATTAATTATATTACAATTATTTGTCAAAAACAGTACATTTGTATGAGTTACACAGGTTGTATTGGTGATACTCAGAAATAAAATTGAGATATGTGTACATAGCTATCCTAGATCTACGTTAAGAATGGTTTTCATACCGAGAATTATTAGTAATATACATTTGTTTTGAAATGAAACTGTGAGGTTTCTTTCAATTAAAACAATCTGTAAAAGAATATCGTCTGTGTTGCTTAATCAACTATATTCTCTCGGTTGGTAGAAACGAGCAAACTAGTGGATGTACAAAAAAAAAAAACACTGGGGAGGGGATAGGCGCTGACAAGTGCGATCGAAGTTTGTCAACCTCTCGCTCTTTTGCGCTTCTCTGCTCACTGATAGCCTCAACTAGGGTAAGGTAACTACAGGAGCAGCACTTAGTTAACACGCAATGCTTACAGTGCTCATTCAGCGATACGTACCCTACCACTAACACTGATTCCGTAAACTACTCTCAATATGGTTATTGAGATGTTTTTCGTTGAGTGATTTACACTTCATGGGCGCCACTTACAACATCTTGCTAAAGATACACCACTTACAACATCTTGTTAAAGGTACTCTGTTTTTTTTTACGATTCTTTCTTTTTTTTTCTACTTTACAAATGTGAAATAATAAATACGACTGTCATAACTTAGTTTTAAAACCTACACCGTTTTATTTTACTTATTTTTGTTTTCACGATGCAGTTGATTCAGTGTTAATAGAAGCAGTGAGACAGCAGTTTAGTCTGTTCTGGCAAACCATGGATGCTGTAGAGTTTGCTTAAGAGTTGGGCGATTGTTTGGAGTTGTGTTCAGTAGCGAGTAGATAAGATTCTTTGCGTCTGTTCAAAAGGAAACAAGAAATAATTATCATTTAAGAACTAATAATGTTAAACTGGTTATTCACGTTAGACACTCCATGGGACGATCTTACTTTCGAAGCGGTCTGAAGCTAAAACGACCACTCCCTTGGAGACAGAAAGGGGAAAAGATGGTAAGGCCAATCGAACATTAACGAAGGAAAATACTTGCAACGACCGCATGGAATAAGTTTGATTTTCCTGCTTCTTCCTCATTTATTTATGGCGCACAATTTGTTTGTATGCAGACAACGCAAGATGTAACGTACAACAGTCTCAATGCATTCCAAACAGGATTTAACAAACGGAGAGGAAAAAATGGGTATAAATCCCAACCTCTTTTCAGTCTGGGGGTTGATTTGTGACATTTAAAATTAAACTACATGCAATGGAATTCTTAACAGACCACGTAGTCTAGACCTGTTCTTTTTTCAGTGCATAACCTTCACCCCACCCCCTCCCCCACAATCTACACAGAGGTTTAACCCATACGGATGACTGAACCTTTGCGTTCTCGAGAAAGACCCTCCGAAAACGCCTCCTGTCAACCACTCCATCCCAGACTTCTTGCGGACAACAAAGGAAGCGGTAACTGTTTGATAGCTAGATTTGGCCCAAATATCAAAATTTGTTTTTAAGTACCATGAATCTGAAGGTTCTGTAAATAAAATACCTGCTGAAATATTTTGGGGTACTCTAGGTGGCATACTGAGGGCCAGATGTGATTGTTTAAATGCGGGTACTTGAGGTGATAACATGTCCACCAACAGGATTCCCATTTGCCAGACCGTGCCCTGACAGCCGTCATATTTCTTTGATTGGCTGTACTCAGGAGGCATGTAGTGTGGTGTGCCTGAAATAGTGCAAAGTAAAAAAAACGTCACCGTTAATTACTTGCCAATAAATATTACGCCAATCATCTGTTTATCCTCGTGTTTTGTTCGAGTAAATGTAGAGGCAAGAATGTTTGAAATGAGAGATTCTTCATTAAAATCATCTTTCTCATTTCCTTCACTACTTTTTGACATTTCACATTAAATTTTGCTGAAGCATTCGTTGTAATGGGATCCTAGTAATCGTTAAAGGGATTTTTTTTTTTTTTTTTGCTTTGTTTTTTTTTTAAGGATTTCAGACTGGATTTGTCATTTGAAATCCTATTCCGTCCTTCAATTTAACAACCATGAATTAGACTGAGCCAAAGAATATCGATTAGTTTACAGCGACCGTTCTTCATTATAGAAGGGGCAGGTTTCACCTGAGTTTCAATGCCTTTAACTTGACCGATGTGTTAAAAGTACTCTTTTTCGTTATAAATCTCACCTCTGAAATGCGTGAAAGGTTCAGCTTGAACCTCAGATGCCAGACCGAAATCAATCAACTTTGCCTCATCAGTACTCATGTCCACGATGATATTCTCTGGCTTAATGTCGCGGTGTAGAACACCATTCTCCTCGCAGCTGATGTTGGCCTGCAGGATCTGGGCAAAGTACCGCCGCACTTCATTCTCTGTCAGTGGTCGGTCCAGGTTATCTCGCTCGTGTATGACCTCAAACAAGTCCTTACAGACTTGAGGTCTTTCCATAACGTATACGTAGAATTCGTCAGTGATGATAACTTCGTATATTTCGATCACGTGACGGTGACGTGACTGGCGCTGAAGATAAGCCTCGGACGGAATTTCGAAGCCGTTTATCTGTAGCAAGAAAGGAAGAAAGTGAATTTTGGCTTAAAGACGAGCTCCTTTTGCATTCAAGAAGTTTTTCTAAAAGGGAAACATATACTTTTTTATTTGACTGGTCTAGATAACAACACAAACCCGCTCCACTCTATTCTTATGATAACATGAAGTTTACAAACCTTTTTAAACTCCTTGACTGAACTTTTCTGAACGAACTTAAGCGCCACCTGAAAAGATAGCCATATATATATTTTATTACTCCTCCTTTTTTTATTTAAAAGGAAAAGCTACTTGCTTGAAGAATCTCAGCAATTTACGCCATCAAAGCTAAGAGTTACTTTTATGTACAACTTTTATGTAGAACTCAAAATAAAACGGGCAAACCACCCACAGTGCCAGAAAACATGAGTCGGGCGCAGACTCAAGATTGCATCTGATTGGTTGAGAGGGTGACCCAAGTTTTTCCCACCAATCATAGAGCAGAAGAACTTACCGGCAGGTTGCCGTTAGTGCGTGTCGCAGAGATAACCAAACCAAACGCACCAGCCCCAAGTACTTTTCCAAGTTCGTAATCAACGAACTCAGCTAAAAGTTGCAAATTAGAGTAAAACCGTGTTACAAATCGTTGCGGAACGAGTAATTCAAATTGTACAAGTGAAAACTTAAAAAAAACAACAACAACAACAACAGCAAGCAGAAAGTTAATGGGTGAGTTCTCGTTATAATGGTCGGAAAATCTGTGAATAGTTTAAGTGTCTCTTACAGGAAAGAGGATGCGGCACAAATTTGGGTTAATTCTCCTATATCTGCTTGCGGGAAGTGTTCTGCCGGTTGATAAATATATTCCCGCAGATGGTTCGACCAAGCTCAAAAACTGAAAATAAGTTTTCAAAATTTTAGCATACCTCGAGAAGCAATTTCCTTTATGTATTCTGGTATCGGCATTTCAGATAATTTCAGTTGATCATTCTCACTTGATTGACTGGATGAAGAACTGTCACCTGACAGTGTGAACTTTAGCTCCGCATTTACCCAGTTAGGCTTCTGCAAAATTTTAACGAAAACATGGTATTTCGCTTGATTGTGTCTAAGTAAATTCGGGTCCATTGTGGAGTAGTGATGAACCCAAGAGAGGAACCTGAGAGACCTTCATATTCCCCCTTGAATTAAAAAAAAAAATCACTGACTCTAGGGAGTACCCCGTTGTGCGGGCTATTTTCATCCGCCATGGTTTGCGACTTCCCTAGAACAAGGCTCAAACTTTGTTACACAACTTCTGAGTCTTCAGTAAACAAGTGTTTTGTTTCACGATTGCATCCTAATGCAATGCACGTCCCCGAATACCTTAATGAGATAATCACTGGTCAGTCAAGACGATCATTTTCACAGTTAGAGAGCATTTTCTGCCAGTGCTGTTTTTATCATCGAATATTACTCTCTCGTAGCTCATAATATCGGTTGAAAAACTGAATTCCTGGGTACAAAGTTTTGATGATTAAAGTTGTATAGTATATGATGATTCACCAGGGTACCTGAGAATGGGCTAAATACCATATCCTTGTGGGAAAAGTGATCGCATTATGACTTAAAAAAACGAAATAAAGTAACACTAAAGGAAAAACATTTTACCTCATAATCGAGGGACAAAAAGCTGTCGTAACTACTGATTTCCTTGAGGTAGTCTTTGTCAGACTCACTCCAAACGCATCTCAATTTATTTCTAAGGAAAACAAATTGAATGAGAAATGATAAGATTAAATTTTGAACGCGCTTTATGTATGCGTCTCAAATACACTTTCTTACCTCTGGAATTTGGAAATTCCTGGTTTGTTCTCCCGTTCACTGGCCCAGCGCTACGAAAAATGAGAAAAAAGGCAATGTCAAACTTTGTCGGTAGTCTATAGGAAAGACGGTAAAGAACCATTTTGGAACCAATTCGCAAAGTGTTCAATTTTTTAGAAAAGTCGGATAGGCGTCAAGTTTTTTTTTTCAACATATGTTCTTCTAGATATCTTTTTCGTATTTCAGTTGAATCAAGTAAATTCGAACTCACCTTTTTGTCCAAGCGCCTTCTTTTCGCGGGGGTACTTGATTTCATCTTTGATTTGCGCTTTCTTTTCAAGCGCAAATCTTTCAAAAAATTCGGATTCTGAATCATTTTCTTATCGTGTGATTCGGCTTTGTTTGATTTGTATTCACGTTCCCCAGTTTGGTTGATTGATCAAATGAATCAACTTTAGATCAACCCAATACTGTTAGCGAACAGTTTTAGAGAATTCTCACAGTGTTTACCACAAGCGAACTTTACTGCAACTGAATGTTTCTATGGTAAACATCCAAAATAAACCACTCTACTGTTTGTGACGTTTTTTGTAATAATATCTTGCGCGCGTTAGAATTTAACAGCGCGCGCCAGAGGACAGATGGTTCGTTCTGCAGGGTCGTTGCGTTGTTCGTCCAGGCAAGGTCAGGCAAGGAACTCAACTCTTTGAGTTCTGCTCTACACTAAGGAGTTATAAATGGGTATAGTCCTTTAGCATTCTAGCAGTTTTCTCCCGATATGAAGCGAGAGCTTTCGGCGAGGAGTTTCGATTGAAAAGAGATTGGGGCCAGACTGAATGACGATACTGGGTCAGGATATGTCGTGTCAAAGTATATAGGGAAACTTTGTGGGGTGTGAGTAGATAACCTGAGATGAAATAGCTGCTCTCATTTAAGCGGGAAGGGAAGTGAAGACGGAGAAATGAGATGGCCAAGCCCAAAGAACCAAGGAGGGGAACTGGTTACTAGATTGAAACTCTCGACCCAATCTCACACGTCTTTTGTCAAACAAGATGGCAGTCAGGATGTATGTTATGTCAATGAGAAAGCCGGTTAGACAAACGTCGGCACATTTGCCTCCCTCCAGGACTCAAAAGTGACATGGCGTCTTGTAGCATGATAAGTTTTTGCAACTGGAGTCATTTTAATTCAAGTTTATACCGTCATTTTGGTAAAAGTCGTGTGGTAGTTTGGAGAAGGTTAATTCATCAAGCATGTTTCGCACGTTTCAATACAAGGCAGACTTCGCCGGTAGAAAGTTCTTTCGTACTTTCCAGGCATTTTTCTACACTAAATAAGCATTCTCTGCGTTTCGTTCGTCGAGGAGAACGTGAAGGAGTGTTAATCATAAATAACTGCGGCTTGCATTTCTCAAGGACGTGTTTACTAGAGAATGCTGCCAACGTGACGCAACAAACTAATCAAGATCTGAACACAGAAATTAGGAAAGTTAAAGAAAGCGCGGAAAATGTTTCATTCGACGAAAACTCCCTAGGAGAAGAGGAGAAGATTCGAATCAGTCAAGATGACGCATCTATGCGCACGAATTGTAGCGAATTAAATGACCTTTCCGTTGCGGATACGGAGCCTTCATGTGAGGAGACTTGTTCAAATGAAGACAGTTCTTCCCAAACTTCTGTTCCTCTTACAGCAGGTTTGTAAATGCTATTCTCTGTTCCTCTTACAGCAGGTTTATAAATGCTATTCAATACCCGAAAAGCAGGATCATGCATGGGAATCAGTTATTGAATAACCCTTGAGACAAGTGAATAACAGAATAGCAGTTAATGCGGGCTGCTTGTCCAGGGGGATGTTATGTAATCAGATCTGAATGACAAACAAGCATATGATTGGTCTGAAAATCAAGCATAATTGGACTTGTTTGTAATCTTGTCAATCAAACAACAATAAATTTTCCATTTAGGAATGGTCCATAATTGAGCTAAAGTAAGGGACACACTAGGCAATCTTACATGCACTTCATGCTAAATTTGGTCATCAATGAAAATCACAAGCTGAGTTGCCAATTTCAATATTACCTCTAGCCTCTTTTTCAAAGCAAGTCCTGGTGCTCATCTTTTCATATGATCATAATTTTTCATTCACATGGAAATTAAACTCATTTTCATATGAGTGGTTGAGCACAAGACCTCATTATGCCTTGTTGGCTGACTATGCGACTGAAAACCAGTGGCTCCCTTACACCAAGTGGAATGTCAACTTTAACTAAGGTAATAGGAAATTCATGGATCATTGTCAGTATCAGAGTAACTAGGCACTTATCCCTCCCTGAGACACCTCAAAAGCCAATTGATAACAGGGATGACTTGTGTTGGGTTAGAGTAGGTGAGCATTTACTTAGATACTGACATTGACCCAGATGCATCAACACTCATGGAATATAGATGAAGATCAATGCTCCGCCTATTTGTGTAACTGTTTTTTTAACAATGTATTATTTATTTATTTTTTGTGACAGAAATGCTGGAAAAGTTCTTGATGAATTTCTTTGTTAACAAGCAGGTTAAAAAGGCTGCTCGTGAAAATGGTTTATCAAGTAGGAATTCAAATACTTTTTTTTTTCATATTGTTTTCATGATCAATGTCATGTTATTTTAGCCATACTGTAAGTTAGATCACTGTGAGGTTACAGAGCTCTTCTGTCACTCAGACCTTTGCTGAGAAGCTTTTCTGTTCTCATAACCTGTTTGGAAGATAATATAATGGAGTTGTAATAAGAAGTTACTAGTTAATCACTTCTGGAAGTTAAAGGGTTAAAACAGCCGTTCAGGGTGGCAAGACAGGGAGGGGTGGGGGGTGCATGATAAGGGTGTGGCTTGACTAGTGGATGATGTCACTGGGAGGTGATTTGACCAGGGTATGATGTTTCAAGGGAGCAATTATATTGTATTCATGTACCATCACACTTCCATTTAAGACAAACTTTAAACAAGGAATACCTCTTCCTTGTTGTTAGTATCATGTTTTATTTTTATCTCTTCCTAAATTCTATACCATACAACAGAAACTTATTTTATCAAAGCATAGTCAGAATTTTTGTTCTTAAAAACTTATACATCATGTTATAACTATGTATTTTTTTCATTTTACTTTGTATCAGATACTTTATTCAAAGAGATTTTTCTAGAGTTCAAAAATAAAATAAATTTGCAAGTGGAAGATGGGAACAAAGAGATGCTTGAACAGTTTAGTTCATTGTATTATAATGCAGGTAAGCTATGGAAAATAATATAAGCAGTAACCTCCTTTGGTGCAAGAATGAGGGAATTTTACATATTTTTTTGACCAAGGTTTTTTCTTAAAGTTTTAATTATCCGAGTAAATTAAAGCAGAGTGAACGTAAATTTAGTTCAAATTAACCCTCTACACCCTAGTGTGCACTTTCTCTATACTGTTCTCCCTACATCTCCCAAAGTGCTGACAAGGGGAACTTTTTTAACAATCAAGAGTGTCTCTAGTTGGTGTTCATTTTGAATATTTTTGTGATCTACTATAAATGCTTGATTCAGGGGCAATATTGTAAGGAGGTATTAGTAACCACTCAGAGTGGTTAATGTGTTGAAGAGGGTTTGGAATTAGCCCAGTAATAAATAACTAAAAAAATGGGTTCAAATCCAAGGGAAACCAGATCTTGTTTGAGTTAACCAGATTTGAGTGAGTAGGGTTCTACTGTATACCATTTTCAGCAAGCAGGCTGGCTAATCCAATGAAATGAGCCCAATCATGGTTAAAAATTTGGTGTATTCTATTCCCTTTTCATACCTTGTTTGTGACTTTGATAATCAACAGATTACATGCAACAGCTCTTCCCATTGTTCATGAAATTTGCTGAGAAAGTACATCCCATGCTGGAAAGTTTGGAGGAGGTGAAAAAGATATCAGATTTACGTGGACCTGCTGATTTGTAAGAGAATTATCCTCACTATATTGTTTAATTGTTAGCATGAACTTTACTTACGGCTCTCTTTAATCCTTTAACCCCCAAGATCTGATTCTTAATTCTCCCCTTTAGCTACTGCAGATTTCCATGTGAATTAGTCATGAGAATTTGGTGTTAGGTCAAGATTAAAAATCTACCTCATAAGTTTGAGTATTCTCATTAGCTGTTTGCTGGATAATGTATGGATATCATAGAGAGAAGTTACATGTAAATCACTTCTGGGAGGTAAATGGTTTAGAGAAGGGTTCAGTCTTGTGACCATCAGTGGCATTGGTTCTTCTCAGCTTCTGATGGACTGTCTTCTCTTCCTCAATGTGATGTAAGTTAAACAGAAGGAAACCTCCAGCATTTTGTAAGGTTCCCCTGGCAGTTCACAGGCTCCAAATTAATTTTCTTTTTGTGCTGGCTCTAAGTAGCAACTAATAACATAAGATGAAAAAATTTTGGTTCCCATCAGAGTATCAGAGTAGAGTGTGGGGACTCAGAATTTTTTCTTTGTCCCATGACTAAAAGAACCATCTTTCTCTATTTCTTTACCAAGCTCAAAAAACTTGCCATCTTTCCTATTCTATTTACATCAGGGCCTAGTTGTTCAAAGGGTGGATAAGGCTATCTACAGAATAAATTTTTATTCAGAGGATGGCTCCTTTCATTTTGATGACACCGATCTAACAGATGGGGATTTATACATTGTATGGTGTTATTTACTCTTTGAACAACAAGGCCCAGGTCCTCCCCTGCCCACTTCTTGAAGAGAAGTTACTACTGACTACAATTTTTTGATTTTTTTTTACTGTTGTGACCTTTAGTATTCACTTGTTGAGTTGGAGATCATTCATTGTATTTTATGTTCTGTTAGGTTTCCTGAAGCCAGAGCAATGAAAAGGAAAATAATTTTTCATGCTGGTCCAACAAACAGTGGCAAGACTCATGCTGCTATTGAGAGATTTCATGCAGCCGACTCTGGAGTCTACTGTGGTCCACTACGGCTCTTAGCAGCAGAAGTGTTCAAGAGAGCAAATTATGCTGTAAGTTGAAGCAAATAAAAAAACTGTTGCAGCATCAAATATATTTTAAAGCTTTCTGTTCCTATCCATGTTTTTCCTTGCAGCACCAATACCCTGCAGAGAAGCCCTCCACCCTACCACTCTTAGTCAGCTTTTGCTGTCCCCTCCCTGCTCCATGGTTTTCATTCTGTTTCTCCCTTTTTTGAATGTTTTTTCAGGTGGCTCGTGTTAGTCTATGATTCCAGTCTTTTTACTTGATTTAGATAAAATTCTAATTAAAAACTGTAAGTGTCAAAGTATGTAGTACCTCTTAGCTACTTAGGGACACTTACATTCCCGAATCGGTGTGGGGTGTTGAGAATGAGCCTCGCTTTTAAGTCACAATTTTTCCAGAATACCCTGTCTTGATAGCCAATCTTACTTCAAAAATTTTTCAATTATGCAATTCCACCTAGTTGTTGATTCAATAGTTACTCGTATTCTCAGTTACTAAAAATCAAATTCTCTCTATTGCAATTTCTAGAATTCTGCTAGTTGTTCAGTTTCTATTAATTGTTGTTTTCAGGGAGTGCTATGTGACCTGGTGACGGGTGAGGACAGACAGTGGGCAGTGTCACCAGATGACCCCTCTGATCATATTTCATGTACTGTTGAGATGTGTTCCTCTCAAAGACCTTGTAAGTCATAATATTAATTGGGGCTATACTTAAAGAATAGCCTAATTGCCTTTGGTGATTTACTTCTGTCACTGGGTGACTTGTATAGCTTTGTTTTTATCAAAGCTTTTAAAAGCTGGGCACACCAGATTTTTGAGATCAGAGGCTTTTCTCACCTTGCAAATATGTTACAAGCTCAACTTACTAAAGCATGTACTTGCCTTTAGACCATATGTCACTTAAATGTTGTTAGACCTTCCTAAGAATGGGGGTATGCATTGATGAAGTTTTGCTTTTAAGCAGTAAGCTTATAAACTTTCATGATCATAGTGAATTAAAAGAGGACCTCATAGGGATGCAGAAATTTGGTTACTTAGTTACTGTGGTGTGTTCTTTAGTTCCGTGCCCCTCTCCTCTCAGGAATGTTGATGGAAACTGGTGGACAGTCAAGGAACAATTATAGGGGGAGGGGTTGGAGAGTTGCCTGTGATGGACTAACATCCCATCTAGGGGGAGGACCCATGCTATTGCTGCTTTTTACCACTAAAATAGGATAAGCTCAGGCAACAGTGAGCTATTGGGTTTTAAGATTTTATAGATTTATATCCACCTGTTGATTGTAAGTTTTTTGTTCAGTTGATTGTGCAGTGATAGATGAAATTCAGATGATGAGAGACACAGATCGAGGCTGGGCCTGGTCACGAGCTCTTCTAGGTGAGTTCAAACAAATTAGGAAGGATACTTTTCATGAGCTGGAAGACATGATGGTATATTGATTAGCATGCAGGAATTTGAATTAAGAGATCCAGGTCTGAGCCCTGTCAAAGTCAATGTATTTGTTCTTCAGTAATACACTTTACTCTCTCAGTCTTTCTCTCTTTCCATCTGGGAGTGTAAGTAGGTGCAAGAAAACTTTACCCAGAGTAACAGTAACCCTTATTGCTTCATGATGGTGAAATGATATGATCCTTTGTTGGAGTGTCCCATTAAGCTTGAAGGCTGGTTTTACCTTAACTTTTATCAGATTCTTTAAACATGACACCTTAAGATAAGATAGAATCCTCTAAATCGAGTAAATACTTTCATTTGCTCTTGGTTTGAATTTATCCCTAGACTGAATATGCCCAAGCTAAAATTGGGAAATATTTCCTGATATCCCCTTATTTTTAAATCCTGTATGAAATGTTGTAAAAGCCTGCCTTTAAAAGTTGATTTAATTTTGGAGAGAAATTTGTGGTTGTGACAGAGGGTGATCTTTGATGCCATGTGATGGTGAGTGCAAATCCAAAGGAAATCTATTGTGTCACTGAAGTTTTATTTTTTGTCTTTTTAATAGGTCTGCCATGCCCAGAAATACACGTTTGTGGAGAAAGTTCTGCCATAAATTTAGTGGAAAGATTAGTGTCTTCGTGCAATGATGAATTAGAGGTAAGACTCGCGTGGAAAATTTTCTCAAGTTTGGACACAGACTCCCATAATACCAGTGTTGAACATGTGCTGTGTCAGTCATAATATTAGCTTTCTTTTCAGGCTTCTAATCCGCAATTTTCTTAGTTATTGTAGCTACGCTGTATTCTGCGAGAATAGGTTTTTTTTTATAGTTGTACCCGACTAATTGTGCTAAGGTGGACAGATAAATGAAACAGACAGAAAGAGAGAAAGATATATCAGTTATACCTTCATTCAGTTGTGTCATTGCGACAATAAATGCGCTGAAATGACCTGGTACAGGCTCCAACTTGCAACATGATACCAACAAAACCATCTCTTGTTCCATTTTTTATATATCAATCGCTCTGACGAAGGGCTAACGCTCGAAACGTCAGCTTTTAAACTCTTTACGGTGGCCAATTTACGTTATCAAATCAGTAGATAATATTAAATTACCCTGTTATACTCTCGCACCGACGCAGTACCACAGTTTCTTCAGAAACTTGCCCACTTTATTCATGTTTTGTGTTACTGACTAAGTTTTGGGTGTGAAATTGTAAAATGGACATGACTTTGGAAATCCAGCCTCGGAATGAGATGTGTTCGTTGTTTTTGTAAACCTCAGGTGCGTCATTATAAGAGACTGTGCCCTTTAGAAGTCAGCCAACGTAGTCTTGGTAAGTTATCCAAAAAATTAGAAATTTTTCAGTTGTTGGTGGTACAACGCAGTCACATTGACGGACCTTAAACTTTCTGGATCACAGTCCGTACTCTTAGCAATACTAAGTAACATCGGTGTTTCGCTTTAGTAAGCTTATGAACCTTAATAACAATTAGTAATCATGGATCAGTGAAGTGCGTTCGAGCCTAGGTATGGATAGTTTTGTAAGCATGCGTGGTTCCTAAACGAAAAGTAACCAGCAACTGCACTGAGTCGTGATATGGTTTATTTTCAGGAGGAAATTTCCAAAAAATCCGAGCTGGAGATTGTGTTGTTGCGTTTTCTCAGTGGGATTTGTACCAAATGAGGAGGAAAATTGAAAGTCAAACAAACAAGAAGTGTGCCATCATTTATGGAGGCCTCCCACCTGGTAAATAAACTTTAAAGTGGAAGGAGCTTTGTAAAACTCAGAGGTTTTAAAGCTGGTTACCACCGCTTATATAAGACGTCTCACCGCCGTCAGTTTTGCTCGCGAACAGCTTCTCGTGTTTGGATTTCGTCTTACGGCACAGCTGTCTATTACACCATCGGCAACCTCTCGAGGGAAAAGTTATTGAAACCCCTGAATACTTTCAAGATTCTTTATTTTACAATTTTTTTCTGAACCGTACAGATTAAGTGGATAAATATTAATAGATCAACACGGCGAGATACACAAAAAAATTCAAATAGAACTCAGACTGATAGACGCCGTTTCAAACCAGCCTCGGACTGTTTCCTTTCTTTTCTTTTGATGTCACAAAATTATGATAACTCTCTTCTTGTTTAACTTCAGTTACAAAATTGGAGCAAGCAATGAAGTTTAATGATCCAGAAGATGAGTGCTCTGTGCTTGTAGCCTCGGATGCCATTGGAATGGGGCTGAACTTGTGAGTCTGTCAAGTGAACTGTAACAGTTATTTGCACTAATGTTCGTCTATACGTGAAATATGTTCACTCGCTCTGACGAATGGCTAACACTCGAAACGTCAGCTTTAAGTAAAGTTTACTCGCCCTGACGAAGGGTTAACGCACGAAACGTCTGCTTAGAAACTCTTCACGGTGGCCAATTTACATTTATCAACTCAATTAAGTGATAAAATCAAATTATCTTGTGATGTTCCTCACTGACGCAGCACCAGAGTCTCTTAAGAATTTACCCCCTTTATTTATCTTAACCCTTTAACTCCCATGAGTGACCAAGACAGAATTTCTCCTTACAATATCAATACAATATCAAGCAGACAAGTGATGAGAATGAAGAAAAATATCAATTAGGAGATTACAAGTTGATCCAATACCAAATTCTCCAAACTAGCATAACAAGAACTGTATGGCAGACAGTAAGGAGAATTACTTATGAGATCTTGGGAGTTAAAGGGTTAAGTGAATTTGGTTAATCTTGAGAAACATATTCTTAAGGTTAGTTTTCTGTTTTAGTTGGCCTTTTTAGATTCATGGTAAGAAATTTCCGTAACTCTCTAAATCATCGATCTGCACCGGTATCACAGAGTTCATGGGTTCAAATCCCGTTCGGGCCTGAATATTTTCAGGTCTTATTCAACTATTAGTTCAGTAGTGTTCATAGCTGCGAGAATCTCTTATGCCGCATTCACACCAAAGCTTAAACATGTTTAAAAGTTGTTTTGTTAAACACAGTTTAATTTTTTTTTTCTTCATAGAAACTATTTAACCGAATATTTTTGACTTGAATGTAGCACATTGGAAATGCAAGTTAGCAAGTACTTGAATCCAAAGGAAAATCAAGTTTTTCAGTGCTCTGTTTATAATTTTCATTCAATGAAAACCAGTTTAACAAAACATGTTTTGCTGGTGTGAATGGGGTATTATATTCGTTTCTTCACCGCAGTGCACAGATATGATTTTCATATATCTACAATCATTATTCATCGATTTAAGTTCGTTTTAAACGTTCATCAATATTCTTATTTTAACGTATTTTGAGTTTTGCTTGTCCATTTTTCCCTTTCCATTTTTTCAGAAACATTAAGAGAATTGTGTTCAGTTCACTTTCGAAATATAACGGCAATAACATGGTGCAGCTAACTTCCTCTCAAGTGAAACAGATCGCAGGTCGTGCCGGCAGATTTGGCTCGGCTCATTCCAAGGGAGAAGTTACCACGTAAGAAAGCTGCTGATTTCCTCCATTAAAACAATTTTCAGCTTTGAGTAAAAGTAGTGTGGAACCAAGTCTGAGGATGTATTATGTTCTCTTGCGAGTATAACAGTCAGTTTGGAAACTTAGAAACGGATCACTATAAGTCGATTTCCAGCTCCTTTGACTAACAAATACTAACTTGAGCGATGTCTCTTATCTCGAAACAGGGTCAGGGGATACGACTCCAAAACTCTTCAAAGGCTGATGAAAGAACCTATAAAAGATGTGGAGGTAACTGTTGAAGGCGAATGTGATGGCTATTTGATGTTAAGGTGTCTTTCAAATAGTTTAATGAATGCTTGCTTGAAATTATTTGCGGTATTCCTCTGCATTTAACAAGTACAGCTTGGAACCTAATGTCACCATGTACCGCGCGACAAGCTCTCCTTTCCTGGTGACAATAAGTATCTTATATACAAGCATTATTTGGCTTAACACTTCGCAATTGACTTCGGGCAACATGGTTTGGCTCCTTAGTTAAATTTGTAAAACATCTCAGGTTCGAATCCCTGACTCGTTTTTCCAAGTTTGAAAAATCTCTGACGAATGATCACGGACACACGGCGACAAGAGCTACACAAAGATCTCCGCGTATGGTGCAATATCTTTAGAATTTCTGTGTGAATGTATTCAAGGATTTTATTAATATAAGCTGCGTTAGGGGTAAATTCTGCCGCTCGAATCTGTACTTAAAGAAACTCTTCAATCCATCCTTGTTTATTCTGGTCTTCCATTGCTAAAAAGCACCAGCTTAGTTAACAACACAGGAAAGAAACAAAGATAAATCAATGGAATTTTGTGTACAAAGCTTCCTACAGCGTTTGATAACAATGAATTTTCAACAATACTTAATTGTGAAGATCATTCTCGGGCATTCTTTTAGTAATTTACGAATTGCTTCTATTTTATCCTTCCCTTTTTTTCTTCCCTTTTTTCTTCCCTTTTTTCTTCCCTTTTCAGGCGGCCGGGTTATCCCCCAGTATGGAACAAATTGAAATGCTCGCTCAACATCTACCGGATGCAAGTCTCTTGAAGTTATACGTAAGTCCATGTTGCGTCTAAAGTTTTGCGAGAGTACCTTGGTTTTATTTTCCATCTCTTTGTTGTTGTGAGAAATTCGCGCCAGTCACTCACCAAGTACCGCGCGCCTTGTCGCCCGCGTTTTCCCGCGCTTCAGGCGGTTTACATACACGTATATTTACGTTTAGCTCTTCTTAGTTTCCTGTGTTATTTTCCTTCGCTCTTATTGGTTCGGTTTTACGATAGGTAATTAAAATGCGAAAGTTTTAGCAAGAAGATGTGCAGACTTTGATTGAAGGTGATCCTTAAATCAATAAATGGTTTGAACCCGCGGGTAACATTTGATCACGTGGTCTGATCTCACTTTCGCTCTGGTTATCGAAACTTCAGTCACCGCTTCCGATGAGAGTCGTTCCCAGGACTACACTTACGCGGACGATCAGACTACATGATCCAGTGGTTCATAAACGTGACGCAACGTATTCGAATGTTAACTTTCAGCCGTTGCCCTTTAATTTTGTTTGAAAAGTTGCTAAATACTCGTTATTGTTTAACATAGTTTGTTCTTTAATTCTGAATTAAATACGTAAAGTTTGTCAATATCTTAGGAAACGTTTGAAAGCGTGGTTCAACTGGATGGTGCAAACTATTTCATGTGCGACCTCGCAGATGTCAAGGTTTGTGTACTGTGTTAAAATGTGCAACAGTTATTAGGATTCAGTTAAATGGCCTCAGTTCTGTGTGAGATCTGCAATTAGTCCAAAATTTATTCCAGTACAGCAACCCATCACGTCAAACACAAGACCCATCGTTCCCTTAGTTTCAAATGAGCAGAGAATTGGGACGAGGCTTGTTGAATGGTTGAGAAAGCGTATACTCGTATTTTTCTGAGAAGTTTAATCCTTATTGTTTACATTTATTTTGTTTTTGTGTTGTTTTCCTTTTTGTTTTTTTATTTCATAGATTTTAGCAAGAAAACTAGGAGGAATTCCTTTGTCGATAAGTGATCAATTTGTATTCAGCAGAGCGCCAATCAGTGTGAAAAAGTCGGTCACCGTAGATCTCGCTGTAAAGGTACGAGGATTTTTTGTCACATTCCAAAAATGCCTAAGCAGAAGTGTTTTATAAGTTGAATTCATGGAAGAATAGAGGAGGCAAACATAACTACAACACAGAACTCCTCAATTGCTGGAGTAAACTTTAACCCTCTAACTCCCAAAAGTGATTAACATGTATCCTCCCCATAATGTCTCTATATTATCCAGCAAACAGGTAATGACAATACGCAAACTCATCCCCGTCATTGGCAGTTAGTTGGCAATCAATTTTCTACAGCCCCCCCCCCCTTTTTACTCTGTTGGCGACGAATGATATCCCCCCTCCTTTTCCACTAAAAACCACGTGACCTCCCAAAAATCCTCCATTCCCGACTCCACCTCTTCCCCCCCCTCCCCGCGATAAATCATAACTGGTCCGTTATCTGAATGGTCACACACGGGTGTTCTTCTTTTAATTTTTTCGCTGATTTCTTTTTGAGTTAAAAGTTACGACTTTATTCACTACAAAAGCCAGCATTTCATGAAAGCTCTTCCGTGTCTCCTAATATCAAATCTCTTTGGTATCTACCACACTTCCTTCGATGCTAGTTGCTAAGGAATACTATCTTCATGATGGAAGTAAAGTAATTCCCATTTATTCCTATCAGTTTGCAGAATGT
Organism: Pocillopora meandrina; assembly: GCA_942486045.1. Lineage (NCBI taxonomy): Eukaryota > Metazoa > Cnidaria > Anthozoa > Scleractinia > Pocilloporidae > Pocillopora > Pocillopora meandrina. The sequence goes on from CALNXJ010000066.1 coordinate 953,485, forward strand.
GTAAGTGCAGATTCCCCGATAACAGCTTCAAAGCTCAAAACGTTTTTAAAGTGGCCGCCCCAGGCTCCCAGGACGCTGGAACAACTAAAGAGTTTAGAGACGTTACATGAAGGACTTGATCTATATCTTTGGCTCAGGTAGGGTTATCATGAAAGAATCGAGACTAAGGTTAACACTTAATAGTCTCCTCTACTCCGCAATTCACTGATTTCTCTAAGATAAGTTATAACCTGGAAAACAGATTTTTTTACTCTAAAAATATCTTTAGAGGGAGGGAGAGGGAGAGAGATAGTTTGTTTTGAGGGCTCCAGTTTCTTAGGTTCATTTTCTCCCTTTGCAGTGCGCTGTAAGACCTTTTCATTTGATACTGTAGTCTGATCACTCGAGCAAGCCTGAGAAGGCATGTTGTCAGTGGTAGTGACTGACTTTTTAGCAACCTGAGCATACTTTATCACGAGGGTCAAGCCACCTGTCTCTGATGATGACTTTCGCGCAGGTTACCTCTTGCTTGATCTGGGTTCAAACCATTTACTCGGAGATCTTTAAAGTTTATTCTACCAAGTGAGGGCCTTTTGAGACTCAATACTGCGGCTTGGTCCTTTCTGTTGAAAATCCCTCATTATTTTATTTGTTCTTTTTCTCTTTTTTCCTCGCAGTTACCGTTATCCTCAAATATTTGTAGATCAGCAAAATGTGTACAAGATGCAGGATGACGTAGAAGCTATAATTGGTGATACAGTGTCGTCCAGTTCATTCGGTGGATCCTCGATCAGCCTGCCGTCACGAAGAAGACGTTTGAAAGCAAGGTTCGGCGATAAAAACCAGATAAAGTGGATGAATTATCCCAAATTTTGAGGTTATATATTCGATTATTTCATTTTAGTTCCTGGTAGAATTATATGTAAATGTGTATGTATGTATATATAAATTTTGTTCGGTTTCGCGATGGCATTCGCTAAATCATGGTTTCATCATCATCATCATCGCTCGTTGCGCCAACGTGACGGCCTAGACACATTAGGCCATCACGTTGTCCGCCCAACCCCCCCTGTGGCGTGCCGCCGCCATGGCAACAATGCAGCTCTTCCATCCCGCCTTGCCTCTCTCGCTTTCGACAGTCCTTCTCCACGTGGTCTTTGGTCTCCCTCTCGCCCTTCTCTGGCTTCGATCTTCTGGTCTGGCTTTTTTAGTCTATACCACACAGAAACCAAAAAGAAGTTTATTTCAATCAAAACAACGAAAAAAATAGTCGTAAATTAAAACTCTCGACGCGCGATTTTGTATTTTCGGCTGCTCTGATGTGAGTAGTACTTGCCGTTCACTTTCGACCTAGCCAATTAGCGCGCACAGAAAGCACCATTCACCTGTGTGGTATATTCTACCTTAAGATATTTCATGCACTGAAGACAAATTTTCTCCGACCATGATGAATTAAATGATGTGAAAGAATTATGAATTACTAGTTCAAATTCTATCCTACTGAAGACCCAAATTTTCCAAATAAAAAATATAAGTATATATTTTTTATAAACATTTTGCTAACAGAACTATTGCGTATTTTATTTAATTTTGCAGAGGCTCTACAGTTAAAATAACAAGAGTTTCGTCGCCTGCACACAAGTTCTAAAATCTTGAAGAAGTACTTCCCAAGCTTCCTCTCTCCAAAAGGGAGAGTTTACCAAAGTTAAAGACCAAGATTTGACTCAAGATGTACGTCGTCGAATTGTCGTGTCAGCTGGGCCAGTTCTCTTATGGTCTACGTGTGCTGTGAAATCGTAATTTTTAGATGGGTTTCCAGATATTTGGCGCTTCTGTGTTACGCACCTTCCAACAGCTCTACATAAAAACTTTATTGTGTGGAATGTTGATTTTTCAGAGTTAAATGTGACTTCATGAATAAACAAGTTTGTAAGAAGCCGACAATTTTCAGTTTCCATAATAATTTGTATCTTTTGTTTTAATTTTCCGTGAATGAATACTCTAACAATAAAACATGATTTATACGTTTAGATTGGTCAAGAGGAGTCTGCTGATACCCAATTTAACATTTCCACCGATCCTTAAAACAAAGAATATAACAAATGTTCAAAGATTCTATCCCCTGGGAAAAAAAACTGCTAAAGAACACATTTGATCGAGTGTGTTATCATGCAACACTAAAACTTCAAGCTGTGCAGTTCATATGTGGCTGAGTTAAGAAAAAAATCCTCGATTTAAAAGCGGAAAGAAATGTACCCATCTGGGCCACAATTTGGATTTAATTTGCATAATTATCAAAACAGCAAGCGTACTTTCAGTGACACACACTCGTTTTGTTTGGCATCGTGTAACAGCTGAAGGAGTGAATCAAGGACGAGAGGGTCACAGGACCAATCCCTTCAGGGGTGGGATAAGTACATTTATATCTTTTGGCACTACAGAAAATAAGACATTCAACCCTGCATGCCATTACTTCTGTGATCCATGAAAGTGTTAATGTCTTCTCTAAAATGCAACAAGTACTCAGTTCCAGCAGGAATTTTTTCTGAGGTCCTGCCTTCTTTTCTAGTTCTTTTTACCTGTGGGATTCATCTCTGTTCTCTGATTTGGTTTCTTTTGTCTTTCAATAGTTTTTTTAATTGTGTTTTAATCTGAGAAAAGGTAAAGGTTTTAAGAGGTGCGCCTATTTGTCTGCCCTTCTTTGTTCGCCTCATTGCTCGATAGGTCTGGGAACTAGCAACCAGGGGAATGTCTCGAGCCTTTATTCCACCTGCTCACGCTGCATCATCTTCGACGAACTCTATTGCCGAATTTCACATCGAATCATTCCAGATCTACTTTTTTAAGGCTGTCTGACGCTAAAAAATGTTTTCTCGAGATTCATCAGTGAGCATCAAAGCCAGTGCCTCCTCCTTGTGCAACAATCTTACGGTTTTATCATCGAAGGAGAAGCAGTCGTTAACTTATGGCGTCGTTCATAAGGCATTTGTTTGTATCACCACCGTTACTAAGGGGACTGTCGTCAACCAGAAACAAGTCTCTTGTAAAGGAGAAGGAGCTCATAGTAGCTCTGCTGTGTTGCAGGTATTTCTTTGCTTTGCTAATTGTTACACCAAGCGGGGTAATGGTTGAATTCACATTCAATGTACTTTTATGATCAGCTTGTTTACATTAGCAAGCTTCTTTAGCCATGACCTGAGCATGACCCGGATCGACTTTACTTATGCTGGATATACAGTACACAGTAAAATATATGGTAACAATTTGACAATCAAACGTACATGAAAACTGAAAGTGCCTCTAGATCGGTGAAAAGTTAGCTCAGGTGTTCGTTCTTCTTTGCATTTAGACCTGAAAATCAATTTACAAATTTAAGATTATAATTCTTTTAGGAGCTGGACAAGAGTTGGGTGACCTATGGTTTGAACTGAGAATTATGTTGTAACATTTGAACCATTTGATTGTCAGTAGCATAAACACATTTTCAACAATCTCCAGCATCTTAGTTTACATGTTATTGTCAATTACCTGATTGGCTGACTTATTCATGCATTTTGATTGATTGTTACATGGGGCATAAATCTATTTAGAGGACAGATGCATGGGTGATGTCACTATTGACAACATTTGAATTTTTTTATACATGAAACAAATAGATTTGTTGTTGCTGTGGGTCTGTACAGTAATTTATCACAGAAGACATGAAATCAACATGGCAAGAACATCAGTGACACACTTGGCTGCACCTCATATGCCACTTTTTGTTTTTACCACATTTTGACATTATCTGTGATCTATCACAGTCATCAAACAGATGCATGACAACATGGAATCTATTTGCTAGAAGCAGTACAGGGAGTCTTATTTCTTCACTGAGTTAATTTGTCATATTTTGTATGATCACAAGTCACATTACTGACCCAATTGCAAATTCTGTCAGATGAACACAAGTCCTGTAATTTCATCCTGAACATTTCAAACTGTTGTTATCCTGAATACATTCTGTGGTCCAAAATAATTTCAGACAACAACATTCTGTTATGTTCTGATTTTAAAATCACTTCTTACTGATGATAATTAACTTTTCAGGCAAAGTGGTGTGAACTTCCAGACAGAACTGTCCTGGTTATTACCTCTGTTAAGGGTGCCCAGGTACTTTTTTCTTCTTTACTTTATGAAATTTTTTTTTTAGTGCATTGAGAGCTGTAGTTACCTAACATTTAGCAAGCTGGACTCCTTGTAAATCTCTCTGTGTGCTGAATCTTCTATTCAGCATAACATGTGATGCAGTGTTAAGTTACAAATAGAAAGGCCATGTTCTCATTAGTATCGCCAATTAAAGCTTGATTAAGGTCCCTATTAACAGGCATTAGCAAACTTCACAGAAATCTTACAAAATGCCGCAGGGTTGGGGTGACTTGTGATGAAGTAGCATACAGTTCAGGGGATGTATCAAAACTACCACAGTAGTTGCTTTTTGGTATAAAACTGAGACTTGGATAGGTTTTTTCAGAAAGGGAAGGGTTGTTCTCTCTTGGGAGATAACTAACACCTTATGATAAGTGGCACTTTTTTTTTTTACTGTGCACTAGTTCCCATGACATACATCAACTGATTTACTAGTTCTTGTTGGAATGGTTTATGATTTAGATGTTTGAAACTGATGGATCTATAATGATATTCTGGCAAGCACTTGGTGAATCAAAGGAAGGAGGTATGCTTTGTGTGTATTTTTCTAAATCATACATACCTGACTTACTAACCTTGTTTTGTCGGCCTTTTCTGTAAGTTACAGACCACTTGTTTCTGTTCAGATTTGTGACCATGAATTCTTTTCTAAAATGGAGTCCAATTTGGAGACCTTTGTATCACATACCAAACTAAATCACACCCATACTCCCAAACTGTAAGTCATAATGAGTATACTCCTTTCATTAATCAATACAAGACTTATTATTTATTTTTCTTATATACTTCAGTCTATTCCCATTTTGCAAGAGGAATATCGGCAGTAGGGGACAAGTATATTTGTGTCGGTGAGTGGAACTACAAGACAGATCTTTAGGATGTGTTTGTTTTAGTTTTGAACCTCTCACTCCAGTTTTAACCATTTGCACACCGGTATGTTGGTAAATCACCCTCCAAATGTCTGTTATGTAATCTGGTAAAGAAGGTAGGGAATTAGTTATAGTTTTCATGTTGCTGAGGCCTTGAAAGAGTTGTCCATCTGCCCTTACATGAAGTGTCTTCAGAGGGTGTCCCTCACACAAGGGTATTGGTATATGAGAAGTGTCTGTATACAGAATTGCTCACCTTCCAGAGAATGGTCAATGTTTCAGAAGTGTCCTCCCCACAAATGGTGGTGTACATGGAGCTCTCTGTCCACAGAGGTGTGCTTACTCGAATTTGTTACTAGCAAGTTTGTTATTTTAGGTACTTCAGAGGGTGGTATCATGGTGTTTGACATTCCACCACGTGGCACAGCTGTTAAACTACAGGAGACGCTTACCTCACACAAGACAGCCATTTGTGAGCTTGAAGCACAAGGTGGACGGATGGTGTCATCAGATGAGGAGGGTAACATCATTCTATGGCAATCAGGAGGACATTTTACAGAGATTATTAAGATTGACGGAAAAGGGTTAGCAATCACATCTTTTTTTTGTCTGAAGTCAACTTCACATTTTTGTGATGCCATTGATTTACCGTCTAGTAAAAAACTCGAGTGTTCTGTTGTCAGGTAAAATATAATATATTCCTTAAAATATATTTTTTCTTCCAGGTTTCCCTGTTCAACACTGTGCTTGTACAAGGACTTTATTATTGGTGGTTTTGCCACAGGTCACATTAGAGTCTTCAGTGTGTCATCTGGTGCACTTTGTATTGAGGCTTGTGCTCATGCTCGTTGGATCAATGCAATGGATATTTCTGTAGAAGCAGGGCTGGTAAGGAAATTTTTTCTTCTGCATAAACTGATTTAATTATTTGGAAATAAGCACAAAGTAGGATTTGACCTTGCTATTAGAGCACAGCTCAAGGTGTTAAATTTCCAGCTTTACCTTGAAATGAAGGATTTTTGTCACAAACAAACGGCAAAGAAAAAAATGTGAATCCTAGCTTGCCCTCATTATCAGCTCTGCACGACCCACTTTTCTCCACTCACAGGAAGACTTGAGACGAGTCGTGTAGGGATTTGCTGGGGGTCTGGCATTAATAATTATCAGTGCTAAACCCCTGGCAGAAATCCCACCGCCTTAAATTGCTCAAGTCCTCAGACTTTCCCGCGAGCGTAGGATCTGCTCGTAGGCTATGTGACGCTCATGTAAGGATTCGGATCAATATCAGTATCTGGGAAACTGCCCACCTACCCCTCCCCTAACTCAACAATAGTCAATTGATAACAAGTTAGGGTTAATATTGGGTTAGGGGAGGGGTAGGTGGGTAGTTGCCCAGATACTGATATACTCCAACTTCCTCTGATTTCCCAATAGTGCTATCTACCAGCGGAGTAACAAAGAAAGTAGGCCATTTTGGACATTCATGCTGGGGCCCATTTCTCGAAAGTCCCGGTAATTTTATTGGCCCGAAGTTATATATTTCTAAATTTAAGGAATGATTACGCGAGTCTTTGGTCAAACACTGGTCCATCCTTTTTCATTTCCTGACATCTTTATTGTTTGAATTTCAAATTTGTCAAAATCTCGATCTTGACTGAAACACGATAGACAAAAAACCCGCTTTTCGGGCCCGTGAACTCGATAAGTCTTTCGGGAAGCGAGCCCCAGCATCCTCTGTGCTCCTAGGAACAGCAGTGTTTATTGTGTTATTTTTGAAAAATCGAGTAAAAAAGATGATCGAGATTTCTAGCCTAGTTGTCTGTATGAAGAAAGATTTGAAACACCTATCATAAGCGTTATAACCACCACTGTTTGGATTGTTTGTCTTTTATTGTTTATATATAATTACATGTAAATAACGTAATGTTGTTACTATCCACAGCTTGTCACAGTTTCAGAAGACTCTAGTGTCAGAGTATGGAAGCTTTCTGCTGATAGCAGTCCAACGGTAGGTTTTTCAGCAAGGATTACTTTTTGCTGTAATTTTTGTGATTGGCTAATCGCCCATGAAGATCCTTCGTTGTGATTGGACATTGTGATACTTTGGATTTGCGACTCTGAACTCCAAGCACAGGAAAACCTGATAAAAGGGGGTAAGTTTCTAAACAAACTGTGGTGCTGCGTCGTTGGGAGAGTATAACTAAACTCCAAGCACAGGAAAACCTGATAAAAGGGTGTAAGTTTCTAAAGAAACTGTGGTGCTATGTCGGTGGGAGAGTATAACTGGATAATTTAATATTATCGACTGAGTCGATAACGTAAATTGGCCTCCGTAAAGAGTTTAAAAGCTAACGTTTTGATAGAACTGGCCAATCGCCCTGACGAAGGGCTAACGCTCGAACCTTTAGCTTTGAAACTCTTTACGGTGGCCAATTTCCGTCAACATCTCGCTTAATAATACCAAATTACCCTGAATGACTGTAAGCCTACAAACAGGCCCCCATCGCGGCAGAACGAGCGTTTTTCAGCCTGCGAGAACATTTAAATGGTCTGGCACTAAAGAGTGTCAGACCATTCGCAGACCTCTAGATGACTCGCGTTTCTCAAGTGCTGAAATATGCTCGGTGGCGAAGAAACGCCAGTACTGAAGCGCTAAAATTGACGACGGCCAGCTCGCAAGCTGAAAGACCAAGTACTTTGGTTCTAGTCAAACTTTACTACTGATTAGGTTGATCGGTGGCAAGAGGTTTCTCGACCAATCACAGAGCGTAAAACAGCAAACCAAAGCAATCCAGGATGCCTTTCGGCACTAATTGGAAATTTCGCTTTAACATACTCAACATTTGATTCTGTTGCCGAAATTTTTTTCTTTCAGATGGAGATGGTATTTCAACAAGTCATTGCAGATACCCAGCTGTGTGGAGCAAGATTCACAGACTTGTCAGGAGACTCCTTTGGTGTGACTGGATATGACTTAGCAGAGATAATAATGTTCTCCAAAAAATAGAAATTTCCATAATTTATTCCCGGTTACCATAACGTCGAAAATTTTCCATAACGATTACTTCGTGGGTGCGTATCGAAAGTGGTTTTGCCAAAGGTAAGCCCGCAACTCCACGGCCCAGCGGGTCAGCGGCCCGCGGTATTCTTAAGGTCCAAGGCCTGGCGACTCACTTTACTGCCACCTCTCCAATGGGTGCTCCAATATGTCACGCTCTTGTAGCTCGTGGCAATAAAATGATAAAGATAAAATCTGAGAACTTTGAGAATGAATGTCTGTTTAGCCGGCAGGTTCTGTGATTAAAAAACGTTCAAAGACTAAACATTTTCCCCATGCAAAATGAAAGGAAATGTAGCAAAGCTTGCAAGTGGTTGAAAATATAAAAAAAGCACGAGCACAAAGACTTGCCATTATTCGTCTTCAGAGTTCACAATTTTGGTATGTATATGTTGTCCGCTGACCATGGAAAATAGCAATGAAATGGGCCGCAGGCCGCGGGCTGCTCTTGGCAAAACCCTTTCAAAGAGACGTTGGTAAAACCTAACTTTGTCTTTTTTTCCTTTCTGATTTTTACTGGGCCTCATTTTGTTGTTTTGCATTGTATTGTTTCCATTTAATACTCTTAGATACATATTTAATTAACCGTAGCAACAGCGCTATTTGCAGCTTGAAAATCCTCTACATAACATGACATAACGCTATAAATATCGGTGCAGTAACCAGCTTAACAGTTTAAAATAAATTTTATCTTGTTACATATCAAGGGTTTTAGTTCTTTAAAAATGATATGATTATCGAGATTAACCTTTTTGTTATTTACAAGTAAGTTAGACTCCATTGCCGTTGTTCAAATTTGCAGCCGTTTTGGCTGGAAAAAGACAGCAAATTCTGTTCTTTTTTTTCTGTAAATAGGGCAGATCACATACATAAACTGGGTTTTGATATAGTGCTTTTGGAAGGAGTTTGTCTCTTGCGGTGGGAGTTTTACTTGTAAATAGCCGATTAATCGCCAATAGATTACTGTACTTACAACTGACGCAGTTTCGTCTCAAAATCCTCTTCATGACGTTGTAAATATAGTACTCGAGCGAATCAATTTGATCCATCAAGAGTTGTCGTAATTTAAAAAATTTGCAATTATACAGATTAACCTTTCGTCAGTTGTACCGACAAATTCTGCTTTCCTCTCTGTTGAATTGAGCACACTTATCGACCACGTGAACTGAGTTTTACGATTCAGGGCCCGCTTTTTGAAAGAAAATTCAAGAACAAAGTAGTAAAATTAAGTTAATTTAGGGTTAAACAGGTCTCATTTACGATTTGAATAAGTCAGTTTTGCAGAGATTTCATCAACATCATTTTCGCTGCTTGAGGGTCTACGACGAAGACGAGTGTTACAGGAGAGTAGTGAACCTTGATTAACCAGTATGATTAGGATAATTAGCTTGTGAAAATCCGTCGTCATAAGTGTTTTTCAAGGTGCAATTAAAAAAAAACTCTTTGTTCAAATTATAGATACGATTTAAGTTCAAATATTCATAATCCACAGAGCGAACTTTGAACGACGCCAAGGTACATTCTAAGTTAGTACAAAAATTAACGAACACCGGAAGTCTTCTCATGGCGACATATGAAGATGCCGTGGGTTTTGCCAGTGTTTGAAAATATGATCATAAAATTTCTTCGTTGGTTATTTTTTCAGATAAATAATGAGCTATTTCTTCGATGCTGAAGTTACCTAAGTAGAACGCCAGCAGTTCAAAATAAATCCGTTTCAGTTGTTGATTAGAGAAGATTCGGGTTTTTTTTTGTTACATCTTTATTCTAAATGACCTGCAAATTATCGGTTTGAAGTAAAAGTACAAGTCACATACAGTGTACTTTAAAAAAATAACTGGAAAAATTATTAACTCATAGGTACACTTTGATTCAGATAGTTATTGAGAAGTGATTTGTAACCATCAACCGAGCTATTTATAAGATATTAATTCTAATGATATTTAATCATTATTTTCTTGCACAACTATCGTTAATACTTAAATTTAGTTATAAATTAGTGTTCGTTTATTCGAGGGAAATATTCGATGAGTTATAAAAATTTTTTGCTTTCGTGCAGATAGAGAACTAATCTGCAGGGTTTGTATTAAACTTAATGTAAATTTTAACTTTGTCAACAACCCGTGACATACTTATGCAATTATCACTGTGAAACTAAGGTGTGGTCCCAGAGTGCATGTGTATTTGAACCTTCTTTTCGACAGGAATAACGATGATTTCGATGTAATTATCTTAATAGGAGACAACCTTGCATTAGTTTTAATGCAAATAGGAAGCTAATGAAGGACTCCTTTAATGGCAAATCATAGCCTACGCCCTCACACACATAAATGAACGAAGTGACGTTACATTAAAGTGGTTGAACTTAAATAAACACTGTTGCCGTGTCTCAGTTATTTTATAAATGGCAAGCTTAAGAACGAAAATGGCTAGGAAATAGCGAAATAATTTTCTTTCCTTTTTTTTGCGTATAATGCGAGACTGATTGGCTTTGATGCAGTTCAAAAGAACTTCCTATTCCTATTGATCTAGGATGTAGAGACTCGATGAATCTCTCACCGGTTTAGATCCTTGTAATTTTTTTTGTCGTTCATGTTGCTGCTTTTGTTAGGGACAAAAAAAAGTTACAACCTGAAATTGTTGAACTGAAATTTTTGTATTTTGAATTATCAATTCTTTTCCTCAAGTAAGAGGTTTTTGAACGAAATATTTGAGGTTTGAAAACCGTCAGAAAGTAAGTCTCTAACTTGACAACAACATTACCACCTGTTCTGTCAACTTGACTTTTGTTTCGCGGCAAATGTCTAACTCACCTTTCATTGGCGGAGACCTGTCCAATCAGAGTTCAGCAAACATTGGTGCTTGTTTCAGCACCGCGCTGAGCGACCCTCGCAATAGAGCAGACATTTTGTTTTGTCCTTCTTAAATGAGGGAACCAAACTTATACCATAAACAAATGGATGTACGTTGGACGTTATAAGACATGTTATTTAACGAGTGAAGAGCTTGGACAGCGTCCAGTTAAACCAGAAGCGGGTAAGTTAACGGTGGCTCTTACTGCTCGGAGTTGTATGCCACACTTGTTGATACTGTGAAAGCTTCAAATCATACATTTGTCAACTGGCGATGGTCATTCACAAAAACAACCAACCGGAGGATTAAGTGGCCATGTGAAATTGCGACTCACTTTACGTGTTATGTGATCTATATCCTGTTAAATCACCCACGATATCCGGAATTAGATAAAGGCAAGATCGAGGAACCAAGCGCCAGCTTTAGTTGCGTTACCCTTTGTATATACCAAGCTAAAACTGACTATATTTAGCCTTGAATATTTACCTGAATGAAAGTTGGTGAAAGGAACGCATGATTTTTGTTCGGTGACTAGCAGTGGGTCAGAAAAACTTATCGATCCTTTTTTCTCTGCAAAAGATTGCGCCTGAATTAACTTTTATAAAGGTTAATCTGAGTAAAGTTTGTTAAGGCACAAATGTAGTTATAAGCTTAAAACGATCACATGAAGTGAAGCGTACATTTGTGCAATTCGATCGGGCTCAGTGACCCTTTGTTATTGTAATGACTCTCGCTTTCTTTGTTCGAACGTTATTCAGCTCAACCAAGTCTTCGCACAGCTTCCTGCTGGACATCAAACACTCAAACAGACGCTCGAACTTCTGATCGAAGCTTCGGGGAGGCTTCGAACGCTTCGAAAACGGCCGATTCTTGGAACTGGAGGATGCCCAGTGTCCCGCTTCCAAGCCCAAGCTATTCAACGGGGTAAACTATACAGCATAATCTTTATAATTTTTTATTTTACGGTACGCTGCAGCAAACCCGCTTTGGATCGACGCATTTTTCTTGCTTCCGTCGTGATCATCGATGCATGCAAGCGTAATAGACATAGCTTGATTTCAGAGTGGGTGCTTTGCAGTTTTGCAACTCGTTCTCTTTGCGTGTTTGCCGCTTATTGAGTTTGTATAATAGGATCGAAACGACACGGCGCAAAAAGTTAATCGATCGTTTACCAATCTTTCCTTCTCACTTCAGGCGTCATACTCCGTATTACACCCATCCAGATGTGAGAATCTATGAGCTCAATCGTCGCTTACAGCACCGGATAGAGGTAAGGCGATGTCAAGGGTTGCTAGCATTTGTTACTGTACCGTGAAAGGCAAAAGCAGATATGTTTTTCACCGCGAGGGTCGTCACGAACTTAGGAAACGATCGTTGGTACTGTCTGTGGGGTCATATGGACAGATTTCACTCGAGTTTAATTTTACAGGCTGAAATTGCCGAAGATTTACCCTCGAAAGGGAACTGGCTTGCTAACAAAGGCCTACGATAGCTCTCCATTATTTATTGTAGTATTCAAGTGATGGCAAAATACAATATGTTTTGCTCTTTGTACCCAGTAAAGAGATAAAGTAATATTGATCGTGAGGTTTTTGATTGGTGAAATAAAAGGAAAGCAAGGAGGTTGCAGAGGAGTTGTATCATAGCTTTCCTAACCTTTACAGTCCGTTAAAATGAATTTTATTAGGCATACAGTCAGATAACGATATGTCCATTCCAAAATGAATTTATTAATGATCTTCAAAACATTATTAATGCCTACTTAGTATACTTAACAATTGCTGAAATATTCTGTCGGTAGTTTAGCCCATTGTTTTCATGTCACTTGTCAAACTGCTGTTACTGATCCTTTTAGAGAAATATGAGAAGCTCTTCCTGTTTAAGTTTTTCTTCCCTACTTCATTGATAATGCAACCAAGCCCATTATTTACAGCCAAAATACATACCAAAGAGAAGTTTCACCACAAGACAGTCTAAACGAATATATAAAGTATCATCTGTAATAGCTAAGCTTCTGAACATGTTTAATACTAGGAAATTTTACACACCAACCTTTCACTTAACTATACAATTCAATTTCTTAGAGTGAAACTTAATCCACCTTGTTTTGAAAACACAAGTGTAAGGAGTGGTCCATATATATTTGGGTCAGGTAAACCGAAAAGTTACCACAAAAATTTATATCACAGATTGAAGAATTCCATTGACAGAAGATATCATTTCCTATTACTTAAAGTGGTAACATCTTGTACTCCATGAAAACTTGCAAGGAGAGGCATTTATGAAAAAAGATTTATAATGTTTGGAAAGAAATGTATCAAGAACAGTGTGGAGAATATTCATAACGATGTTAGGGTGTTAAAGGTTAATGTCTGCTAATCTCTTTTTATTTCAGGATGCTGATAATGTTTGGTGGGATGCATTTGCATCAGAATTTTTTGATGATGACGCTACCCTGACATTAAGCTTTTGCTTGGAAGATGGGCCAAAAAGATATTGTATGTCTCACTTAGAGCCTCTTTAAATCCTTAATGACCACACCTTTATTCATATTTTTTAGTCATTTTTGTTAACTTTTTGTTAACTTTTTTACCCCTTTACTTGGATATAACTAGATTTGCAAGACTTGAATTTCAGAATCTGGTAGAAAATGCTGGGAAAATATGTCACAGTCTGTAACTTCCTAAATATTGATGAGAGTAGTGCCATAGAGAAGCTGTTGTCCTTTTTCTGATTGGTCTATTTATCCGTTAAAGCAAATTATTGTTAAATAGGAGAAACAAAACTTTGGGTGAATAGAGAGAACTGTTGGGCTGTGTTAGCCTCTTTTCACCAGTATAGGTATGTTTGGGATTTCTTAAGGCATTTGGAACAATATACAATTTTATATGGGAGTGTGATAGAAATATTTACAGGGAGAGTGCATTGCTCTTTGGTCTCACACTTTTAACATTTTAACATTTTTTTTTTTTCAATTCTTTTAGCTATTGGACGGAACTTGATTCCAAGATATTTCCGAAGTATATTTGAAGGGGGAGTGAAAGAACTGTATTATCATGTGGTGCAGCCAAAAGAGTCCTACCACAACAACACTAGTACAATAACATTGGACTGTGAAAATACAACGATGATTACACATCATAAAATGCCAGTCTTCACCAAGGTTTGTATCACAGGTGGTCTGCTCCTTGTTGGGTGGTCTTAAGTTTTGATTAGATAAACATAAACACTTCATAACCTTGTCCAAATTGAGGACTAAAAATTGAAAATTTGTCACATAGAGAAGCTTTCCTTGTAGTAAGATAAGACGTGGTACAACAGATACACAATTAAATTTTCAATTCAATAGTGACAACAATTCTTAATTTTAGTGACCTTTGTGTGACAGGGTACAGTAATTTACATGTTAACCCTTCAACTTCAAAGATCTGGTGGTTAATTCTCCTCTCTAGTTGTTACACATTTCCTTGTAAATTGGTTACAAGAATTGGGTGTTAGATCAAGATTGAAACTTTTACCGGATTAGTTTGAGTAGTCTCATTATCTCTTTGCCTACCAAAGTATGGATGTTGCAGAGAGGAGTTGCATGTCTATCTCTGCTGGGTTAAGATTCAGTTCACATTTGTTTGGCCGAAGTGACTTCAGGGAAAATGAAACTTTTAAACCAAATTTTACAGTTTTAGTGTAAACACAAAAGTGACCAACCGAATTAGCAGAAACACTTCTCAGTCATCTTTTATTCCTTCCATCCTGAGCATTTGTTGACATGATTGAATTTAGTTTGAAATCACTGTTCTTTCCCTGTGAGGTGATTAGTCAAATTGATTCATGTGACACTATTAACAGTAGTGACACATTAATTTTCAGCCATAGCTGTACTTATCTATATTTTGCATTGATTGAAAGATTGTGATATACAATATGTATTTGCCCTCCAGTAGACAAACAGGATGGTCCCAGTGACTCCTAGAGGGAGGGTTGAAGGGTCCATATCCCCTTTCCCCACCAGACTTATGATGGAATATTGATATTTTTTTTTTAGATTTGTCTAATGTCTAATTGCAGGGGGGGGTTGGATGGAGATTGTTTGAGAAGTAAACCTCCCTCCCTTGATCCACCCCTGATCCTCCTGATATATTAGACTGGAATTTTGATCTATTTATGTTAAGTAATGAAAGACCTTTTTTGACAAACACATCATACATGTATGTTCTTGTCATGTTGCAGGTTTGTACAGAAGGCCGTTTGTTACTGGAGTTCACAATGGATGAACTGATGAGGATAAGAAACTGGCATTTTGCCATTCGGCATTACACTGAAATGATCCCACGGAATGTCATTGTTGGGGCTCAAGATCCAAACTTTTTGGATCAGTTGTCCAAGAATATTACAAGACAAGGAATGACAAATGTCACCCTGAATTATCTAAGGGTAAGAATGGGAAATTTTATTTTGGAGAAGTTCAGGTAAAGTCATAAGGGAATGTCATTTCTAAACTCAGGTCATTGTGGTCTCTTTATGGGTTCCCTCACAGCACACCCAGAAACATTCACTGAATGCTGAAATGTGAATTTTAACATGACCTTTTTTTGTTTTTTAATAACTGGTTCTTCTTCTCAAAATACTTTGGTCCTGGTATATAAAATAATGTACAACTCTTTCTTCATAAAACTTTTTTCCAACCTTTTTTATTTAAATTTTTTTGTGATGAGAGCTTTGCTCAGGCAGCAAACCGATGTATGAGTGATGCAACACACCCATGGCTATATAAATATGATAAAGGAATATTCCCTAAAATCTGCTATACAAACCAGTCGGTGCTGATAATTTGTTGCCTGTGTAATGTTATCCTTCTGGCTTTCCCATTATAATTCTTTCTAAAAACAAACCTGTTGAATTTCTTACAGCTTTGCGTCATTCTGGAGCCAATGCAAGAGCTCATGTCTCGTCACAAAACCTACAACATGAACCCCAGAGGTGAGCTACTGCAAGTCTCATGATTTGAACCTGTATTTAGTTCTAAGCTGCAAAGGGACTTTTTCCCATCATTTTTTACAGATCTTAATGAAAGATCTTCATAGTGAAATAGGAGTTTGCGAAGCTCATCTGAAGTGGCTCAAGGGATATTGATTAGGCATCCAATAAGATTTCAAACAAGTATTCTTAAAGGAACAGATCATTGCCAATCCGAAAGGACATCATTTGTTTCTGTCGTTTGCCAAGACTTTTCGTATAATGTTACTTATTTATCTTTGATTATCTATGCAACATGCATAGTATGAAATAAAACTTCAAATGTTCAAAATTTAGACAAAAATGATTTTTTGTGTCTGCAGATTGTTTGAAATCCACTCTTTTCCAGAGATGGCAAAGAATGTGCGCCCCTCCAGGTAATGAGCAAATTATATTATTCTGCTTTTTTGGGTTTTCAGAGTTTGAACTGATTTCTTTTTAGAATTTGGCATAGCATTTTATTTCAAATTTTTGGTAACTTTGCTCTATGGTTTCTAATTTAATTTAGAATGTATTTAAATAAATTGTAATTGCCCAGGTTTAGTTAGTTCTGAAGAGGACTACTGTTGGTAACAGAGACTGAATTTATGACACACTGAGCAGAATTCATAATAAGAGGCTAAATTTAAGTCTGATGATGATTTTGCTGGGGGTTGTCAAAATGATGATCATTGAAACAGTCTTCTACAGGACTTCCCTTAACTGTATGATCAAACATGAGAGACAGTTTTCTTTTTCAGTTTCCAACACTTTCCTGTGAAAAATGGATTGTCAAAGTAAGCTGGCAACCAGCACATTTTGCTGTCTACCTTGAAAAAGGTGCCAGCTATTGCAAATGTCTGTGGCTAAATATACAGCATGGAAGCATGAAATTTATTACCCTTAGTGTGGCATACTTTGCATCACAATTTGGTCACACAAAATCTTTTTGACAACCCTGAAAAATATGTAGTATGACTTATGAAGGGAAATAAAACCAAACAAAGTAAACTAGAATAGTGATACTGAAGGATAATTCAAAAATGAAAAGTTTGAAAAATAAAAAGTATACCTTTAAGTGTCCAAAGTGTCTCTTAGATAAGATAGATAACGAGGGTATGCAGAACAAGCAAGGAATTAGAGGATATAATTTGAAAAATGATTACCACTCTGCACAAGCTGAGCTAACTGATTGATCCTGACATACATATCTTTGCAAATCTTACCACAGAGTATAATCAAGGCAATGAAATGATGTGGCAGCCGAATACCCCAACTACACCAGGTAAGGTCTTGTTTTGTCTAATTTGGTTTCACTCTGTAGGTTTTGCTAACTTAGTATTATTTTCCTTTGATTTTATTGATTTCCTTTTTAGTTTTAAACATAACATGTTTGTATTGGTTGCTTGTGTTTAGCAGAATTCCTTTCATCATTCGATAAGGTTATCCTTGTAAGGTTTTTGTAAACTCACTATCAGGGCTACTCAGAAAATTTTGCAAGATTTCCAAAGTAACTAATTTTTTGGCATTTGGCCAAAGTGGTGGTTGAGAACATTGATTTTTTTTTTTAATTTTATTTTTTGGCCAGTTTACTTTTAAATTTACAT
The DNA here is from genome assembly GCA_942486045.1 of Pocillopora meandrina. Classification (NCBI taxonomy): domain Eukaryota; kingdom Metazoa; phylum Cnidaria; class Anthozoa; order Scleractinia; family Pocilloporidae; genus Pocillopora; species Pocillopora meandrina. The sequence continues at coordinate 971,031 of CALNXJ010000066.1, forward strand.
TGAAGAGTCCAAAGCCCTGATAGTCAGAACCCATATGCCCAAGATCAGTTTCTTTTGAGCCATGGCAAAAATGTCCCAAATGGCCATTGGTGATGTAAAGTTTGTGCATGTTCATTAATTGCTCAAGCAGTTGATGAGATTCAGACAAGAATGCTCATAAGACCTGTCATTCAGGGCCTTTATTGCAGTAGTGTAAAGTCATGTAAATAAGTACTCAGCTGAGAAGCCAGTACTTTCAGCCCCTAAACATGGCCATCTTGGTTGAAAGACTGTTTTATGGCAGCTAGGACTGTATTTTAATAAGGAGCCATTTTTTTAACCTATCCAATGCATGTAAGTAAAAAATGGCTGCTGGATGATGATCCTAAATTAGACGAGCACACATCTTATTTATACCTGTTTTACCCCAAAGGATCCCCTTTTCCTAAACTTCTTGAGAGAACCTTGACTGGGCAGCCTGCTTCCAAAAAAGGTTAGCCTCAGTTCCAATCTTAAACAGTGTTTGATCATAGGTAGACTGGCTTGGTCAACATAGGGTAGCCAACGTTTTTTCCACAGGAAAACCAGCTTGATACTTGACTACGATCGTCTTAAGGCCTTTTGTCTGGGGAATTTTGCAGTTTAATTCTGTTTTAAAAATGAATCAGTCTTGCGGAGTCAAATCTTGTGGTCAAACACTGTTTGAAATCTTAGAGAGAGCATGAAATACTTAAAACAGGGATCCAAACTGCAGCTGCACTGTGTATTTTTAGTAGACATTGCAGACAACATTCAAGTGTCTTCTGTTTTTCAGAAACCCAACTGCACAATTGTAAAGCAGATTTGGGCTCTTCTGTGCCCTGGTTGATGTTTTTAAAGCATCTTATCCTAGTGTTACCAATTTCCCAGAATTGACCTTTTCAATTAATACAAGGCTGTTGCAAAAAAAGTATGCTATATTTTGCAACAGTGAAATCATTGTTTCGCTGAAAACGTTTCGCTGTTGAAAAATTTTTCGTACTAAGAAGGCGTATAAGTTAGAAATATTGTAAATAATTTAATTTTCCAACTTTAATGCAAAAACAAAATAAAAATCCCCTAATCCGCGTACGCAACACATTTTTCCAGAGAATTGCTATCAATATTCAAGTCTACCTATTTTCCTGAGGTCGCTTCACCATGTCTTAATAGGAAATATTGTTTACAAGTTAGTCGCGAGCGTTAGACCAAAAAAAATTAAGTCTAAGTACCATGTGAGGATTTTCACCTTGGACTTTTCCATTTCCTATTCAGACATTTTAGTAGAAATTTTGTCTTATAAATTTCCACGGAGTTAGGCCTTGTATGAGGATATTACCCCAGCCACTCCCCATTTTATCGTCTGATGTTGTATCATTAAGCCACAGAGAATTTTGTGGTGCGTCAGGCCATTTGAAATGGGACGCGCGTCTTTCATACTGCTAGAATCAGCAATGTCAAAAGCGTCCCAAGCCAAGATAGAGTAAAAATTTTGAGCTTAGTCCTTCATCGAATAAAGAATATTGGTACACATCTGTCCTTAGCTTAAGTAAAACAAAAATCTTAGAATTCAACAAATTCTAGTTTTGCGAGTGGATTAAGTGATAATGGTAACTATAGGGTGACGATGAAGATGGGAGACATCTTACCCGCAAGCAAGCTAGTAAGGCAGCAGTTTAAATTGTTATCTTCATTAACTCGCTCTAAACCGAGGGTTCCCTTTGTGAGTTTGGTTTCTTTCTTATTGCTCTCCTACAATTCCTGAAATTAATGAATTAAGTTTCTTGTTTCCCACCAGCAGAAACGCCTCGTGCTCCGAGGGCAAGGCGGAAACGGAAACCTACAAATGCAAACTCATCGACCCCTAATACTGGGATGAACAGCACTTCCAGCAAAAAGAAGTCGCCAAGTGCGTCCGGGTTTACTCTGGCGACCCAGGATGTAATGGTTGTCGGCGAACCTTCTCTGATGGGCGGCGAATTCGGAGACGAAGATGAGCGGCTCATTACAAGGTGAAATGTTGTTCTGTCATTGATAAAAAGAGGTTAAGCCGTGCTCACACTAGTTAGTTTCTCGTAACATGTGGTGCAGATGTCAAGGGAACTTTTATTTTATTCATTAGCGAAGAAAACGTGTCAGTAGTATTTGATAAAGAAAATTTGCTAAACCAGAAGTTAAGTTATGGGTGTAGTGTACTTCAGAACCCAGTAAGTTTTACCTGCGTTATCGAAAGTATTATAAATTTCAAAAAAACTGATCGCGTTTTAAGGTTTCAAGAATTGACTTCAAGTGTGCTCAAAATTCGATTATGGAGGCCGCCATTTTGATTCTTGCTCAGCAACCTAGCCACTCGCCTTCGACGTAAAGAACACCCTTTTCCCAGGACACGACTTCTTGTTCGAAAGCCCACGTCGGTGTCTACTAAGGATAAAATGTTGCGTTTTCGTTTTACTGTCGAGCAACATTAAAGGAAAAGTTGAAAAGGAAATCAGCGAGTGTTAATGCGGCTGTTGAGGAAAACGTAGAAGTTCCAATGAGACCTTGCACTACTGCTAAAAAAAACTAGCAGGCTTCGACGAGATTCGAATTAATGTGTGGGAGCCAGGTACTTAAATCTAGTCGAAGCCTTGATTTTTGTAGGCTTTTTTTTAATAGTAGTTTGTTCCCTCATTTAACCCTTTATAATGTTATTTGAAATGCTGCCGTTGGTAATATGCATAGATAGTTCATGTAGATTATTCTTAACCCTTTGCACTCTAACATCAGTATGTATATTCTCCATACTGCTCTCTATAAATTCCTAAGGTGCTGACAAGGAGAATTTGTTTAACAGTCAAGAGCTTTTTTAGTTGGTGATCATTTCCTTTATTCTTGTTACTCTTATGGGTGATTCAGGGGGTGATATTGTGAGGAGAATTTAGATGTTAGTCGCTTCCAGGGGACAGAGGATTAAAATGTGGGGTGTGAATATCCAGTAACGGTTCTTCTTCACTTCAGATTGGGTTGTGATGATGGTGAGAGCAGTTTCCTTGACATTAGGCCCTCGGTGAGTGTTTATCCTCCCTCTCGCATTAATTTACCTCTGACAAATAGATAATGAGCTGATGATAACACCTCGCAGAATTTGTCCAATTACGATAAATGTAAATAGGGGATCATTTGGTGAATGCGTTGTAACTGTTTCCTCCCGTTGATTTACGTACTGTAAGGTCGATATTCACGAGCCGTTTTATTTTAAAATTGTGTTATTTTGTCAGAGGGAAATTGAAGAGGGAGGGTGAACCGAACGACAACTCTGACCTTGCACTGTATTTAAAGCGATAGAAGACTTTTTCTTTGTGTGCAAAACTTCGTCTGTCACGACGGGAGCTGGGAGACTGCGAGACAGTTATGCTTATCCGCGTTTCGGGGTTTCCTTACTTTCGAGAGTTCTTCCAACTTTGCGATGGTTACATAACCACAGAGAAGAGTTATTTTGCTTTCAAACGATATTTCTCAAAATATATGTGATAATCGAGAACGTCACATCCGCGTTTACATACCCTAGTCTAAACACGTGTATCGACCAATCAGAAAGCCCGTGGTATCTCTGTTATTGTTTGATAAAAATTGCAGATTAAAAATCGAAGTAACACTCGAAAATTATGATCTTAGATTTCGCTTAAATGAAATATTATGACAAACATTTATCGAGATCCAACGGCGTTGTTTAATAGATTCACATGAGACAAGTTTTCTAAATGTTGAGATGAGCATTGCATAAAGCGGTTTCATCAACAATTTACCCCCAAGTATTGTGGGAAAGGCCGGGAGAGGGATGTAAGACGCAAATCTTTATCAAGATACTGGAGATCAAGTGTTGGAATATTTCCCTTCTCGCGAATGAAAGGGAAAAGTTTTTTTTTCTTTTCTTTCGTAAGTTCATCTTAGTCATTGCTAAATATACACGAGTACTATTTAGAGCATCCGTCGTGACCAATCGTATCAGTGATATCTTTGATTTCCACTTTCAGACTGGAGAACACTCAGTATGATGCCAGCAATGGTGTCGGCGACGACGGAGACTTTGGTAACAGCCCTATGAGTGGAAGTCCGAGCCTTTGGAGTACGGACAGAAAACCTACTCAAGACGACAGTGCCGGAGACTGACAGAGAAGCACTGGCCACTGTTATATTCCCCCCAACCTCAACCCCCCCCTTCATTGAGGATGGACATCACTATTTACCCCCAGTCTGCAGATGCCCGTTTTAATATTACGCTTTGTTGACCCTACTCGGTCTGAGGACATAACAGGACAGTTGTACTTGAAGGCCACATCAGACCTCTGGTCACAAGTTTGTAAACATACACTCTGTAAAAAGAGGTTAAATGTAGAGATTTTATGAGGGATGTTTAAAGATATTTATGCTCTTTCTGGTGAAGTTCTCGCTACAGAATGATATAATTATGACTAGCCATCGCCCTCTTGTATTCACTGTTTATTAGTCAAGTTTACCGACATAAAGTATTTTGCATCTTTTTCTTTTCATGAAAATAAAAAAAAAGGTCTTTGTTCTCATGGTATTTAAGTGACAATGTTCACGAAGCAGCTACGTATCAGACAACGATTTGTTTGGAGCGGGGTGATATTTCTGACTTTATCAGATTTGTCAAACTGCTTCCGCAGGCGTTGGGCTTAAGTGTCCTAACTCGAAAAACCAGTAAAGTAATCTCGATGACCAGTCAAAATAAAGGAGTGTTGGCGCCGAAAAACGTAAGTCGTTTTTTTTATCTTGACTTAGCATCTGATTGATTAGGAGGGTGGCTCGAGATTTCTGAACAAAGAAAGAAAGAAAGAAGAAAAGGAAAAAAATAGAAACATCTTCACATAATAAATTTCTTATTCTAAGAATATCATTTAAGGCAAAAAAGAAAGTCACTCGTCTCAAATTTTGAAATTTCCAAAAGGTTCGCGAGAAGAGTTTACCAGACGAGACTTACATCAATAGACAAACCAATGGATAAATAGCTCAAGATGAATATTAGTAGAGTAAAAAATGGAAAAACAAGTGCCAACCTCCCTAAGAAGAAGTCTCCCTGCTTTGGAAAGAACAGATTTACTAAATGATAAGTACTCTTCTGTTGATTAAACGCTGCCACAGTTCGAGTCGATCACAACACTCCATTAATAAGATTTTGTTTAAAAAACAAAGCCTTTTCTAGTTTGCGGACTTTAGTTTGCACATCTGCAGGCCTCATTTCTATGCGGTCTGCCAAAACACCCAACAGCTCTCTGTACGAACTATGAAAATAAGTGTCCTGATCAGCATGGTCTGCTGAGTAACAAATGTACTTCAAATCATTACCCTCAACTGAACCACTCCCATGGGCAAATTCCACGTTGATTCCACGCGAACGCATTTTGTCGAAACAACTTTCAGTGCCACTTTCGGAGTCGTCCACATGTCTGCACGTGGCGGGAAAACTTGTAACCTGGGGCGTGTCCGTACTACTGAAATCCTCGTCCCGTTGTCGTGTCATTAAGCTCTTGAACAGTTGTGCATACCTGCTCTGGCTCTCCTCGTTCGTGATTCGGTTCGCGCGCAAATTTTTCTGTTGACTTCCGGTGTAAACGCGGTCGGCTGGCTCCCACGAACCAGAAATGTCCGATTTACAAAACGCGCTGTATGACGTAGGGTCACCAACAAGTTTAAACTGTTCATCTGTCCAAGGAATACCATTATGAAATTTCTTGGCTTCGCAATGTTTCCAGCTTTTCAGCCAATCAGTGAACAGGGGAATTGTGTGACAAGTTCCTTCTTTTGAGCTTGATTCCATGGGTGTGGCTTTTTCTTCCTGTTCCCTACGAGTCAGGATTTACAAAGTATATTGACCCTCTACACCCCAATATCAGTCAGTCAATATCAATGAAGAAATGTAAAATGGTTTCCGTGTTTGCATATTCTGATGTAAACACGCGGGAGGTTGGGAGAACACGAGATAAGCGTAGGAAACCACGACGCGAAGCGGAGCGGTTTCCAGCTTATCGAGTGTTCTCCCAACCTCCCAAGTGTTTACATCAGGCTATGTAAACACGGAAACCATTTTACATTTCTTTTATAAAATAACTAATGAAAGAGGAACGAAAACCGTGTTTACATACGCTCATGTAAAATGGTTTTATGGCCAATCAGAGCGCACGTACTATTTGAATTATTTTATAATATCTTCTCCATACTGTTCTCTATACATTTCCTAAGGTACTGACAAGGAGAGTTTATTTAACAATCAACTTTGTGATCATTTCTTAATTCTTGTGACCCTAATGTTTGATTCAGCAGTGATATGGTAAGGGGAAATTAGATGTTAATCACTCTTAAAGGTCAAAGGATCAGATAAGGCCTGAAATAATCACACTCCACACAGCATTCAAACGTCTGTGCATGTAAAAAAAATTTTAACAGTACGGGCTGTCAGAATCAAATTGTAAGTGTTAAACAACTGCACAAGTCGGTATGCCACGAGTGTTTTAAAAGCGTGTTACTTTTTTTTGCTTTTATGAAGCATGACAAAAATGGTAATTCAACAGGATACTTGCCATCAATTAAGCGTTGTGCTACAAAAGTCTCGAGTTTTCCTTTTCCCAACTGTTATTTTATTTTACATATTTTCTATTAACGCAGTAACTATAGCCCCATTTCACGTAGCAGCTGTGACCAAATAAACCAAATGGATTTCAATTTGCCTATTGCCAGCACAGTCGCCAAACTAAAAACTGGAATCACTAATTTGATCCTCGATAAGTTAACTCTATGCATGCCTACCTTGTAGCTTCAATCTTTGTTTTTTGTTTTTCTTTTTTGGATATTTTGTTTACAAATTATTTAGTTTTATTTGTGCTTACTTTTCTGTTTTGTCGTCAATTCCATAGCAGAGTTTCAAGGCAACAACAATGAAAGCCATAGCACCAGCTTCAAGATTTGGAATGGAGGTCTGGAGAGCTGGGTGGATTTTGGTTTTAACTTTCACCTTTTCTGCTAGTTTGCGCACTACACCATGAAGAAAACCTGTTATAAAACATAAAAATAAAGGGGTTAAGTTTCTAAAGAAACTGTGGTGCTGGGTCGGTGGGAGAGTATGGCAGGTAATTTAGTGTTAACAACTGAGTTGAAAACGCAAATTGGCCACCGTAAAGGGTAAAAAAGCTGACGTTTCGAGCGTTAGCCCTTCGTCAAAGCGATTGACGAAGGGCTATCGTAGACAGAGAGCTCAGTTTTCTACTGGTTACAAATCAAATGGGAACAAAGGGAATTTACCTATAGACATTTCACAAGTTGGCTCACGTTGTCCACTGTTTCCAGATCGAATTGGAATTTGGAAATGTTGATTTTGAGGGGGAGGAAAACCGGAGGACCTTAAGAGAAACCCCCGGAGCAACGACGAGAAGCCACAAAAAACTCAACCCCATGTGACGCTAGGGGCCCACTTCTTGAACGTTTTGGCAACTTATCGGGCACGAAGCCATATTTCAAAATCAAAATTTTGGAAATAGAGAAGCAGGTTATAGCACTCTAACCAGTCCATTTTGTTTCTTAAGCTGATGGTCTTAATGTATAATTCTTAAAACTTTTGAAACATCCATCTTGAATGAAAACAGAAGAGCTTTACGGGTCCGAGACCATATTTTTAACTCAAAATTTATACATTAGAGAAGCAGTTTCTAATACCCTAACCAGTTGATTTTGTTTCTTTGACTGGTAATTATTTTGTATCGTTTTCAAAACCCCGGGTGGGAGGCAAGAGCTCTCCGCTCCCCCACGTGCTGGTCTTAGAATGAACAAGGAATTTTTCAAATTACCTTCGGCTGAGCCTCTTGCGTTGATTATGAAATATCATAGAGTCTGGTTGCAGTGAAATTTATCCTACAGCTGTTTCTTACCTGGGAGATGCAGATCTGTGATAAAACGTGCAGTGTAGGTGGATAATTTAGGTTCTGGAAAACACGGAAGTTGTAATAGTTTTGCAATCCTTGATGCATGTCGAAGAATGGACGATACTGGTGGAACTCTGGTAAATGAATTTGAATAACTAGTGAGATAAAGATTTATAATACAGTTTGAAAGAAAGACCCAACCACCTGAAAAATGGCCTGACTTTGTTTTCATACTTTCATCAGACAAGTAATTTTTCATTCTTTTTAGTGTTGACATCTCAGTTTAACAACTTACAAAAACTAAAATATCAAAATGAAGAAAGTGAAGAAACTGATCTTGGAAGTTCACTTACATGACTGGACATAAACAGCTAAAATCACCAGAACCAAACTTCATGTGCCCAGGGATGTGTCTTGTTGTTTGGAAGTATGGAAACTGTCCTTGTTTGGCCCATCTGGTAAATAATACAGGTACACTGAAAGTCCTTCTTCATTTGAGTTGGTTGGTTTGAAAATATTTTTAAGTTATGATAATTTGCAAATTTTTTTTTCAAAAATTATGACTGTAAAGAAATTTCCAAATCTTAAAGCAATCACAAGAACATGAGAGTAACAAAAATGACACCCTACACTTATGTTTAAGTTTAAGTTTTATGTTTAAGTTTTATGTCTAAGTTTTCAATACATGAACCTACCTAATTTAAAAGCAATGCAAATTAAACTTCTAGAGGCATTCAAGTCTCATGTTAAATAAATGAGTAGTAGTCCCTCCTTTTTGGTGAAATCTGTGCAACAAGTTAAAAAAACAAAAATTAAAAAATCAGCTAACACAAAATTGATGTTAACACTCTGGGAGTGAGGCACACTGTGCAAACATCAATTTTGTTTTTGCAAATTTTTTTAACTTTTGCAACCAATTTGGTCAGAAAGGAAGGACTACTCATAGTCTTTGTTGTGAGAATGAAGTCGGATTAAAATCATTTGTGATCAGCAAACACTCAAAGACAAGAAAGAACATCACCCTTCACACCTACCTCACCAAGTCGCTGATAAAAACTGGTTCATCTATCCACAGCAAGCCAAGATAACAAAATGCTAAGGTGGACTGAAGGGTAACATGCCCGCACAACACTCCTCTTTTTTTTGTTTGACGGCAAGTCATGGAACCAATAAATTCATCTTCACTACTGTCTGAGACATCATCAACATCCATCTCTTTATTGTGGCAGAGAGAAGTCCAGTCATCACCTGGATTCAAATCATCAGCATCATTGTCATGTTTTGGCAATGCTTCTGAAGGATCATCACCTGGAGTGTAAGGAAAAAGTATGAAAAAGTAAAATACTGGTGAGGTACTAGATGTTAATTTCAAATGTATCATCTAAGTCATCCATTGACAGTAGATGAACATGGGGGGTGGGGTGGGGGGGGGCTGACAGGTTAGCAGAATCAAGAACTGCTTTTGGGTCTGCTGGTAACCATGGCAACCCTGTGAGTAACATTCACGAACTGTTAAGTCAATAGAAGATCTACAAATTTTTGCAAATGAGTACACTGAGTTCTCAATGGCTTCTGGTGAAATCTTCAATGTGACATTGACTACTGGGCTATCCAATCCACTTCTGGGCTATCCAATTTCTTGGTCATGGATTAAATGGGAGGAATTCTCATATCTTCAATGCAGCTGAATCTAGAATACAACACAATAAAAAAGTCTGTTACTACCATCGTAAAATTCCTCATCGCTAAAGTGTGAACACAGTTCTAATTCATCATCATCATCTGATTCCCATGAAGGATCCAACTTTCTCTTGCGTCCACTCTTATTTCTTTGATTTCTGTTTAAGAGATTAGCATCTCGCTGGTAAAAAATTGAACCTTTGGTTGGTACAGTTCCCTGAGGAGATCCAGTGAAGGCAATTTCAGTGACCTGCAAATACTTGTACCACAGCTTGAAGACAACATCCTAAGGAGAGGAAGAAGACTTTGAATGAGAAATTAAAGTTACATGGGATTGGATGGGTTTTGCTGCAAAATATCTCCATGATCACTTAATACTCAACAGAATGATGTGAAATAGAAACAGTGCACCACTTGCAAGATTTCTGAGCCTCTGTTTGAGATGAGGGTGTTGCCAAGCCTTTAAAGAGAAAATAACTCTATTGAATTTATCTTTAGAGAAAATGAAACTCATGTTTTCAAGGCTTGTTTTTGGCCTTCTTTTCAGGCTTCCAGACTTTAAAGTAGCCTATTATTACTTGGTTGTTGGCATTTTTTAATGCTTGAGGCTAAATAAATTGAATATGTACTTCAAAACACGAGTCATCATCCAAATCTTATCCATGGTGTTAAATTTGATTGGCCCTGATGGCTTGTTTTGATTTTAAAAATACTTTAATTTTCTGACACTCAATCAAAAACTGCTCTTATCAATTAAAAAAAAATAGCCTAGTAAGAAATTCGGGTATTCTTACATATGACCACCAGAAAGCTTTAAATATAGGAGAAAAAAAAAAAAAAAAAACAGAAAGGCAATAGAACTGTGAAAGAAATGGTTAATGGTTACGTCAGTGGGAAGAAATAGGTTTCAGTTCAATTTGAACCATCAATAAAATGCCCATCAAAAAATCAGTTTGAAGCTTTCACAATTTTTCAATAATCAACTGAAGATACTATGTAATTCCTTAGTTTTTTCTTTCCTCCTATTAGGCCATTAATGAATGAGATACCTTCAATGCATCATTGACTCCAAGTTTTATGAGATATTCCACTTGAACTCTAATGATGTACTGATACGCTTCATACATGAACCAAGGTTTCCCTTTATCTGCAACTGTTGAATATATGGGAAAGTAAAAAAGCCAGCAATTATAACTAGTACAATAATCATCTGCAAAGCTAACATCTCAAGAAAATCAATGAAAAAGAATCTCTTTTCCTAGAGGAAAACGTAGAATAACAACTCTTTATTGAAACTGACACAGCTCAGGGCCCAAGTGCTACTCCTCTCTAAGAGACAATCACTTAAAACAACTGGAGAAATCATAATTAACAACAAAAAGATCAATAGTTAACCCAAAGAATTATCAAACACTGAAAGAGTGGAAAACATAACCTTATAATTAAACAAGTAATGCACATTTAATTTATAATAAATATTTTTTTAAGTCAACAATATTATTAGGAGGAAAAATTGACTCACAAAACTGTTTCTGTCTTCCACCTTTGCCCTTCCTTGATACCTGCAATCGGCTATCAACTCCGGCTTCATAAGGATTTGCTGCCTCTTCATCTCTCATATCCTAATTAGAGATGAAATGCAAAAAAAATAAAAATGAAGAAGAATTACTACTGCACATTATAACTGTTCAAAATACCTTGTCAAGCCAATCAGGTTATTCTCTTAGTCATGAGTGAATTTTCCATAACAGCAAACTTTAATTATCAAATCTCACCTCTGAGGATTGAAAACTCCCTACCCATGCCCCTGCTGGCCAATTGATTACGCCATTAGAAAAAATTACATCCTTGCCACCATGAAAACCAACATAAAATTAATTCATAAATTTCAGGCATCTTTCGCCCGAATTTGAGGATATTTAACAAATAGAGAAGCCTTGACTGTGCTCTGTTCTGTTGTAAAGCACGCAAGAAGCGGCTAGAGCACAAAAGAAGTGTAGGGGGAAACACGAGACGTAGTCGAGTGTTTCTCCCTACTTCTTGAGTGCTCTAGCCGCTTCCTAAGTGCGTTACAACAGTACAGAGCACAGTCAAACTTTCTATTTGTTTTATAATAAAGAATCTGTTAAATTCCCCAAGAATTACTTTCAATTTTCAAAACAAATCTTATTTCCAAAGCGAACAACAGTGTCGTCAGCATGCTCTATACTCTCATAAAGCACGCTACAATAAGCCAATCAGAATTCCTGTTAGAATGGTTCAAATAATCTGATTGGCTGTACAAGACTAAAGCTGTCAAAAATGTCAAACCATCAAAGTTCATAAACCATCAAAGTTCATATTCTGCAATAGTTTACAAACTAAAATAGCTCGGCACGTCGAATTTAACACTTTTGCCTGAAGTTTTTTAGTTTCTAATACAGGATCTGAAAGTGAAATGTTCAGTGAAATTCGGCCCAATCGTGGCTCACAAAAATACGCAAGTTATTTCACATTACAAGTAGACTAAGTTCAAATTGTTCAAGGCGAGTGTATTATGAATGAATAACAGCCAAATTCACTAAGACAAAAAGATCGCTCGGAATGACAGCGCCGTAAAACTCGGTTGCAGTGACTGATCTGGCCTTCCACTCAACGCATCGGAAAGGTAACCAGGACAAACTCTTATTTTTTCACTCGAAGGGTAGTCGACTTAGTTCCTGAGGCTTGCTGCACTGCGATGACCGAAGATCGCCATGATTAGCTAGCCGTGATAGACCTTAAGTCTTTGACACCGTCATGATTAGTATGAATTTTAACAGTTATGCCAGGTTATATTTTTCATAATTCCTGTTTCTTTCTATTTGAAATCGAAACTTTATATACTATACAAGTGTTAGCTGTGTTTGATTTTTATTACCGTACATAAACTCGCAATCTAACTGAGTGTGAAAACCGTTAAAAAAACTCGGACTGTCTATCTTGTTTTATCTTTGAGGATTTTTGTCTCTGCTCGCGTTACAGTAACGTAAATTACTGCGCCTGGCATTTTTGCAAACCTTTGCTTGCTTGTTCCGAAATTTCACTTTTATTAATGAAAGAAAAGCTAGAAAGAAGTCCCGGAAAAGGTCGGACATAGTACGATTTGGCAGATGGCGTGACAGCTTTAGCTCAGTTCTATGCTCTATACTCTCATAGAGCACGCTCTTTCAACCAATGACAGTACGTGTTATATCCGAGCTTTATTATAAGTTATTTTAGGTCATGGCTAACCATAAACCAATACGTCACTTGTGTTCTTATACAGCGGTGGTTAATTTAGACAGGAAAAAGGACAATTCCGTTCTAACTGAAGAAGCCGGGAGCTTTTTGGTTTTGTCGTGGAGTTTGCCGTGAGGTATTTGTAAATGCCGTGACAGTTGTGGGCCTCAGTGAAACACAGTGCTTGTATCGATCGTGAAAGACATTTTAACACAAAGGAAAAGCTTGAAGTGGTTACCTGAGACTGAGTTCCACAGCTTTGGCAGTAATACAGTCCATCAATACAGTCAAAGACTTCTCCATCGCACAAAACACACGACGGCATTTTCTTTCAGATTTGCCTCCATTTCACTCTTGTCATGTATGGCCCAACGTATCGTCTCCTCAAACTCCCAGTCCTTCGCGGTTGAATCCGTACTTTGAACCTAATTACCAAATCAAAACAAATATTACTCCAGGGAGCTTTCCCGGACCAGCGATAAGCTTCCACTCTGGACGTCACTAGGTATGTAGGATTTTTCCGCCAGGGGCGCAAAGGAAACTCGATTTAGTTAAGAAATGTAAAATTAATGCGAACTCTATTGGAAAAAGATACGCTCCACGGCAATATAGGAACTTGCGAAATATTTGCTTTGCACTGAGAAAAATGTCATCACTTGTGTGACATTTTTAATTTCTTTGGCTCCAAAAAAGGATATTTACATGTTGCTTGAACACCGAACATAAATCAGCAGTCGCTCTCTTATTGATGTTTGAAAGGTACAGTTTTGTACCTGAGAATTTTTCGGGTGTCATTAGGCATTCCGAAGGCATATCAATATCACCTTGTTGCTTTCTGTGGATTACAGCTTGTAAACAAAGACTGTTCTTGCAGATTTTTATGCAATTTGCTTTACAGTAACGCTACCAAAGTAAAAGAAACTCTTTACTTTAAGCTCTGCTACTTAATTTTGCTTCAAATTCTTTTTTTGTAGGTGTTTAATCTGCTATAAATTTCACAAGACTAAATAAGTCTACATGTTATTACTTAACACGTATTTTGAAATTTTTTTTGTGCTTTTTTGAGTTAGATTTTTAGACTAGAAAGTATGCGTTAGGTAATACATGTCACACCTTTTGCTGTACGTAAGTAAAGGGAAATTTTCCAACACATACTATTCATAATAGTGTCAACATGTTCTCTTCTAGAAAATATTCTGGCAAAAAGGGAGAAATTCATAATTTATTTTTTTACCAATAACTCATTTGAAATGCTAATTTTATAACAGGTCATTATCAAATCTCTCAGTAAACTGGTGAAAGGAACAAGACACCTGTTAAGAACTCAATTACTTTATTATAGTTTTTCAGAAGTCATTCCCAGTTTAATTATTTTATGATTGTTTTTCAGAAGTCATCCCCCTATTATTAACAGTCAGACTGGCAATAGCCATGCCCCCGTATGAAAAGAATGATGTGGCTGAAGAATTTTTGATGGAGGCTGACAAGAAAGATGAGGACATGTCGCAGAATAGGCCATCCATGAAACAACTCAACTTACTGGTCAAAGATGTAGTCTCACATAGTACTTGGTGGGACCTCTATGGTGTTGACTTAACAATTATGTTTGCAAACTTTGCACTTCTTCCTATCAGTCTTTTTCTGATTGGATCTGGCTGTATACCTTTGTTTGCAACTGGCTATCTTCTGTTCTCCTATGTCCATGCCACATTTACAGTGAAGCTGGCCCATGCAGCTGTACACAATGCCTTGGCAGGCTCATCACATTTCTTCAACCGCCTTCTGTCTGTGTTCTTCATTGAGATCTGGGGAGGTTTTACAGAACAAGGCAGCTTTGAGGCTCATATTCAGTTACATCACCCTTACACTAATGTGATTGGTTTGGGTGATTCTAGCTCATGGCGAGCACCATTCTTGGGCCGCTTTACATACCTCTTCATTGCTCCACTGTCCATGCCACTCTTCAACACCGCAATAGGCATAACCTTGCTCGCTGGACGCTGGTATTCAATTGCTAGGTTTCTCTGTATAGCAACAGCTGGCTACATCATGCACTTTTGCTTGTTCCGGTACTTAGCTGGATTGTCCCTTTTGGGCACCATCCTTTGCATGATCACTACTCGTTCGGTATTTGCCATTCCATACATCCATGTGAATATCTTCCAGCACATTGGTTTGCCCATGTATGATGTAAAGAAACGCCCAAGACGACTCTACCAATTAGCTTCAGCAGCTCTCAATCTGCCAAGAAATCCACTTCTGGATTATTCCTTTGGCCATTCCATCATCAGCTGCCATGTGGAACATCATTTATTTCCACGACTGTCTGATAACATGTGCCTGAAAATCAAGCCTGTGGTGTCCAGCTACCTTAAGAATAATAGCCTTCCATATAATGAAGCCACTTATATGAATCAACTGTCAAAATTTTACAACAATTATGATGAGCTTATGGTGAAAGCTCCACCGATTACAGAACTGATTGGCATACAGTAAAAATATCTTCAGCAGGGAATTACACTATTTAAAGAAGAACTTAAATTTATCAGATGTTGAGAGGTCTCTTTTGAGTGGGTAGTTTTCAAAGTTGAGAGGGCCTTCTATTCCCAGGGAGGTTCAGACTCTCTGGGGAAATTTTGAAGTTCTAGACTCTTGTAGTAGCTCTCTCCTGCACTTTGGGATATTTTCTATTTTATGTTGCTTTGCTATTCCAAAACTTCAATCAATTTGAAAAGAAATTGAAGATAACTACATTTATGTTAAGAATGCAATGATGTTTATGATAAGGCTAAAAGCAAGTAGTCTGCTAGATCTACTTCACACCCTGCTTTCTTTATCAGTATCATTACTTGCTGAACTTTTTTTATGTAATTGACTTGAAGTGTATGTAGGTACAAAGGTGCATTGGGTGTCTGTTATTAATTTATCATAGTCTACACTGTATCCTAACATGGAGGTTCTGAATACATTTCCCCAAATGCAGTGTAAATTAACAGGGCTGTGCCCTATCAGAACCAGTGTACTATAGGTGACTTGCTTTTATCGTTTAGAGACTTGTAAAACTTTATTTATGAAAGTTTTCAAAACCTGGATACCCCAGTTTTCTGAGACAAGAGCCTTTGGGGATATGGTGATCTTATTGAAGGGCAACCAGCTTGTGGTGGGGGCATTACCTACAGTACTCACTGTAAGTTTAAAAATCACATATAAATCAAGTTTAAATTGCTATTATTTATAAATCACTGGGAAACAGATGGGAAAACTATTTGTTCTAGATTTCTACAGGGCAAAAAAATTTTGTCATCATTTTCAATTGATGTTATTTATTGATTAGATGTAAAGTTGAAATATACAGATTTGCCATACCAGTTAAGGTCTTAGTGGTTCAGAGGACAGAAGTCTCCCTTTTTCTTTTCCAAACTATTAATTAAGGGTGTTACTTTTTTAAAGGGAAAATTAACATTAAATTTGTTGTTGTTGTTAGAGATGAATTTGTGATAATTTAAACATTGGAATCCTTTTCTGGTTGATAGAAATAAAGATTAAAAATGACTTTGCAAAAGATGTTTTTTCATCTTGTCACAAGCATGGGACAAAGAAAAAATTCTGAGTCCCTGTAAGGAATCAAACCTCAGACCTTTGGTTTGATGCTCCAATGTTCCACCACTGAGTCAAAGCATTATTCAAACTGAAGGCAAAGTTCAGGTGCATAAAAGCATATTATTACTCCTTGGAACTATTGTTTATTTACAGGAGTGTTTTTTTTTTACCAGTACAAATGAAGGATTAACAAAAATGTTCTCTTGTCTCTTTGATTTCCTGTTAGAGCTGCCAACATACAACATACACATCATGAATCATCACTTAACAGTTATTCCAGGTGTCTCTGTACAATTCTTTAAGGACCACACAATGAAGTTCTGTTCACAGCTATGTATATTTGCATGCAAAGCAAGACAAGTCATCATTTACTCTCCAGAGTGGTGAATGGCCTATTAGAGAAGTACATCTCTCAGCTCTCCCAGACCCTATTTTTTCTAGATTTCTGTCTTAGATTCTGCATAATTTTCTAAAGTCTCACCCTCATTTCTTAAAGTTTTAATTGGACAGAAAAAAAGTGAGGGACTTGAATTATTAGCTACAAGTTAGAGTCTTTCCATCTGCTGAAGTATCCTTATGACTAAGCATTATGTGACTGCTGTTGCAAGTTGATCTTAGAACTCACTGACACTGTTTGAGTCAAGGTAAAGCACATAATCTTTTGCTTGGAAGATGTCAAGTCACCGTTTAGCCTTCTCTATGGCACCCTGTTTATTGCAATGTGGGTTAAAGGAAGTCCTTCATTGGATCATCTTCCTGGCGACGCTTCATGCGATATGCTTCCATCTCCTCCTCAGTAACCTCGTGGTAATCACCTTTGAGAGAGTTGTATGGTCTCTTTCGTTCATCCATGGCGAGTAGTCTGTCTGCTTCTTTCTGGTTCCGTTCCTCTTTTCTTAGTGCCTGGCAAAGGAAAGATCTACTTGTTAAATGCCACTCCCAGTATTGTTAAGAAACAGACGGAATATGAAATAATACAAAATGCTTATCAAAGTGTCCTCATTGAGGAAAGCTTTGATAGCTATGGCAAAGGATCTATACTTTACCTAGTCTTCTAAAACTACTATGTTTAAAACCCCAATAATAAAGTGCCTCGTTGTCAACAAACCTTGTTTAGCTTTTCCTTTTTAACTTCCTCATCATCTTCATCAACTGACTTTTCTCTTTTCTTACCCTTCTTGCGATTTTCTTGATGAAGCTAAAATTAAGGAATCCAAATGAATATTTAGAATGTCAGCTGCAGAAAAAAATTTTTTTTTTTTAACATCCTTTACCTTGACTTTACGCATAAAAGTTCCTCCTCCATATAATCTCGTATATTACCATTGAATGCATGCTGGGGGAAGTTTGACATTGATAAAAAAAACTGTGTCTTACAGCTAAGAGTCTTATCCACCATTAGAGGAGGGGTACCTACATTTCAGACACCACTTCTTTTAAAAAGTTTTGTTTATCATTTCTATGAAAATGTGATACTAAGTCCATTTTTAGACTGGACATAGAAATTTAATAATTCAAAAATTGTCTTCAAAATTGCCAAGTTTCTTACACAGATGGCACTATTATGAATCTTGCTTTGAAACATGGCTGTTGACCTGAGATGTAAATATTTCCCACTACTCTTTTCCCATCCTTGGTGTTCATATGTTTCAATAACTATTATAGCATAGCTAGTAGATTTGTCTAATCAAATTCAACTGCGCGAGCGTGCTTCATAAATCCTATTGTGCACGCTCATGACATCAGCAAATCTCTCAAAAGCTGTGCTTCATATCTCAATGAACGCACACTGACATATGAACCAATAGTTAACTAGCTACACAAAAATAATAATAATTCTTTCAATAGCCAAAGCTACAGCTGCTTGCGAACTGCATGTTATGGTTTTGTAGTCACTTTCTGAGTTGCTTTCAGATGGTGGCATCCATAAACCAAATTCAATGCACATTTGAAGACAATTTTCTACCCATTACAACAACAGCAGCCCCCTTGACAGACATCATTTGGATTCCTAAGTCACAAGTGAACCAGGAGCTGTAAACCATAGCTTTTAACTCAAGAATCCAGCATCCTTCAACACAAGCTTTTCTTTTTTTAGAATGAATCAACAAAAACAAAAGGAAAAGTGGCTTTCTCACTAGGTAAAGTGTAGGCTACCTGGTGACATCTCAACTAACCTCAAGTAATGTTTTCCCATTTTCTTCTGCTTCTTGAATCATTCTTGCTGCACTTGTAATTGGTGGATTATTCTGTGGACAGCACGGGAATTTAGAGATAAATTTGAAATTAAATATGCAGTACACTGTTTAAACTACAAACTCAGATATATTATTGCCTTATGGTTTATTTTGCAGACTGAATTAATTTTTATCATACCCCTGTTGCAGATGAAGCTTTACCAGATTCCCCAGTGCAGTAGGAATTTCTGACAAAAGAATGACAACAAGCATAGCCCCATCTTCCTTCCTGCCAGTATGAACCCCAAACACTCTGAAAAGAGAGGCAGACTTGGACTAAGAAAACAAGCTATAGCATACAAAACAAGCAAGGTAGCACACACTGATGTGGAGTATACCACATTTTTAATTAATAAATGATTACCGACTAAAATAGTACTGATTATCAAAACTGCAATACTAATATCATGTTGTCATTTTCATGTTCTCAATTCTCACTGTGTGATTGTTTGTGTACACATCCTCTTCATATTTGGACTTTGCAACTGCCTTCTCTTGACCTGCAAGGAACAATTTCAAACACAGTAATTGATCGGTTGAGAGATTGGCACGAGTTTTCTGGACCAATCGCAGAGTAAAGAAAAGCAAACCAATGTAATCCTTGATTGCCTTTAACACTCAAAGGCAAATTGATCTTAAAGGGAGAATGAATTTATTAATACAGCTGTGTTACCTTTAATGACCTTTCCAGTTCTTGAGTACTCCACATAATGCTCCTGAAAATGGCATTATTTTCAAACAATTCAATAAGAAATAATACATACAGAGTTTATCAATTTTTAATACAATTAATCACAATGTACCATGCAACAAGAAACACTGCCTACTACAGTACACTTTCAATGCTAATAACACTTACAGTTTGAGCCAACAACAAGTCTTTGGGAGGAGCATTCAAGTGTTCTTCACCTCCATACTAAGGAAAAAAACAAAGTAATATATTTTTAGTTATAATACACTGACATAGCTTACACTATCAATGATCAATGTATTTAGAAATACGTAGTGCAATTTAAGGATTATGTTAACTGTGTAAAGATTATAAGACCTCTCTAATGTACAACTGTTCTAAAGGATTCTCACCTTCTCAAGTACTGTAAGCTTCTTGTCTTGTTCAAAGTCACCTTTCTTTACTCTGTACTCTTGGTGTAACAGCTCAAGTTTGGTGGGATCTGCCTGAAGATGGACATCAGCTCCCTTCTCATATGCCTCCCAAGCAAATACTGGTAAACACAAAAGAATGCAAGTTATTAGGTGTACCCAAATCTTTTGTAAATAGTGGTGACCCACAAATACATAGACTTACACTGTGTTTGAGCCATCTTCTGTGTGTCTCCAGAAAATCGAACAAAGTTATCCCCAGAGTAGGTGACACTTGAAAAGGAAAAATTCAGAGCATCTTACATTAACAATTATAGTTATGCAAAAACTTTGCTCTGTCAGTTTTCTTTCTCAACAGAGCCAGCACCATGCTCACGTAACCTTTAACTCCCATAAGTGACTAAGAGCGAATTTCTCCTTAAAAAAAATCAATATAATATCAAGCAGACAAATGATGGGGAAACAAATACATCAGTTAGAGGCTGGTATATTAGTTGGTCCAATGATAAATTCTTGTGACTAAAAATTATAGGGATTGTATGGTAAACAGCAAGAATTACTAATGATGTCTGATGAAAGAAAGAGTTAGAAATTCAACCACACTTTTCTTATTTAGTACCTAGCAAGAAAAAGCCTTCAACCACTATGATAAACATTCTCACAAAGAAAGTGAAAAATCCTCACTTGTTTGCAGTTGCATCTGTTTCCTTGAAAGGGTTTTCTCTCATTGATCTTGTCTTTGGATCATAATATGCTGAGTTGGGGTCCAGGTTGTATAAATACTAATCAAAATTGAAACAAGAGAAATGATTACTTACTTTCAGCATCAAAAGTTTGCAAAGGAATAAAGTTACCATAAATATAACCTAATTGCAACATAGGTATGTTGTGGTACAAATCTTTCTTTCCTTGATTTAAAGTTATTCAAACAACTTTGATTTTCATTTTTTTTTTGTCTCTGATTGATACAGAATACAACACAAAAGAAAATAAGGATCAAACTAGTTTGAAATGTTTAAACAACAACAACAACAAAAACATTAAAACACAACATATTGTGGAATCACATACCTTTGCAGTGTCTTCACGGATTCTTAAGTTCCTGACTGTTGTTCGTCTGATGATGGAGCAAAAATAGATTAGAACTGAAACCACATATACATTGCAAATATTAGACACCCTGCAGATTCTCAATGCATAAAAAATGAAATGATACCACAATGCAACAACACCTAACTGACTGCCTGGCTGGCAATCCACTTAAAAGATCAAGAGGTTCAATATTCCAGACTTGATTGCACAGCAGTACACAGTTATAGAAATTGTGTTACAAAATTGAGAGTGTGTCAGAAGGGCTTTAGTTTCATGTGTTCATCATTTAGCAATTGTAGTATCAAAGCAGTATCATGTTTATTTAATTCATGCACAAGACAGGTGAAAATTCACCTTTTTGTATCAAATTTTTGTCCCGGCATGTCAGCCCTGTCTGCGTACTTATCTTCATCTTCACTGTCTGGGTCATCCTGCAAACAATTCCAAAGAATTACAAAAGAATACAAATGCATAATCTTGAAAACAGTTTCACATAAGAGTTTCGTCTGTTCATCAACTTTAAAATCTTTAAGTTAGCAAGATTTTACCACAATTTCTGTTTTTTTTCCTTCTGCTAGTTCCTCTTCCAGTCTCTCTGCTTTTAAATGCTGTTTGGCCTGAACGCAAAGATATTACATGCATTAAATTATGTTTTAACAAATACCAACTAAATTTGTGTTTCCAAAACTTGCTCCTTTTTCTACACTCAGAATTGGTTTGTATCTACTTTACCAAAAGAAAATCATTGCTCAATTCCAAAAGAAAACAAAAAATATTCCAAACATTTTATGTTCAAATTGTGTTATCTAAATGAAAAAGCTTCTTTCATATAGGTCATCCTGCTTTTGGGCAAGAAAATGAAAATTCACCTCCCAGATGAGCTCCAATCATAGACAAAAGCCATCACTTTTTTTAAAATGCGCAAGCTAGTTGCACATGAATTAATGAGCAAAAAGGATGATGCAATAATATGGAATGACCTTAAATCTAACAGAATGACAAAGAATAAGGTAAGTGAAAACCTACCATCTCTAATTTGTTATATTCGTCAACAACTTTCTTATAGTCCTGAACATTATAACCATTCCATCTAAATACAAAGAAGAATTGTCATTAGTCACAAGCTAATAAAGCTAATGAAACTGATAAGAGAAATAATTCCACTTATAACCAGGCAGTTGAGTAACAACATAAAACTACTGTGAAGTTGGAATGATTAAAGGCATAGCTAGACAACAACTTGTTGGCCTCATGGTTAGTGCACTTGACTCCAGATCGAGTGGTCCAGGTTTGAGCCTTAGCTGGAGTCATTGTGTTGTGTTCTTAGGCAAGACACGTTACTCTCACAATGCTTCTTTTCACCCAGGTGTACAAATGGGTACTGGCAAAAATGCTGGGGGTAACCCTGCAATGGACTAGCATCCCATCCAACCGCTTTGTGCTAAAGGAAACTGGAGTGAAGCGCCAGCCCCGTGGGCCACTTGGGGCTTGTATCAAGGCTTTACTTTTTAGACAACAAGAAGCACTACAAGAGTCACACTATGACAAAATTAACTAATTAGCCGCTGGTTTCATACATACATAAATGAAAAATACCAGATGGTTGTTATTATGAAAGAAAATAACCCTAAACTAGAACTTTATATCACAGAACAAAAACGTGACATGCACAGTCCAATCACAAACTTGTGAATGGACTGTGCATGTTACGTGCTCAGTAACAACCCTAAACATGCCTTTAAGGGATGTTTAGGGTTGTTGCTGAGCACTGGCTGCTGGTGAAATTTGTAGCACTTGTTTATTGCAACTTCTTCCATTCCTTGCATCCACAAAGAGGAAGGTTAGTAGCCCCAGATTTAAAGCATTGCAAACCCCCTCCCCCCTTCACCAAACAATAGAAAGCACAAAGTGCCTTCTTTGAGACACCACTTTTGAGCCACCTCACTTGAAATTAGGCCAGAAAGTATGATAAGTAGTTAATTTAGGAAGAGAAAGTAATAGGAGAGAACAAAAGAGAAAAATGAAAAAGAAATTGTGTGAAAAAAATGAAAAAAAAAAGTTGAAAGAAATGCATTTTTACCTATCTCTTTTACCATCGTAATCAAATGAAAGCTGAGGCTGTATGTGTTCATCAACTTTAATATCCTCTCCACTGAACTTAGCACCAACTCTTCTGGGTCTCTGACATAAAAAAAAAATCAGTAATTCTTTGTTGTCACTAGATCTAATGAACTTGTAAGGCTACTAATTTCAGCCAGTTGAATCTGTGTACAGACTTCACTGTTACAGTAGAACTTTACTGACCCAAACTAAATGACCTAGAACTTCTTGGCAAACTTGAACTTAGAGCTATTTCAAATACCTCAAAGTACCCTTTGAGACAATTACTGTTCGTTTACTCAAACTCTGCTGAACTGAATTCATTTCATACACTTTCAAGTTGATGGTTCAACCCTCAACACCCTTATATCAGAATGCATATTCTCCACACTGTTCTCTATACATTTCCTAAGGTGCTGACATTGAGAATTTGGTTAACAATCAAGAGCTGTTTCAGTTGTTGATTATTCCTTTATTCTCACAACCTTAGCGTTTGATTCAGGGGTGATACTGTGAGGAGAAATTAGATGCTACTCAATCCTAGGGGTTTATGTGTTAACCCTTTCACTTCCACAAGTGACCAGGACAGAATTTCTCCTTACAATATCAATACAATATCAAGCAGGCAGGTGATGAGAATAGAGAAAAATATCAACCATGTGATTATTGGTTGATCCAATACCAAATTCTCTGAACTAACATCATAAGAATTGTATGGCAGATAGTAAGGAGAATTACTAATCAGATCTTGGGAGTGAAAGGGTTAAGTAAACAAGGTTTTAACCTTTACTCAAACATAAAAGGGTACTAACCATCAAATAGACATAATTGCTCATTTTATTTATAAGAACTTAATGTTTTGTACAACATGTGTACCTCAAGACAGTCTTTCTTTTTATGAGTCATGGCTCCACAGTTTTGACAGGCTCCCTTTCTGAACTTGGTAGCTGCTGGTATCTAGGAAAATTTAAATAATACTAACTTTTAACCACTGTGATCAAAATCAAATTGACTTCTTCATCTTAAAAAGGTTAATGACACTTACTACATCAGTCCCTCTTTTGTACCACTCAGTTATCCCTGAAAATTGCTTTTGCTTTTCTTCTTGTGGACGTTGATGCTTTAAAGTTGGTCTAAAATGAAAATATAGCAAATTAATTACTGTAACTCACCAAAAACAAAAGATGTTTGCCTAAAATATTGGTCAATTTTTAAATTAAAGAAAATTGGCTGAGCTGAATGGCTATAAATGTTTAAGTAAGGAAAATAAAACCCTCAAAAAGTTGCCTTGCTCCTAAAGTGTGGTTTTGTGGTACTTTTTTTGTATTAGTTCCCAACAAGAATCTGAGAGTGCTAGCGCTTTAAATCCCATCAAAGCCTGACTTTTTCTGAGCCTCTTTTCTTCCACCAAAGTCCACCTGCCAGGATCATCTCTTTGCTTGATTTTCATCCACAGGTCAAATTAAATTTATTTAATTAAAAAATAGTGAAATAAAAAGAATTGATCAAAATAGTCAATCCTCAAGTATTATACTCACACTAGAAATGAAAAAACAATTTACAAGTAGAGGCCAAAGAGTATCAAAGTTTTAAAAATATAACAATTACCTAAGCTAACTAAACACTGTGTATCCTGGGAGAATTAAAGAAAATTAATCAATCTTAGTCCTTACCTTGAAGTGCCATAATACCAGGGAGCTTGTGAGATATACTGTGGAATATGAGGATTGATATCCCTAAAGAGCAAGCAAATAAAAAATTTAACTCCCCCCTATTAACCGAGTTTGAGATCCATGCTGTAAGTTATGGACCAAGTTTTTTCCACTTGGATTCATGGCCCATGTGCAAGGTGTAAGGGCTATAAATCTGAGTGAAAAATACATGTTTTTGTAACTTAAAATACAGTTCAAGAAATTCAGGTTACTATGAAGTTTATTATCTTTGGCTTCAGGTAGAGGAAGAAGATTTCAACTCAAACACACTTTTAACCCTTTAACTTCCCAGATCTGATTGTTAATTCTCTCCCCTAGCTCCTACACATTTGTTTGTAAATTGGATAACATCTTGTACCTGATAAGTTTGAGTATTCTCATTAACTATTTGCTCATTAATGTATAGATGCAAAAGGGAGAAGTCACATGTAAATCCCTTCTGGGAGTTAAAGGGTTATATAGAGCATACTATAGAGTGAAATACAAGTAAGGCCTACTAAATTGACCAATCGTAAGCCATGTATGTACTAACTGAGAGATGTAATCCATTATCAGAGTAGTGAAAACAAGCATACCCTGAATTAGAAAGCAACAAAAAATGGAGCAAATATGGAATACAATGCCACAGAGGTCCATCTTTTCAGAAGTCCTTCATGGGAAATACCTGCATAGCTGGCCTAACAGCATTACAAGGTAATATTTGTATTGTGAATTGCACAATACCAATGCAATAACCCATGTTTGGAGTCAACCATCAAGATACAGATTCCTTTCTTTTCTTGTTTTGAGAATATATCAGTCCTCTTATATCAGGTAATGAGTAAAAAGAAACGTATAAGCATAATGGGATCAATATCAGTATCTGGGCAACTGCCCGCCTACCCCTCCCCTAACTCAACAACAGTCAATTGATAACAAGTTAGGGTTAATGTTGGGTTAGGGGAGGGGGAGGAGGGGTAGGTGGGCAGTTGCCCACATACTGATATTGATCACTATAGCGTAGGTGAAATGTGAAGATTCAAATTAAGCTGTGTACTGACGTACGTACACAATTGTTGATCATGAAAAGCTCTCGTATCGTTTCTATTAAACCACAGATTCATGGATTGTGTAAATTATAAATTATAACTTCCATACTATTCTAACCTTAAAAATGAAACAAAAGTACAGTCATTCGAATTGTACATCTGCACACATTTGTTTCTCCAAATATATCATTTCCATGGACATATCAAAGGATTGCCAAGTTACAAAAATACAACAATTAATAAAGACAACTTACTTTCCTTCTTCGTCCGTCAGTGCTGGTGCCGTACCAGCCTTTCTCGCTTCCTCTAACTCTTTTTCTTTACGCCAATCCAGCCGACTCTTTTTCTGTCCATCTTCGGTTTTAGCCGCCATCTTGTTTCTGTTCCCAAGATGCTTTTCGAGACTTGTAGAATAGTGCTGAAGGCAACGTCACTTCCTATTTCGAATTTAGTAAGGGAAGGGTGATACGATTTATGTATTTGATGAAACTTTATTTTGACGCTTGAGATTCAAAAGGATCTTGACCTAAAGAACTTGTATAGCTAAAATTGATAAATAGTTTATACAAACTACAAAAAGAAAAAAAAAAGAAAAATTTAGTTTCCAGTAGATAAAAGCCCTCTTATACCCCACCCTAGAAGTAAACATTCCTGTCTCATTAAACTGAGATTGCAGCGTAACGCTAAAGAAGACTTTAGTAATGGAGTGCTTGAACACTTACCTCGCGGTATTTCTCCTGTTTCTTTCAAAAGTTTTAGCTGAAGGCGAAACGAAAGGATACCTTCGTAGAGAGCATTCCGTTTTAAAAGGTAAGTTTGACATGGCGTTGGTTACTTGTGCTCCAAATCCTTCGTTGGAATGTGACTTTTACACTCTCAAGGAAACTTTCGTGAAAGAGTTGAGTTCGCGTTTCTCGATTCTAATTCCTGTCGATGTAAACTTTGTTCTCTAAGAGTTCGATCTTTTTCATATGAAGAATTTTTTCTTCACTTGTTCGTTCCAAAGCCTAATTTGACATCCTCAGTTAATGAAAATGTAACGGATTTCAATATAGTTATTTCAAAATCAGGAACTGCAAATATTCAATTAGTGCCAATGTCTCATCCCAGGTGGAAATCTTATTAAGATCTTACTAAGATTCTGGTAAGTTTCTTACTAAGATTCTTATTAAGATTCTTAATTAAGAATCTTGTAAGACCTTACAAGATCTTGTAAGATCTTGTCCCAAGATTCTTACAAGATCTTGTAAGAATCTTGTGGCAAGATCTTGCAAGATTCTTGTAAGAATCTTGTGACAAGATCTTACCTGGCCCCGGTTGTTCGAAAGCCGATTAGCGCTAACCCACGATCAAATCGCCCTAACCCAAGAATAAAATTTAACCTACGATTAGTTTCTGTTCCTGAAAACGCGATTAGCACTATCCCAGGGTTAAAATAAAGGTTAACTTTAACACACCTAGCGAGGTGGATTAACTCACTAATCGAGGGAAAACTTTCCCCAAACAAAACAAAATGGCCGACTTATTACTCGGCGGATTAGGCTTAATGCCGGCCCCAAGAAGGAAAGAAAGGACATTTAGGCTACCAGACGACTTTTCCCTGTCCAATTTTACTGATGAAGAATTGAGAAGTCGATATCGTTTTGGCCGAGAGTCCATAGAATTTTTATCTGAGCTCCTTCGCGACGATCTTGAAAGAGATACATCTCGAAACCGTGCATTGTCGACAACTGTGCAAGTCCTTGTAGCGTTGCGCTTTTTCGCCTCCGGAAGCTTTCTTCAAGTTATTGGAGATACTCTGGGCCTGTCAAAGTCATCCGTGTCCCGTATAATCGGTCAAGTTTCGCTTGCCCTTGCACAGAAACAAAGAAACTTCATCAAGTGGCCATCGACCGAAGAGGAGATACTTCAAAACAAACGCGGTTTTTTTTACCAAGGGGGATTTCCTGGGGTGATTGGCTGTGTTGACGGCACTCACATCAAGATTCAGGCACCACATGAAAACGAAAACGATTTTGTCAATCGTAAAGGGTTCCATTCCATAAATGTGCAAGCAATTTGCAATCACAAAGGTAGGTAAAATACTCAAATGTCACAATTAGTGTTCTATAAAAATTGCAAAATAACCTTTGGCAGGGAGGGGTACTCCCCTTATAGAAGGTTTTAGATTGAGATTTCTAGCACACCAGCTGCTATGGGGTTGCATTGTTGGGAGTTACTAGATTGCAGTTTCACATAGTCAGGAAATGGGAGTGGTGATAAAATTTTTTTTTTTTTTAATATTTTTTGAGTCAAATGGTATAGGTGGAGTTTGGTTTGCAAACACACATACGGAAAATTTATCAAAATTATCACACCAATATTTTAGTGACAGTATAAAAAAGTAAAAAACAAGGGAAAATAGCAAGAAATAATGTGGGATATTTGTGAATATATTGCTCAGCTAATGACCAACAGAATGTAACAATCAGCAGGGATTTCAAAATGATGCAGTCTCCCAAATTTCAAAAAACAAATTAAACAATGAAAAGGTTTTCCAAGTAAACTAAATATTTGTATCAGTTACCCCAGTTCATCATAGACACAATTATTGTTGTTCCTCTTTGCAGTACATTATTGTTATAAACTGAGATGAGATTTTCTACATCATAGGTAAGAACTGGTCACATAACTTCTTTGCTGTTTTATTTTAGGCATGTTTACCAACATTGTAGCACGCGATGGCCAGGCAGCACCCATGACAGCTTCATATTTAGGGATTCAAGAATTGGCCAACAACTTAACATCCAACACCAGTCCCTGGAAGATGGTTTACTGTTGGGTGACAGTGGTTACCCTTGCAAGCCGTACCTGATGACCCCTTACCTGAATCCAGTCACTGACAAGCAGCAAGAGTTCAACAGTGCCCACAAAAGAACAAGAGTGGCAATAGAACAAGCCTTTGGCTGGTGGAAGCGAAGGTTCCATCTGCTTCATTCTGAGATCAGAATGAAGCCAGAAAAAGTGTCCATCATTATCGGAGCATGTGCAGTTTTACATAACATTGCAATTCTGAGAAAGGAACCTTTGGATGGCTATGCTGAGGCTGATGATCAACCTAATCTTGTTTGCTTCCGGGGTCCAGAGGATGGCAAGGTCATCCGAGACCACATCTGCAACACCTTTTTCTGACAATTTTTAATTTTTGTATTTCTGCCTTATGCAATCAGTTTTGCTCTTAATTTAACTTCCCATAAAATATAAAAAATTCATATATGCATTTGAGGGGTTTCTGGTTGAAAAAACACATTAAAATAAGTTTGACTCAAGAATCTGTTTTATTACATTAAAATACATTTTGAGAACAAAATACATTGTGTATGTTTTATAATAAATTATACGAGAACAACATTTGCCCAAAATATTTCTTTAAGAGGACTTATTACACTATTCCTCCTTTAAAATGAATCGGTGTTGGGAACTACAAAATTTGCATTTAATGCAGTTGCGAAGGTTGGTTTGCATTGACCTGTTGCTCCAGAAGATGAATTTGCATTTTCAATTTTTGTTTTTTAAGATTCAACATTTCCTTCTGAGTACACAGGCATTCGTACTGCATTTTTAAAACATCGCCATTACTTATCCTTTTTGAAGGCTTCCTCTGTTCATCAACCTTGGCTGGTGAAGAATGCATGTCTTCATTAAGGCTCAGACAGTCTTCTTCAAACACAGTCTTCGCAGACTCTGCTGGTAAATGAGCATCTTCTCCTACAAAATATTTCAAGCACAATTAAGGTTTCACTCAGGCTCAAAAAGTGTGAATTTAGTTTTATGCATGACATAAATGAAATAACAGAAGGAGCATCTCTCCCGCAAGGAATCTGAGGCTTAAACATGTAAAAAATAAATTATTCAATTTCATAAAATGAATTTGTGTACTGGTAGACTTAACTCAGTGAAATCATTCACGAAAATGCTTATAAAATCTGTAAATCATGTACCAAAAGTTAAGCTTATTTTAGACAGATAAAGGGGAATCAGAGCGAATCGACAACGAGAACCGTACCACAGTTTAGTGATCGAAAAAATAGGACATGATAACAGGTACAACAACAAATTATTTCGTCAATCACAAACATAAACAAAGTTGCGTCAAAACGAAATAATAAAAATTAGTTATTTATACATGTAAATAGCCGATCGTAAATATTTGAAGAACACTCCTTCGTACAAGATAAATAAAGAAATAATAGGAGCACTTTGTCTTTGGTAAAACGAATTTTAACCGAATTATAAACCGTATCCGAGACATTCTTCGAAATCAAAGGTTTTTGTCTCACTCATCAGATCGCTTTCCAAAATGACGGAGCTATGCAATCTTCGACATATGAATTAATCAAGTGAAGCTGAAATTTATATATATGTCTGCTAAATTACTGACAGTCCGTCATGAGCGTTCGTCTATATTCAGCTTAAACAGGGTTTAATCGAATGCAACCCTATAAATGCCGCAAAAGCAGCAAACCGGTTTGGAGTTCTCCGTAGCAGCCTTCGCTTAGTGAAGTACACTCATGAAATGTGACGGGATAATAAACGAAACAAGGTAAAACTTGATTAATACAGTTACGGATATTGGAAAAAAAAACATGCAAACTTATCTTTTCCTCCCTTGAGTCCGAACATTTCGTATGCTCAAAGACGGGAAAGCGCTTGATAAGCTGAAAACCCCGCCGAAACAACATGGCCGGTTGACTGTCTACAATTTTAAAATTTTTGGTAACCTGGAAACAATAGAGAATTGTTTACAAACCTGTCTCAAAGCCAATCAAACCGCTGAACGCCGGCGTGTCCTCAAGCACCTCAATAATCTCTTTGCTGGCAACACTCGGCGACTTTGGAGGCCGACCACCTCCAGTTATCTTGGTCTCCCTCTTGAATTCTGCAAATTCTTTCTTGGCGATGCTATGGAGATTTTTCCACTTGTCTTTTACCTCCGTGACTGTTCGCTTGGCTGTTCCGACCGCATTTACCGCTTGGGTTATTTCTTCCCATAGCATTTGTTTCTTTTTGTTGGTCACAGCATTCGTTAATTTGGATTGGATTAAATCGAGATTTTTTTTGACATTATCGGTGATGACTTCAATCTCATAAACTGAAAAATTATGCTTTCTTTTTCTATCTTTCGTTTGGTTTCCACTTCCATGTGCACTCTCCCTTTCCGCCATTTTTTCCTCCATTTTTTTTTTTTTCGCGCGTAGCCGCGTAGCTCTTAATAACCGGTTTGACTGGTTTAACCTCAGCTTAATCGTGGGATAGTTAATCAAGGGATAAATCTGCTTTCAGGAACGTTATTTTAAACCTAGATTAGCTATCCTTGGGATAAGAAATTTAATCGTCGATTAACCTCTAATCGAGGGATAATTTAATCGGCTTTCGAACAACCGGGGCCAGATGTATTGTCCAGCATCCAGGGTTAGGGGAAACTGGTGAAGGGTGACCCCGTCTGCATTTTTTTTTTTTTTGTACAAAAAAATTATTACATAGCGCTGGTTTCTTGTTTTTACATCCTGTTGTTTTCTGTCTATATTGTAATTGTCAACACGGCTAAGAGTGGTACAGGTTTGGATAACTTGAGCGTGGACATATATATATATATTTTAAAGTTCAGGTCGTCAGGTCGTAATTCGAGAAAAATTACGTGCTTGTTATTTCCGTAGCACGAGTTTATCGCTGACTCGGTTCCTTTTTATTACCAAAGCACTGCGTTTTAAACGGTGGGTGCAAGGTAGTCCTGTGACATTTGCTTTAGGGTCTAAGGCTGTGGGCTTGTTTTAGTTACGATAGACGAGCGTGAGTAATTTATTGTTCACTCAGCTGACAGTTGTATATTTTTGAAACGAGTAAGCTTTCATTTAATTTAGGCACACGAATGTGCTTAATATATATATGCTGCTCAATGCTAGTTGTAATCATTCCTGGAGCACTCTCAGTTAGAGATAAAACGTGTCGAAGGAAATAAACAAAAAGTTACAACAGCAAGAAGTCTTCCTTTGTGCTGTTCATTAGTCTCCGTAAACAAAAAAATAAAAAAGGATAATTCTTGTACATTTCCGGAACGTGAAAGAAGAGTTTCGTTCACAAAACCAGATGGCGACTTCCCATAATCCGCGACAATACTTAGCGCTTAGTCACGCTCACTCCAGAACCGATGGGCCTGAGGTCACAGTGATATACACCGGACAAAATCTAAAGTCCAATACTTTTCGGCATGGACTAAACATATCCCTAACATAACTATAAGCATATGACTCGATAATGGTTAGAAAGAACAAATTATGGGAATATATTTTTTTTACAGCTGTTTGGAATGGCGTGCAAATTACCTGTGACTCTGAATACAGAGAACCGATCTGTCGTCTTTCAATTATTCAACCTTCATTATTTAATTTCTCATTTCGTAGTTCATAGTCTCTAAATGGTGGCCTATATAAGAATCTTGTGACAAGATCTTACCTGATCTTGTAAGATCTTACAAGATTCCTGTAAGAATCTTGTGACAAGATCTTACAAGATTCCTGTAAGAATCTTGTGACAAGATCTTACCAGATCCTATAAGATTCTTAACTAAGAATCTTGATAAGTATCTTAGTAAGAAACTTACAAGAATCTTACAAGATCTGGTAGGATTCCTGGGACAAGAATCTTAATTAAGTACCTTCACAAGTTTTCAAAAGAACTTGTTAAGATTCTCAACAATGTCTTAATGATCTCTAAAAGAACTTACAAGAATTTGTGAGATTTTCAAACAACTTACAAGAATTTTTGCAGAATCTGTAAAAATTCATAAATATCACATTTTTTTCAGACCATAGTAGGTAACTAATGGGTTATGCAATATGCAGTAACTGGATGATCGAGGAATGGAGATCACAACTAAGAAAGAATGTCTTCATCCAACATTTAAGCAAAATTTATTGCAAATTCTCAACACTGTGAAATTAATTACTAAAAAAGATCTTGATAAGAAACATTAACTGGTAAACATGCACGATTTAAATGACAATTGTACAAGAAGAGTTCTTGTTCTTCCCCTTGGTGTGTTTTAAAAATCTAAAAAAACAATTGTTTTAATTGTTGGAGTCATTTGACAGTTTGATTTGAACTACCATAGTTATCCTTTCGCAAAAAAGCCATAATAACTAAAGGCATGTCCCAGTTTTAAATTGTTCTTCATTTGATTCAAACTGAAATAGTTTTTCTTTTTTTTAGAGTAATTTAAGCATGAAAACAAAAAAAAACAACAAAATTTTGTATTGCAGCAAACGTGTTCAAAGAATTAAAGCTCACTATCACTCATCTTAGTTGGCATTTTAGTCAATTTGACAGCTACTTGATAAGTAAATTTGCATATATTTCAATTTTGTACAAATATCAACCAAGCCTTAGTTCATTCAGTCTACGGACTTGTCAACATTGCCCTCTATATTTTGAACTTTTCTCTTGGAATCCAAGCAATTTTTTTATTCAAGTAGACCCTTATTTGAGACCACCTCTTATTCATTTGGGCATCACCAAATTTCTGTTTTATGGCTCCTGTGGGAAGAAAAAAAGAAAATAGTAAATTTGTATACAGGTACAAAATATACTAAAACCTTGAGAGTGTATTTTTTAAAATCCCTGCCAGAGAGGAGTAATAGGAGTTTGGTTTCATTGTACATCTAAAATGAAATATAACATGTTAAGAGACAAGAATCAAGATTGGAAAAAAAACCCTCAGTGTTTAAATAATTAAGTATCATAATCTATTGTCTGCAGTAGAATTGTTGCTCTGACTTCAATTCCAGCTTTCAGTAGCCTGACTTGTGAGGAGTACTTACTAAGGTAGAGGGGAGGAGTTTCTCAGTGGTTCTCCTTGATCACCATCATGCCTCATCTGTACGCAAAGAAAAGGAGGTAGTGACTATCTTTAACAAGAATTTATCATCTTTAAGAGCAAAATTTTTATGTACAGGTTCCCAGTTATGAATCTTGGCAATTTTCACTGCCCAACTCCAATCCAACAAACTTTGTTTACGCCTTGCACTGCTGAAACAGCTATTCCCAATTCCCACAAAAAGTTGATAAATGAAAAATTACCTTTTTACATTCAGAGGAGTTGCCACCCTTCTATCCCATTCTGTGCTTGTAGCATTAAGATGGGACTCAGAGTCTACTTTATTCAGGATACAATCATTTTTACAGGTGATCCTATCTTTCCAGTTCTCCTGTGAATATGAATTGAAAAAATGTTTACATTTGTTGAGCAATCCCTCCACTGAATTAAGTTTCATTAACCTTTAGAACAAAGAAAATTGTGAGAAAGGGAAGCAAGGAATCATAACTCAACATTAAATGAAAACCAGAAAAAAAATACACACACATTCACAAAACAAAACAAATAAAAAACTAAACAGAACCAAACAAAATACAAAAAATGTTGCATGGAATTAATACAAGTATCGAATGTATTAGAGTAAAATTAACAGGATAACAGTGCCAAAATTCTGCCTTAAGCCATCTAAGTCAATAAAGTCTTGAAGGAGGGGGGGGGATGAACTATCATGCACCAACATTGAATATTTAGAGTTCTTACATCATCAGAAGAACTTCTCATTTTTTGGTAATTTTTGTTTGCTTTGGGAAGATTCCCACCACTGTGGACACGGCCGTGATAATCAAACCCAGTTTGGCTTTCGTCATCATCCTCATCAGAAGAAACTTTTAAGTAGAACGTGGCAATTTATAATTCATTATTTGGGAATAAAGGAATTCCATAATCGATTTCGCGTTGTTATTGCACCCTTCTAGTTTAACTTCTAGTGGTTATTAGGAAAGCCGAAGACAAATTAATTGTTTATTGTGAAGCATTTCCATGCGAGACGACTGGAAGCTACGATGATTCTGCCTACAACACTTAAATCCAGAACAATCTGGATTAAAACTGACTTGAGAGAATTGCTACAAGTGCAGTAAGGTTAGCAGCCGCCGTTACGTGGTTTTGATGATGATAGCGTTACATCTCGTGTCAGTTTCCACTCAATTATAAACAAAAACGCTTCCTGACGAAATCGAACCCTAACGAGATTTTATGATTTGCCTCATACAAAAATACCGTGGCCTTGCAATTACATAAACTCATCGTCACTTTTTTCGTCCATGCTGAAAGAATCTAAAAAGTGCGAGAAATAAGTCTATCGCATCACCTTCCAGATGTGTAATTTTGATAACGTGAACTTAATGAATAAAAGTCAGTAGCACTTACCTTTAGGATGATTTGCCTTCATTTGCTTCAGTTGCAGTCGTGCACTAGTTGTTTTTTTTAGAAATCTTCTCAAGATACTTAAACTACCAAGACCAATGTGTTCCTTGAGTTATAAAGCGAGTGTCGTGCACAATCATACGTGTGCTTTCTGTGCTTAGATGTGTAAACTATTCACCTGAGGCCCCTTCACGTGACAGAATAAAACAAGGATATCGCAACCTTGAATGTGTAATCGTAGTGTTCTTTCACAAGAAAAGCAAACGCGATTTATCTCCTCTGGTGTGCTGTAAACTCATGTTACTTACCGACTGCGTCATTTTCTGTATTTTAAGCGACAGTAACATTAGTTATTTTGTAAAGAACTTGGCTTGTAAAATCCTAATTCTCGAGATCATTATTCTTCTTCAGGGCTTTAGACACAATTAAATTTCGCAACGAGGTAGATAACACTCAACCAAAGTAAAATTTCTGTAGAACTTTGCCGAAACGAAATGGCGCGAGAACGGTTGACAACAACGGTCGAGTGAACAATTTGTAATTTTGCGCCGGCCGTAGCGGGAGACTGGGGAAAACTTAGTGAAAGTACAAAATGTCACGCAACTCTCGCAAGTATTTTTGTAAGTAACTACCTATAAACTTTTTAAAATACTTTTAATTTCTGCCATCTGACCGGTCTGCAAATTTCCGATGTTTATTTGTTATTATTTTGTAAAGAATTTGGTCGGTAAAATCCTAATTCTCAAAATCATTCTTCTTCTTTAGGGCTGTAAGGCACAGTTAAATTTCGCAACCAGGCAGATAACACTCGACCAAAGTAGAATTTCTGTCGAACTTTGTCCGAAACGATATGATGCAAAAACAGTTAACAACAACGATCAAGTGTACAATTTGCAATTCTGCGTTTGCGCAGTGGCATGGAATGCCTTGGTGAAAGTACAAATTTCATGGAACTTTCTTGAAAAATATTTTTACAAGTAGCTAGCTATGAATTTTTTTTTAAATACATCTTTTCACTCTGCCATCTGGCTGGTCTGCATACTGCCATATTTTTTTTTCTGAACCATATCAGCGAAAGTCTCTTGCTTGTGGAATGTGGTGACATTATCTATAAGTGTCTTTATGTTCAAGGCAAAGATGGGAAGGTTTAATCCCTTTCTAGACACTCCCTATGAACATGATTAGTGATTATTTAAACTAGCTGTTCAGTATATTTCATAATCAATCATCAAATGTAATCTGAAAAGTCTGTCCAAATTTAATCTGTTGATACCATAATTCCAGTGGAACAATTACCTCTTTAGAAAGCAGCTGCATGTATATTGTGTTCTCAGGTCTGAAATTTGCACACCATACCATAGAAGCTTACTTGACGTTATGTGATCCCCTTTTGGACATGGGATTTTTCACATCATTTGTGAGAGGTTTTAAGCCTTATGCATCCCCATGCTCTCTTATGAACAGAACAGGATACGCATTTCAAGTTAGTCAAGAATGTACTGGAATAAACTTGATAAAATCTTGTCAAGAACATTTAAATTCCTACTGATCTTAAAATTTTGATTCTTACAAAACTCTTAGATGAACTTTAGATGAAATCCTGTCTAGAATCTTTATGATATTACATTTACAGATCTTACTTAATTATTAAGATTCTTAAACAAACTTACCAAGATCTTGTCAAGAAGCTTGTAAGATCTTCCTTTTCTTAAAGATTAAGATTCTTACAACTGAGATTCTTAAGTGAACTTTATATGATGTTGTTAAGAACTTTCAAGATCTTAATGCCCATGTGTTGTAAAATTTTTTTTAGGATTCATAGAAGATTCTTAAATAAACTTAATAAGATCTTGTTGAGAACCTTTCAAGATCTTAACCCCCATTTCTTGTAAAATTTTGTGAGGATTCTTACAAGATTCTTAAATAAACTTAATAAGATCTTGTTAAGAACCTTCCAGGATCTTAATCCCCATGTGTTGTAAAATTTTGTCAAGATTCTTACAAGATTCTTGTATAAACTTAATAAGATCTTTTAAGATCTTACAATGCTCAAACCTGGTTAAGATTTGTTCAAGAATTTGGCAAGATCTTATTAAGATTATTAATTCTTAATAAGATCTTAGTAAGATCTTCATCTTAATTGCCATCTTATAAGATTCTTCCAAGATCTTCCAAGATCTTCCAAGATCTTCCAAGATCTTAATAAGATTTCCACCTGGGATGTGATGTGCATGTGAAGACCTCTACAGAGAAATTTTTTTTTCCAAGCTTCTTGCTTTCCTCCCAACTGGTTGTTGTGCCTATCCCTTCTAAAATTTTTGTTACAGAAAGATGAATCGTAGGCCATTTCATCGTTCATAAATGGATTATCCTTGAACCGAACTTTAGAGTTTTCCTTTCTTACTTTATAAGTTACTATTATGATATATAACTACTGCTATTTCACGCAAGAGAATCGTACCACCATACTAGGGATTTTTCAGCGTAAATAGAACTCAAAAGTAATTGTTAGTGTGTTGATAATCCACCATGATTTCTTAAAGTATTTTATTGATTACCCTTTTTTATAAAAATGTGAATGAAAAAATTGTAGTTATTTTGGAGCTCATGATGTGTAAAAATATTGCAATTACATTTTACAGTAATCTTACATGATTCTTTGAGAGCAAGAGTTCTTTGTTGTTGGTTTACCTGTGGAATAGGTATTACATTTGTTTGTTGATGAAAATTGTTCAGCAGAAGTGTGAGAAGAAGGGGTGGGGGGGGAGAGAGAGAGTTTTGGGAACACCATGATGCATTGGTTGAGTTTCTTTAATTTTGAAAGAGCTCATTACAGACCAAATAGTATTAATTTACATAATTAATGCACATGATAAGTACTGACAAACTCCCAAAGTCCTTCACTTTCAGCTATTACCTTATCTGTCACGTTTCCCTTTCTTCTTCCTAGATGACGAAAAATATATCAAGGACTATTTTCATGATCTTGCAGTATTCTTTGATGACAACCTCACTCGTAGCTACCAGGTGGGTGTACGTTGTTCTCTGATCAAGTCATTTTGTCAGAACTCTGTCCATTGTGTAGTTACACATTTTGCACCCTTTTTGATGATCTTCACTTCCTGATCTGTGAGTTATGCATAATTTATTGAATAGCGTGATTACCTTACATTTCTGTAATGGTTGAAAATGGGTCCCTACGCTACGATCACAATCGTGATGGAACACATAATCAAGTGGCTGGCTGCTCAGTAAGTACTCAGGGCTAAAAATTGGCGGCTTTTCGGTTTTTCGGTGGCGAGTTAAAACTGATTAGGGCCACCAAAAGTTAAGGTTTGAACGTCCGATGTGCGACTATGCTACAGAATTTCGAAAAGTTGCTATGTAAATTATGTGAAGTACAAAGTTAAAAATAGAACTCAATATGTAGTTTAATTGGACTATCTTCTCTTCGTTTTTTTGCCTGGATTCTAAAATCTATTTTAGTGAATTTTTAGTTCTGAAGTGGAAATTCTGAGCTGTTTTAACAGTGATTTTATTAGCGATCCACACTCACAACAACTAGCGACTAAATACAGGAATGGTTCCGACCTGTGATTAGATGATAAAAATAGTAAAAGTTAATCAGTTATGTCTTAACTCATGCTCGTGAGTATTGTTTACCCGTGTCTCTCGAAGCGGAACAATGAAACATCAATCAATGTTTATTGATTTTTTTAAAATAATTTTTTAATAATTTTTTTCAACAATTTAAATCATCCAATGTTCAAATTATCATCAGACTAGACCCCGTGAGCGGGGTAACTGGGATACCTGGATGGTACTAGATCCTTAGAATCAAGTGTATTGATACTACGGGTGTAGGACTAATGTACTGAAATAGTGAGCTCAAGTCTAGCCTGGGGCATACACCTATTTCAAAACATAGGCATGCTATGCATGCGAGAGTTATTTTTTGTAGGGTGGGTGGATTACTTGAAACATTGTAAGTGGTCTACATCTTTACAAAAGGTAAGAGGAGTATCAACGAGGAAAAGAACGAAAATGTCGAATTACCTCGCACACAGGTATTTTGTGGTAGATTACGTGTGTTGTGCGAATATATGTAACCAAAAATAAACTGTATTGGTGCCATGGATACCTGTTAGTACAAAATGCGGACAGCAGACTGCAGACCGGATACAAAATATAGACTGCAGACCGCAGAGTGGGTACAAAATGCAGACTGAGAATCTGAGGAGTTTTTACGTCTGGTATATAATAACATGTCATCTTACAGCTTACCGAGCGTCACGCAATCGCTTTTCCGCGATCAGCCTTCACGATTATTTGCACTATTGTGGAAAATTCCTGGTCCATTTCTTAATGAAAATCGATCAGAATATAATATTAAGCCTTCAATATAGTCTTCCTACTTTGCGCGCGAGTTGGTTGGTGTGATGTCTGTACAGATTTTACCAACGTAATAAAAGTAGATGACGTGAATAACAGTGATGGTAAAGCAAGCTTAAAACGGCAGAAATCGCCAGAAACTACAACGGATACACAGGGTATGAGTAATTTTTGTTGATTTTCGAGAAAAATGTTCATATTTCGAAATATTTATCGTTATAAATCGACCATATTTCGTTCCCTATACTACTACTTATAATGTGTTCAAATTTTCAACGATTCCTCTCGTAACTTCACACTAAGTCACACAACGCGTGACGCGTTCATGAATTACTCGTTGGCTTTTTCTCGAGGCGTGAGCTTTGGCCACCTGTGACAAGGCAATTGCTGAAACAGTACTTAACGTAATAACATTATACACAAAAACCACAGGATTTTGGATCATGTATTTATTAAAAAAGAATATCCATACAACTACAATGAAAACAAACATAAGATTCACCTTTCTGATCGTGAAATTAATACCATTCGCACTGTTATCGTAGCTACGTTCCCTGGCATTAAGTGAATCCAACATGGCGTCTTCTTCACAAGCAGTTTGCATCCATTAGAGTTTTTTTCTTCAGTCTCACGGTAGTAGTGTTGTTAAATAGACTGCATAGAGTATATGCAGTTTGGTTTCAGATTTCAGATTTTGCTTTTTACAATAAGTGTACGCTTTTCAACTAAGACATTGGCATACTTGGCATACAAGGCATTCAGGGCTTTCAAGCGTTCGCGACTCGATCCGTTCCAAAATTACCGCTCAATAACATCTTTTAGTGTGGATTGGCTGCGAACAATACGACTTGTGTATGCGTCTGTAAGTATTTTGAGCGTTTGCGCCATAATGCTCCAGGTGAACGTAATCCAAACACGTTGAAATACCAAACGAGTGACAAAAGAGTTTTATAAGCAAAAATCTCGTGGTTCGTCATGTGACCCGGCCCTGTCCGTGTATGACAACGTCAATCATCATCAAGATAACACGCGTGATCATCATGTGAACACCTCATTGGATCACAGTTAGTTGTCATGGTGTTGAGGGCCCAATGACCACTGGGTACTATTGCGCAATTTTTCCATTTTGTGGCGAAGGAAAAAAGAAGGCATGTGATGACTGGGCTACCACAGGTATCCCAGTAATTACAGGACCGAGCCATTCCTGTCTTTAGTCGCTAGTCCCACAACATATAGACGCCATTTTGATTTTGTGATTGCCACGTGACTCTGGACTTACTCACAGTTCTGTACGGGATGGTTTCAAAGCACACGTTTTCGCTTTGAGGAAGAATTTGTTGATAGGATCATCCAGAAATACCTGTAATCACAGTCACTGCATGCAAGAATGTCTATAAAAAAACCCAGCTTTTTCTACAATGATTTTTACAACAAGAGCATATAAATTCTTGAAGTTACTTTATTGCAGTTTAATTTATTTACTTAAATATATTAAA
Organism: Pocillopora meandrina; assembly: GCA_942486045.1. Classification (NCBI taxonomy): domain Eukaryota; kingdom Metazoa; phylum Cnidaria; class Anthozoa; order Scleractinia; family Pocilloporidae; genus Pocillopora; species Pocillopora meandrina. Next base: position 1,011,896 of record CALNXJ010000066.1, read on the forward strand.
CACTCAACACCTCTAATAATTTTATAGTGCCAAATGAATTGCCGAAATGTTAAAGAAAAATGTCTCATGGCATTACTGGGGGCATTGCCTTTTTGCATTCATTCCCTTTAGTTAACGCTCCGTTAAAAGCCATGGGGCGTTTACTCAAGTTTTTCCATTTTTAACTAGAGGAAATCGAGAGCTACTTCAATTTGGGATGGGCCACTAAGAATTCAAGGAAACTGGCCCGACTGGCCATCAAGCACTGGAGTTAATTTTTAGCCCTGAAGTACATGTACATAGAGAAACCTCCAGCATTGTTACTTTTTTTCCTTTCTATAGTTTGAAGCCAGTAGTAATCTATGATTGTTTAATCTGATCATCAGTGAGAGGGGCTCACCCTGTGCTTCTTAGTTGGCCATTTATACTGAGAGCATAATGCTCAAGTGCCTAGTAAAGGCATTAGTGAGACCCTTGGGTTTTCTTACTTTGCATCTCACCGAAATGAAAAAGTTGAAACAATTTGAGAACTTTTTGACAAACCTGAGCAATAATCAACCAGCTATGAGAACAATTTTGAATACAGTGATTCTGTTTTCATTAAATGAATAGATGCCGACGATAGAAAAGGCCTCCTATACGAGGATGGCTGATAGGATTGTAGGTGGTAGGCCAACAACAGAACAGTTTAAAACAGGAGATGGAAGAATATATGCAGGTATTTATTGAGAAACTTTACTGTAATACATTTTATCATTGACAAAGCTAACTTAGGAGAAAATGTATTTTGCTGAACTACAGTGAACCTAGAGTTTTCCTTTACTAACAATACGACTTGAATATCAAGCGTCTATTTAGAGTCGCTTGTCACATAATGAACACCTATTCATCTCGGTGGTAGTGGCTAGTTGTGTATATATACTGAGCTGCGAAGCTTATACTTAAACAGTAAGATAATATAGCACAAAAAGATGATTTTAACTCATATATTCCTGCAGTACCTGATCAGGAACTAGGCTAAGTATCAGACAAGAGACTGCTTGGATTGTTATCAAGTCAGTACTTATAGTGCGACTCTCTGATGTTCATTTTCTCTCTTTTATCCTCTCAAGAACGTTTACTGGACTTTCAAGACTGGTTTTCATTAGCGGCGAAAAAGATCTTATTCCGGCTCTTAATAATTGTTCTTGTTACCATCTGTGGCACTGTAGTCATCATATTTCTCTTGCATCAGTTGGTTTGGAACGATGATATTGTCTTAATCTAATATGCTGAATTGGGGTCCAGGTTGTATAAATACTAATCAGAAGTGAAAAAAGAGAACTGATTACTTACTTTAAGGGTCAAAAGTTTGCCCGGAAACTGACCAGGGCCACCAAAAGTTAAGGTTTATACGTCCGATTTGCGACAATGCCACTGAATTTCGAAAAGTTGCTATGTAAATTATGCGAAGTACAAAGTTAAAAATAGAACTCAATATGTAATTTAATTGGACTATCTTTCTCTTCGTTTCTTTGCCTGGATTCTAAAATCCATTTTAGTGAATTTTTAGTTCTGAAGTGGAAATTCTGAGCTGTTTTAACAGTGATTTTATTAGCGATCCACACTCACAACATATAGACGCCGTTCTGTGTTCGTGATTGCCACGTGACTATGGACCTACCCAGACTTCCGTGCGGGATGTGTTCTTTCCTTTTAGTTAACGCTCCGTTAAAAGCCATGGGGCGTTTATTCAAGTTTTTCATTTTAAACTAAAGGAAATCGAGGGCTACTTCATTTTGGGATGGACCTCTTAGAATTCAAGGAAACTGGCCCGACTGGCCACCAAGCACTGGAGTTAATTTTTAGCCCTAAGTTACTTAACAAACATAATTTTTTTTTGGTCTTAAACTTTTCAATTTTCTGTTAAACAGAAATGTAAAAACTACCTCTAAAACGATAAAATAAAATGTGAAAAAAATTTCATTTGATAACTGGTCAATTATTCTTTCAATTAAATTTACTACAATCTGTCAATTTTTTAATTATTTTTTTTTATATATAAAAATTAACATCTATGTTAGCGCACAGAGAGTGGTATGTTGCTCACACCAATCAGATCGTTTAGGGTATGTATCTCGCACCAATTAGATTGCCGCATTAGGGTATGTATCTTGCACCAATCAGAGCGTTGTTTTTGTCCTTTGGTTTGAGAGGTGTTCAAATTTCAACGAAGTAATGGGGGATTCGGAGAGAGCGGTTCGTAAAATGAAATCATCTTTTAGAATGAGAAAAGTTGGCTTTTCAGTGTTTTTAACGTGTATTTTACCGCGCTTCATGAGAAATGCGATACTGCTGGACTGCCGGAAAGATATCAGATTACCTATAGTAAATGTGTGCGTAAAAAAGGTTGTGGTTATTCTTTGTGGTGAATAACAATAAAAGCTAAGTTTTTCGTTTGTCTCACGATGTAGTCACGTGTGATGTAGATCGCGACGTTTCGACTGCATACTGCTAGTCTTCTTCAGGCGATGAGGTCGACTGGTCATGCGTGATCTTATAAAGCATGATGCTCTGCTGTGTATGTAGTCAGTATGCAGTCGAAACGTCGCGATGTGCATCACACGTGACTGGATCGTGAGACAAACGAAAAACCTAGCTTTTATAGTAAATGTGTTACTTATGCTGTGAAAATGGGGGTTAGTTATGCGAGAGAAAATCGAGTCTTGTGCACCGCAGCAATTCCTGTTACCAATTAATCAAAACCATTTCGAGTTCCAAAAAAACAAATACACCCAGAGCAAATATTTCCAGTGCAGACGATGTCTTTAGTTAAAAATTCCTCCATTTTGGAAATTTCCTAGTTTTTCCTTGGATAAGTGGTTGTTGCTACGGTTATTTTGATCATTTCTGTGATTGGAATTTTTTGTACCCGATGTTTTTTTTTACCGAATATAAATACAACTTTTTTTTAAAAAAATGCTGCTTTTTTGGTAAGGAAATGAAAATTTACCACCCTGGTGAGCTCCAATCATAGACAAAAGCCGTCATTTTTTTTTTTAATGCATGTGCACAGAAAGGACGTGCAATGCAATAATACAGAATGACCTTGAATCTAACAGAATGACAGACAAAGAATAAGATGAGTGAAAACCTACCATCTCTAATTTGTTATATTCATCAACAACTTTTTTGTAATCCTGAACATTATAACCATTCCATCTAAATACAAAGAAGTCTATGTCTAAATACAAAGAAGTCTATGTCATCAGTCACAAGCTAATAAAGGTAATAAAAGTGATAAGAGTAAAATATCACTCGTATCCAGGCAACTGAGTAACAACATAAAACTACTGTGAAGCAGGAAAGACTTAAGGCACAGCTAGACAACAAGAAGTACTGTTTCCAATTACCAACTGCAAGAGTCACACTATGACAAAATTTGTTAACCAATTACCCACTGGTTTCATACAAACAAATGAAAAATACCAGATAGCTCTTATTATGGAAAAAAATTACCCTAAGCTAGTAGTTTATTTCACAGAACACAAATGAATGTGACAGCACAGTCCAATCACAAAGGCATGTTTAGGGTTATGGCTGAGCACTAACTGCTGGTGAAACTTGTAGCACTAATTTATTGCAACTTCTTCCATTCCTTGCATCCACCATTTTCTATGAAAGGAAGCTTAGTAGTCCCACATTTAAAGCATTGCAAACCCCCTCCCCACTTCCCCGAACAGTACAAAGCACAAACTGCCTTCTTTGAGGTGTTACATGAAAGTAGGCCAGAAAGTATGATCAGTAAAAAATTTGGAAAGAGCAGGTGATGGCGGAGAACAAAGGAAAAAAATGAAAAAGAAATTGGGCCAAAAAAAATGGAAAAAAAGTTGAAAGAAATGCAGGTTTACCTATCTCTTTTACCATCATAATCAAATGAAAGCTGAGGCTGTATGTGTTCATCAGCTTTAATATCCTCTCCGCTGAACTGAGCACCAACTCTTCTAGGTCTCTGTAATAAGAAAAAAAAAACGGTAATTTTTTGTCGTCACTAGATCTAATGAACTTGTAAGGCTACTAATTTCAGCCAGTTGAATCTGTGTACAGAATTCACTGTTACAGTAGAACTTTGCTGACCCAAACTAAACGACCTGGAACTTCTTGGTAAACTTGGATTTGAAACTATTTCAAATTCCTCAAAGTACGTTTCAAGACAATTACTGAATTACTGAATATTTCAATTATTACGCTCGTCTTCGACAACATGCGTGACTCGGTCTATAATATCTCCGGCTATCATTTGCTTCGAAAAGATAGAATTGGACAAAAAGGCGGGGGCTTTCTAGCTTATGTCGCCAACGGGGTAAAGGCAAAATAGAATCTGGGATTTAGAGGACAATGATGTGGAGTCGTTATGGTTGAATGTTTACCCGCACAACTCAAATAGATCAATTTTAATCGGGGCTCTCTACCGTCCGCCTTCCACGGATAAAAAACGGACTCCAAGATCGAAAAAAACATCGAAGCTGCGTACTTAAGAAATTGGGAGACAATTTTAGTCGGGGATGTGAACGTCGACTACTTGAACAGAAAAACTTACTCTAAGCATCGCCTTATGAAATCACCAAAGAATATGAATATGACACAACATGTGACGGTAGTTACAAGACCAAAGAGTAACTCCTGTCTGGATCACGTCTACACAACACATGGGCATTTTATCACCAACATATCTGTACCATGTATTGGACTTTCCGATCATCTCCCAGTTTTTCTATGTCGCAACTATGTTAAGCTAAATTTGGGGTTGTGTCCTCGTGTACCGGTACACAAAGGAACGAAACATTAACGAACTGCGTCACAACTCCATGTATGGATATGAAAACAATAGGAATTCCCCCGTGTACCGGTAAACCAGGACAGCCCCAAATTTGGAGTCTGGTCACAAGCGAATAAATTATCTGGATTTCAAGAATTTGAATGCAGAGGCTATGCTCTCTGACCTCAAGGACTCCCCATGGGACAGTGCATTTGTGTTTGACGATGTTGACGACAAGCTGGATGCGCTTGAGTTGATTCTAAGTGAGGTTGTTAAAAAACATATTCCTAAAAAACAAAAGCGCGTGAAGAAAACAAAGCAGCTGGCTTGGATTAATGAGGATATTGTGAGCGCAATAAAAAAACGTGATCGGGAATTAAAAATTGCTTTTAAAACAAACTGCCCTAATGACTGGTCAAAATACAAACGCATGAAGTGCTATGTGACAAATTTGGTGAGAAAATCTAAGCGAATGTATTTTCAACAGTCTATCGATGACAACAAAGGAAACCCAAAAGAAATTTGGAAGGCGCTGAAATCTCTCACTAAGTCTCAGAAGTCTACGAAAGTCACCGAAATAAGTAGGGAAGATGGTACTCTTGAGACGGACACTTCTGCAATGGCGAACATGTAAAACTAGACCCTGTGAGCAGGGTAACTGGGATACCTGGATGGTACTGGATCCTTGGAGTCAAGTGTAGTGATACTACGGGTGTCGGACTAGTATACTGAAATAGTGCGCTCAAGTCTGGCTAAGGGCATACACCTATTTCAAAACATAGGCATGCTATGCATGCAAGAGTTACTTTTTTGTAGGGTGGGTGGATTACTTGAAACATTGTGAGTGATATCTACATTCTTACAAAAGGAGAGAAGAATATTAATGTGGGAAAGAACGAAAATGTCGAATTACCTCACTCACAGGTATTTTGTGGTAGATTATGTGTGTTTTGCGAATAAATGTAACCAAAAATAAACTGTATTGGTGCCACGGATACCTGTTAGTACAAAATGCAGACAGCAGACTGCAGACCGGATACAAAATATAGACTGCAGACTGCAGAGTGGGTACAAAATGCAGACTAAGAATCTGAAGAGTTTTTACGTCTGGTATATAATAACATGTCATCTTACAGCTTACCGCGCATCACGTAATCGCTTTTCTGCGATCCCCCTTCACGATTATTTGCACTATTGTGGAATATTCCTGACCCATTTCTTGATGAAAATCGATCGCAATACTATTTCAAACCTTCAATATAGTCTTCTTACTTTGCGCGCGAGTTGGTTAGTGTGATGTCTGTACAGATTTTACCATGTTGAACGTAATAAAAGTAGATGACGTGAATAACAGTGATGGTAAAGCAAGCTTAAAACAGCAGAAATCGTCCGAAACTACAGGGTATGAGTAAGTTTTATTGATTTTACGAGAAAAATGTTCATATTTCGAAATATTAATCGTTGTAGATCGACCATACTTCGTTCGCTATACTATTCCTTATAACGTGTTCAAATTTCTAACAGTTCCTCTCGTAACACCGAGTCACACAACGCGTGACGCGTTCATTAATTAATCGTTGGCTTTTTCTCGAGACGTGAGCTTGGGCCGCCTGTGATAAGACAATTGCGTAAACAATATTTAACATAATAACATTATACACAAAAAACACAGGGTTTTGGATCACGTATTTATTAGAAAAGAATATCTATGCAACTACAATGAAAACAAACATAAGATTAACCTTTCCGATCGTGAAATTAATACCATTCGTACTGTTATCGTAGATACGTTCCTTGCCATCAAGTGAATGCAACATGTCGTCTTTCTTCACAAGCAGTTTGCATCCATTATAGTTATGTTCTTCAGTCTCACGGTAGTTATGTTGTTCAATAGATTGCATAGAGTATATGCAGTTTGGTTTCAGATTTCATATTTTGCTTTTTACAACAAGTGACAAGTTTTTTAACTAAGACATTGGCATACTTAGCATACAAGGCATTCAAGGCTTTCATGGCTTTCAAGCGTTCGCGACTCAATCCGTTCCAAAATTACTGCTCAATAACATCTTTTAGTGTGGATTAGCCGCGATTAATACGACTTGTATATGCGTCTGTAAGTATTTTGCGCGTTTGCGCCATAATGCTCCAGGAGATCGCAATCCAAATACGCTGAAATTCAGAACAACTGACCAAAGAGTTTTATAAGCAAAATCTCGTGATTCGTCATGTGACCTGGCCCTGTCTGTGCATGACAACGTCAATCATCATCAAGATAACACACGTGATCAGCATGTGAACACCTCATTGGATCACAGTTAATTGTCATGGTGTTGAGGGATAACACGCGTGATCAGCATGTGAACACCTCATTGGATTACAGTTAGTTGTCATGGTGTTAAGGGCCCTATGACCTCTGGGTACTATTGCGCAATTTTTCCATTTTGTGGCGGAGGAAAAAAAAAAAAAAAAAAAAAGACGACAAAAAAACAAAGGCATTTTATGACTGGGCTACCACAGGTATCCCAGTAATTAGTGTGAAAGTTTTAAAGCTGGTCTCACCTGTTTTTGTACAGCCATTGACAAGGTTGATTAATTTGTCTGTAATGAGAGGCTGTTTCCAACTAAATGGAAACTGGCGCGCGTCACACCTCTCTTTAAAGACGGCGCCCAAGATTGTCGGGACAATTATAGACCGATCTCCGTGCCCTCCATATTGTCTAAAGTCTTTGAAAAGCATGTTGGTGCCTCCTTTATGGATTACCTTGTGAAAACTGGTTTACTGTATGAATTGCAATCAGCTTTTCGCGCAGGGCACTCTACCGAGTCCGCTCTGATCAGTTTAACTGACCATATTCTCTTCAATCTAGATGAAGACAAGCTTTCTGGTATGGTTTTTGTAGACTTTATAAAAGCGTTTGACGTTGTTGATCATCAATTGCTTCTTACGAAACCGCGCCTGTATAGAGTGAGTGATCCTTCGCTGTCATGGTTTGAATCATATCTTTCTGGTCGCCAACAGTTTGTCAGTATTGATGGTCAAAGATCAGACTCTCTACTTATCAGCAGGGGGTACCGCAAGGAAGTGTCTTAGGTCCCGCACTGTTTTTGTTATTTATGAATGACATTCCATTACATCTAACAGATTCAACTGTGGATATTTACGCTGACGACACTACAATAACCGCAAGTGCGCATTTCTCGGATCTTTTATGATTATGCTCGATGACCCAACTTTTAAATTCCAATCTTGATGCGGTTCAGAGATGGGCGTCTTGCAACAAAATATTCATCAACAAGAAAAAAACGAAGTCCCTTTTAGTGCACGGAAAGCGCATTCCTGCTAAGCTGGATGAAGACACATCCCCACGCTTAGATGTTGAGATTGATGACTCTGTTGTTGAACAAGTTTCTTCTCATAAGATTTTAGGAGTATTTATAGATAGTCGAATGAACTTCAAATCGCACATTGATGAATTATGCAAGAAACTTTCCAAACACATAGGTCTCTTGAAGCATATTAGCCCGTTTCTTAAGCAACTTCAAAGGGAAACCTATTACAATGGTGTTATAAAGCCCACCCTCCTGCATGGGAGCATGATATGGGATAGCTGCAATGTCGAACATCTTCAAAGTATTTTAAAACTTCAAAAAAGAGCGGCACGCATTATACTCGATGCTGAAAGATTTACACTATCAGTCGTATTATTCAATAATCTAAACTGGCTCCCTCTAACTAAATAATCTCTAATAAAGAGATGTGCACTAGTGTATAAACGGGTCCACAACTATATTATGCCTAGTTATTTAAATAATTTATTAGTTAGAAATTCAGAAATTCATAATCAAGCCACTAGACATTCAAATATAAATTATAAGTTACCACAGATTCATGGATAGGGTAAGTTATAAATTATAACTTCCATACTATTCTAACCTTAAAAATGAAACGAAAGGATAGTCATTCGAATCGTACATATGCACACATTTGTTTCCCAAAATATATAATAAAGACAACTTACTTTTCTTCTTCTTCTGTCAATGCTGGTGCCGTACCAGCCTTTCTCGCTTCCTCTAACTCTTTTTCTTTACGCCAATCCAGCCGACTCTTCTCCGGTCCATCTTTAGTTTTAGCCGCCATCTTGTTTTCTGTCCCCAAGATGCTTTTCCAGGGTCAGCATTAGATTCCATCCGCCAAAACCACCTTGGTCGAGAGGGACTGGGATGGAATGATGGACAACTCATGACTTGTTATACTAAATGAAAATTACGAAGCTACGACAACATCCCGACTTATCCCGATGACCTAAGTGTATTATTTGTTTGGGAAATTGCGTCAAAACGTTTTACTCAAGAAATGGTAAGTATTAATTTATTGTTCGATTGTAGTATTATAAAACATTTTACGCAATTTTATGCAGATATTTCACGTTTTTAGAAGGTGCCCAGATGTTACGTAGTTTTGGTGGATGTCATTAGGGAACATCCACCAAAACTTTGACCAAAACCATCAACAATATATTTTTTAAATTTTATCTATAGCCACTGTTAGATGTTCAGGGAGACAAAAGATTTATACCACTAATTAGCAGTTAGTGCTCTGGCTAATTATTTTTTATGGTGCACAATTGCTGACCGACCAAACGTTCATAATGATTATCATAACTCATAACACATAGAATAAAAAGTGGTTTTGGTGGATGTTTCTCCATCCATCCACAAAACCACCATAGCAATTTCTGCTACTTCCTTACAGAAGACTGATGCGACCTGCTATTTGGAGTACATAACCACAATCTATTTCTTTGTATGTAGAGATATTTTGCAAAGTTCTTGAGTCAGCACCTTTTATTATTGAAACCGTAATCATAACATGGTGCACAATATAGAATACAAAAGGTTCTGGTCTGGCAATCATGTAATCTTGAAACAGGAGAGTTTTTAACTGACTTAAACTGACTTAAACAGACATTTGCATCAAAATTCCAGGTCCAGAAATTTCTCCCACTATTTCCGCTAAAATCATAACCTTTAAGTACAACAAATCAGCACATCAGTAATTGTTATCAGGGGTCTGAAAATCCTATAAATCTTTCACATTTATTTCAAGTAACCTTTAATTTCACATGGATGAATAAGTATACACTCAAGATGCAGAATGTCTTACATTTTACAAATTATTTCCCTTTTATGGATAGACAGTGAAAGGCCTTTTGCCACATTGGTGAATCAAACCATTGTATACCACGCATTTTGTGATAATTGTTTGTTTTTGCTCACAATATCCAGAAAAATGGAGGGATAAATTTAAATAGCAAATTCTATTAATGGTTAAAATTAAATAACATTGGAAGATCAAATTAACTTTGTACTGTTTAAAATTCAGTTTTGGTTTATAGCTTATTCCAGCCTCTTAATATTCAAAAGCATTCCTTGTCATTTTTTTTCTTCTTCTGTGTAACATAACTTGAAAAATAAACACAGTGAAAGGAAACCACAAATGATTAAATTGAAGCTAAAGCAAAGTTTAAGTTGAGCCATAGCTGATCCAAATACTGAGTACTTTATATTGTAACCCATTTAGCAGTAAAGTTTATCTATATGTCTGCCAGCTTGTCACAAGTCTTACCCTCTCCTTCAAAAAAGTCTCTATAATAAATTTTTTTTTTGTGGTCCCTAATTGATGATAAGAATATTACAGCTCCTCAATTTCCCTCTCTCAAGACAAGGTTACTCTAAATTTAACAAAGTAATGGACTTGATAAAAATCAAACTATAACTCCGTCTGCTGGCTGCTACTTGCAACCTTAATTTCTTGATATCAGTATACAATAATCAATATGTTATAAATAAGAACCCTAATGCTTAATTTTGCAGTGATCACTTTCCTCCTTTTCATTTGCAGACCAGACTGGAACCTCTATAGGTGTGTTTGCTTGTTTTGAGAGGAGATGGAAGAAAAGGAGTCATGCTGCATGTCTGATTTATTAAACCGGTTTGTTCTGTTTATACATGAGTTGAACTACCTTGTTCTCTGAAAAAATAAAATTTCTCACATTTTTATCTGTGCTTTGCAGTCAAACTTCCTTGTGTCTTGGACAAGAAATCTTATTTTCTTGAAAACAAAATCTTTGTTTCCGGCCTTCTGTAATAGGTAAATATAACAGTGTAAGATGAGTGACAGTGTATTTCTCAAGTTATTTTTGGAATGTGACAAAACGGAAGTGTCATAGCGTGATAAGGAGCCAACATATGATTGCTTGATAGAAAGCAAAAAATGCAGAATTGCTTATATTTTCTCCTTTGTCAGCAGCATATGTTAGTGAAAAGTTCTTATAATTGTTAACTTCTAAACCATCTTCAATTTAGCCAAGATTGAACTGTTATCACGTTTGTCATTAAAGTATTCAGAGATCAATGTCATATGACCCATTCATGTATTTGACCTTTCGAATTAGCAAGCCATAGTTGACAGTAACACAAAGGTTGAGGATAAAAAGAAATTATTATATACAGTACTTCTTCTGCATCTTTTCGTTTCGTTTTCTCTCCAGCTGTTCTATCTATGCCGTGCTGGCAATTGAACACTTTCCTTCCCAAAATTAGGAAAGGCACACCAGTAAAAAACGAATTTTTGCTCCTTAAATATCTCATGCTTCTTCCACGAGTATTTTGTGACTTCTGTCCAAGGAAGGAGGTGTAAGCATTAAGTTAACCCGAATGATTCCACAATTGTGGTATCATCCAAGCCATGCCAGAGGACTTGAACTAGATAAACTAGTGAGAATGCACAATAGCGATAGCAAAGCTTTGTAATGGCAAAGAGCTATATCAATATATATATATATATATATACACCGGTGTTTCAGAAACCTTTGACAGCTTTAAAGAAAGAAAACTTCGTCGTCAATCCTGTTTCAAATTCCGCAATAAGTTTATGCGCCTCATCAACAGAATTGATGTATCCTAAATTATCTGCATGTCTATCATCAAGCAATGTTTCGCGACTTAAAATTCTCGCTATGCTGTTTCTTTTTGTTCCTCGAGAATCATGGGATTTACAGCTTCGAATGTTCGGCTACATCACTTGCGGATTTCCGAGAATCTTCGGTTATGTTTTGCAAGTCATTAAATATTCCATCTCAGTCCCTCTCGACCGAGGCGGTTTTGGTGGATGGAATCTAATGCTGACCCTTTTCCAGAGTCGTAGAATAGTGCTTAAGGCAACGTCACTTCCTACTTCGAATTTAGTAAGGGAAGGGTGGTACGATTTATGTATTTGATGAAACTTTATTTTGACGCTTGAGATTCAAAAGAATCTTGACCTAAAGAACTTTTAAAGCTAAGAATGATAAGTAATTTATTCAAACTACAAAAAGAAAAACAAATCTAAATTCACTTTACAGTAGATAAAATCCCTCTTATACCCCACCCTAGAAGTAAACATTCCTGTCTCATTAAAGCGAGACTGCAGCGTAACGCTACAGAAGACTTTAGTAATGGAGTACTTGAACACTTACCTCGCGGTATTTCTCCTGTTTCTTTCGAAAGTTTTAGCTGAAGGCGAAACAAAAGGATACCTTCGTAGAGAGCATTCCGTTTTAAAAGGTGAGTTTGACGTGGCGTTGGTTAATGGTGCTCCAAATCCTTCATTGGAATGTGACTTTTACACTCTCAAGGAAACTTTCGTGAAAGATTTGATGAGTTCGCGTTTCTCGATTCTTTTTCCTGACGATGTAAACTTCGTTCTCTAAGAGTTCGATCTTTTTCATATGAAGAATTTTTTCTTAATTTGTTCGTTCCAAAGCCTAATTTGACATCCTCAGTTAATGAAAATGTAACGGGTTTCAATATAGTTATTTTAAAATCAGGAACTGCAAATATTCAATCAGTGCCAATGTCTCATGTGACGTGCATGTGAAGACCTCTCCACAGATTTTTTTTTCAAGTTTCCTGCTTTCCTCCCAACTGATTTTTGTACCTATCCCTTCTAAAAGTTTTGTTACAGAAAGATGAATTGTAGGTCATTTCTTTGTTCATAAATGATTAATTATCCTTAAAGCGAACTTTAGAGTTTTCCTTTCTTACTTTATAAGTTACTATTATGATAACTACTACTATTTCACCCAAGAGAATCGTGCCACCATACTAGAGATTTTTCAGCGAAAATAGAACTCAAAATATTTGTTTTTGTGTCGACAATCCTCTATGATTTCTTAAAGTATTTTATTAATTACCATTCTTTTATGATAATATCAATTTAAAAATTGTACATATATTTTAGAGCTCATCTGTAAAAAGATTGCAATTACATAACAGAAAATATACCTCAACCACGATTCTTTGAGAGCAAGAGTTCTTTTGATTTTCCCCCTAAAAAAAAATTTTGAATGCCCTTACAATTTGATCATTCAGATTATGCAGCCAAAAACAAATGTTTGTTTTTCAAATTCCCAGTTATAACAAAACATGTTGGTTTACTTGTGGAAAAGGTATTACATTCATTTTTTGATGATGAAAATTGTTCTGCAAAAGTGTGGGAAGAGGGAGAGGGGGGAAGAGTTATGGAAAGGGAACACTATAATGCATCTGTTGAGTTTCTTTAATTTTGAAAGAGCTCATTACAGGCCATGAAGATGAGTGGCTAACATCCCTTGTATTATTTTTCTCACTCCCAAGATCTGATTGTTAATTCTCTCCTTTTATTGATAAACATTTCCTTGTAAATTAGTTTCGATAATTTGTTGTTAGATCAGGATTCTACATGTACCTGATAAGTGTGAGTATTCTCATTACCATTTTGTTGGATAGTGTATGCATATTATAGGGAGAAGTTACATGTTCATCACTTAAAAGGCTTAAAATGGATTGTAAAAAGGCTCTAACATTTATGGGATCGGTATCAAAATTTCTTGATCTCAGAAGACATTCTGGTCAGTTGTTCATGACTTGCATGCAGATGTTTTTATTAGACAAATTCAAATAAACTGGTTTATGGAATGACAAGAAACTAATTTAATGACTATGATAATAATTTCTCCAGGGGCTGGTCCTTCTATTCCTTATTGGGATTTCCTTGGAAGTACATTTATTTCCAGCAGCTACATTAGATTAACACCTGACCATCAGAGTAAGAAAGGGGGTTTGTGGAATAATGTGGTAAGTTGATAGAATTTACTATTACAGTACATGTACTTGTGCTTATAGTTTCATTTCTGGTGATAGCTATAGTAATTCACCAAGTGATAAAAGCTTGATTGAGTCAAAGCATCCACATTTAAGTTTTGTGTTCTGCATTCTCCTTGTTAAATCTGGCACATTTTGTGGAAATGGAAACCTGTTGATCCCTTCTAACCCTCATTAGCAAGATTTGCCGATTACTATTACATGGCTTTCCTAAAATGTTAGTTAAAATGAGTGTGATTAATTGTTTATAGTGTTCCAATACCCTCCAAAAATTGTTAAAAACACCTCTAACTGGCTTGTGTTGATAAAACTGAATTAATAAAAATCTGATATAGTTTTGTAACTTGTGTTTCTTACCAGCCATGTCATGTCAAAGACTGGGAAATGTTAATTCATTTTAAAGTACATGGAGTTGGTGACACATTATTTGGAGATGGATTTGCATTTTGGTATTCCAAAGACAGGATGCAAGAAGGTATTGACTCAATCTATTGAATTTTGTAATTAAGTATTAATTTATATAAATTAAAGTACATGACAAGTACAGACAAACTCCCAAAGTCCTTCACTTTCAGCAATTGTCTTATCTGTCACCTTTGCTTTTCTTCTTCTCAGGTGATGTATTTGGTAGCAAGGATTATTTTTATGGTCTTGGAGTATTCTTTGACACCTACAGTAACCACAATGGTGAACATCAGGTGGGTGAACTTTTTCCTGTGATCAGGTCATTTTGGCAGCACTCTGTCTATTGTGTTGTAAGACATTTTGCACCCCTTTTGATGATCTCCACTTCCTGATCTGTGAATTATGCATAATTTATTGAATAGCATGATCACCCTTACATTTCTGTAATGGTTGGAAATGGATCTCTTCACTACGATCACGATCGAGATGGAACACATAGTCAAGTGGCTGGCTGCTCAGTAAGTACATGTACATAGAGAAACCTCTAGCTTTGTTACTTTTTTTCTTGATATGGTTTGAAGCCAGTAGTAATATGTGATTGTGTAGTCTGATCATCATTGAGAATAGTCCAGAATAGAACTGTTGTCAGTTATAGGTAATGACATTCCTACCTTGTTCCAGGCAGTAAGTTTATGTAAACAGGCAAAAAATTGGGGCAAGTAGGAAAAAGAAAAGGGGGAGGAGAACAGGTAGTTTAGTGGCAACAACTGATTTGAAAACTTAAATTGGTCACCGCAAAGAGTTTAAAGGCTGACATTTTGAGCATTAGCCCTTTGTCAGAGCAAGGAGGGAGGAGGTTTCACTTGCTTGTGTTTTCACCATTTTCCACCAACTGTGAATCTGGTATGGGATAGATGTGTTGGTGATTTATGCAGAAGTCTAGATCAGTTTAGTGAAAAATAAGGGACACATAATTGTTATTGTTTTATGTTCAAAATGGTACCATCATGCAATAAATTAATGGGTTTAAAAATATGTGAGCTTCTTTGGAACTTATGTATCTATGATGAAGTTTAGGTTATTAAAGTTTATGTGTATAACTTGTATGTTGTGTATCCTGTTTGTTACACTGAGGTAAAGCACTGATAGATTGGAGTGCCTAGTGTACCCACACTACAATGTATTTTTTCATACTGCAGCAAAGTTTTCGTGGAAGAGGTCATGATACCTATGCACTGATCCGTTATTCTGGAACACAGAATCGTCTGACAGTAAGTTGACAATTATGTGACAAACCCTTGATAAACCCTTTGGATCAATGTCAGTATCCTTGCACACCTACCCTCCCCTCCCCTGACCCAACATTAAGTTGTTATCAGTTGACTTTTGTTGAGTCAGGGGAGGGGTAGGTGTGCAGTTTCTCAGATAATGACATTGATCCAACCACAATTTGATCTTGAAAGGTCAGACCCTAATTCTCTTGAGAGGAGTGGGAGGGGGGGGGGGGCACTCACCCTATGCTTTTTAGTTGGCCATTTATACTTAGGGTATATCCTTGGATTGGAATTTACAAATTGCCCTTGAAGTCACAATATTATGCATTTGAACTATTTCAAAGTATGACAGTTATTTTCCTGAGAGGTCCACAACATGACTGACAGCAGCATGAAGCCCAATTTATCTGATGAATGTGTAACTGCACTGTTGTCGTGCTATCTAATGGCAACAATTAGAGCTGTAAGAAAAGGTCAGCTTTCATCAGCAAGCTACACTGTCTTTTCAAAAGATAGCCCCTTTATGATAAAGAAGCCATCTTCTCAGTACTGTGCAATGCTCATTGGTAAAGGCATTAGCGAGACCCTTAGGTTTTCTTACTTTGTATCTCGCTGTAGTGAAGAAGTTGGAATAATTTGAGAAAGTTTCAAGGTTCTTGGAAACCCTCTTTGCAACTTATTGGATGGGTTGTCTAAGCTTTGACAACACCAATTAAAAGATTGAGAAAACTTAAATCAATATCTCTATCATGTAGAAGATCTGATAATTCACTTCTGATTTTCTTTACTGAAAAACACTAGAGGGGACTCTAGAGGGAATTTTAGAATATCTTGATTAATGAATGTTCCGGTGGAATGTGTCTCTTAAGCCTTCACCCTCCCCTCCCCCCCTTAAAATTCCTCACGGCTTTAGCAGTTTCTACCCATTTTGTCAACACAACCACATTCTCAAAGACTTACTGACAAACCTTAGTAATAATCAACTAGCTACGAGGGCAATTTTGAATACAGTGATTCTGTTGTAATTGAATGAATAGATACTGGTGGACGTAGAGAACAAGAACGAGTGGGAGGATTGTTTAGATGTAGGTGGTGTGAAGCTGCCAACAGGATTGTATTTTGGAACAACAGCAGCTACAGGACAACTTGCTGGTATTTATTGACAATTACATTTTATCGTTGACGAAGCTAACTTAGGAGAAAATGCATTTTGCTGAACTGCAATGAACCTAGAGTTTTTCTTTACTTACAATGCGACTTGAATATCAAGCGTCTATTTAGGGAGTCGCTTGTCTCATAATGAACACCTATTCAACTCAGTGTTGGTGGCTAGTGGTAGGTATTTACCGAACTGCGAAGTAGATAGTAAAACCGCAGGGTAATATAGTACAAAAAAATGATTTTAGCTCATTTATTTCTGCAGTAGCTGATTAGAGCGCGCCTTTAACGCTATAAAAAGGTTTACCCAATGAGCTTGAAGATGATTCACTCTCACGAAGGGCTAACGCTCGAACGTCAGCTTCAGAAACTCCTTTAGGTGCCCAATTTCCGTGATCATCTAAGCTGATAAAACCAAATAAGCTTGAAGATTGCCAGACTCAAAATTGATTTTTTTTCCCTTAGACAACCACGACATCATATCCTTGAAGTTCTACGAAACTGAAATGCCAGTGTCGTCTGATTCTAAAGGGGCTGATGAAGATCGAACCAAAATAGTTCCTTTTGCATCTGGTGCCGAACAATACAGAGGTAAGAAACACTTGAAATTAAAAACTTGTAAATGGAGAATATTTAGTTGTTAACGTGCGGGTGTTGACCTACTACAAACGTGGAAACAGAATAATCCTTATTTTTCCTCTTTTTTGTTCTGTATGACCATTTTGTTGTTGATTTTTACTTGAATGTTTGTATTAATGGTTGCAAATTACTACAAGCTAACGAGCACTAAAGGCCTGTCACCTTCGGCGTGGGCTCGTTTTACGCTTACCATCGCGCGAGCGTCACGCGTGGCGCGATTATACTTCGAGATTTAATTCCTCTTTTCGTAGTTATCTTTCTGTTGTCTCGCATAATTTTGAAACTCGCTTCTAAGATAGCATTTCATTTCGTCAGTCACCGTGGCTGATTGAGGCTAAATATGAACTAGAGACTGCTTAGACAGTTATCAAGTCAATACTCATAGTGCGACTCTCTGTTGATCCTTTTCTCTCCCTTACCCACTCAAGAACGCGTAGAGGACGTGCAAGGCAGTTTTTCATCAAAGACTGTAAAGGTCTTCAGCTGGCTCTTCTGGTTTGCCCTTGTTGCCGTATGTGTCGTTGGAGTCTCTATTTACGTATACCAGAAACGTCAAGAAGATTCCAGGAAAAGATTTTACTGAGTGACAATGAACGCTGGTCGTAGAAGTAGGACACTTAACTCAAAAGTCAAAACATTGTTCGTGCGGAGACTCAATTTCTTGATAAAGTATGGAATTTTGCCAAAGCCTTGAGGAGAAGAAAAGGAAAAGTGTGGTGTCTTATATGAGGTGCGACGGGTGTTTCACCAATTGATGGATTAAATATTTTTAAATAGCCCAATTAACCCAAAGTGCCTCGACCAAAACGTTTCATGAATGGAATCAGAGCGTTTGCAATCGTGGATCGAAGCCTGGGCATTCATATTTTTCGCAGACCTTGTGATTGGAGTCTCAACTTTGAGTGTGGAAATTGAAATGATCGATTAGAAAAAAAAGTAGTGAATTTGGTACAGAAAATGCACACTTATCCTTGGAAAGGAAATGTATTTCCTGCGATGGAATCAAGATGATTTATTTCATAAACTTTTCCCAATCTTGAAAACACAAAGATGTTTATTTAAACAAGTTTTATCTATAGGTCTGACAACCATTAGTAGAAAATTAGAATTTTTCTCATCGTCTGGGTGTAGAACGGAAGAAGTGATAATTTAGGGAAATCGTCAATATTTGTACATAAGTACTCGCTGTTTAGAAATTATAGCTTAATCCGGACTGCACAAGTAGATAAGTAGAGCATAGTTTAATTGAGTGTCGAAAGTTATCTTTGTGTTGGTTTTGTTATGTTTGCTCCAAAACTGGCGTGAGAATCTCGTTTCACCCTCTCAATCAATCAGGTGCAAGACAGAAACCAATCACGACTTAGGCGCTCACGATTTCCCGCGCTTTAGGCAGTGTAAGTGAAAATACCTCTGATTGACTCTGTCTGGTATTTTCCTTTTGGACTGGACCTTCTGATTGCTTTGGCGTTAGTTTTTTTACACTCCTTAAAAACGTGCTCCATTTTTTACTCGGTTTTCCGTTAGGCTAGATACGGTATCCACTCTTTTAGGGTTAGATTAGTGTAATGAGAACTTAAAGACATTTCAGTCAGGAGCTTCTAGTTGTGTTCAATAGCATTCGTCAAACAATCAAACCGCTTTGAATCCGCTTGGGGTGGGGGGGTGTGGAGTGGTATGGGAAGTAGGGCAAATAACCATCTCCTTAATAAACCTATGTTTGCTCTGCTTTCCCCTCCCCCCCGTCACGCAAACTAAGAGATTTACCTATTAAATTACGTTCACGGGCGTAGCGTTTAGTAAAGCACAAATTTAAGACTGGGCCAAAATGAAGTTGGAGAATGTTAGCTTTACACGGATAAAAATGGCTTTTTAATGAATTGTTATTCCATCTAGTTTTTTTGTAGTTACTGAATGTCAAATATATTGTTCCATGTCCTTGTTAGATTGGTGGAATAATATTTTCTCTGAAATTCACCAATTCTCTATCGTAGTGAATGGCACATTTCGCTGGATGATGGTTGAAAATCTATGAAATACCGATGCTACATATTCCTGGGTTTTACTACAACTTCCCTTGATCATAAATGACTCCCTTCCCCCCTCCCCCTCGAAAAAGAAGCGTGAGCTTTGTCTTTCGTTTCCAGTACCCTTGCATTTCTACCAGTGTGTAACACTATTGGCCCACAGAACAGGCAGACTATAAAAGCATTTTGTCTAGATATCTATGGGGTCCGAGTCGATACCGCAAAGGTTTGCGGAAAACATCATTACAAAATGAATTTCGCCACATTAGGTGGGAATCTGGGACGTGCAAGAATTTCTAACTGTCAACTTGTGTTCGCGCAGCTGCCGTTGAAGGGATGAAATTTTTCATTTCCTCTTATTCCTGTATTTGAGCTTCCTGGAATATGACATTAAGGCGAAGACCCATTGATTCGTGCTGTTTTATTTTGTGACGCAAGACATTGCGTGCATTTCTCGGAACCACGCTACCTAACTACAAAAATAGTGTTACAATTTTGTCACAGACTGATCAAAAGAAAACCTTTGACTTGAATAAGCAGGGTGCTTGACAACGACAAAGACGTCATGTTTGTAAGAACCGTCCGTGACGTTATTACCTTAGCAACTTTGGCCTCCTAAATGATAGTCTTACTTAGCGACACGATGACGCCATTTGAATTGTTGACAGCTACCTAAAATTGCAAAGCCTGCAGCAGGTCTCCTCTCTCAAAATTATTTTGTCATTCTATAAAAATCCAGCAGTTACGTAGGCAAAACGTAACATGTCTCCACTGTACCCTAACAACGCTTAACAAATCATGTACTCCTTCTGGTAGTTTTAACAAAATTTTTTACAACCATTTTTCATTTTGAGAGAATCTAGCCTTTAATCACCTACTTTTCTACGAGATCGTACTTCAAACAAGGCGATATCAACCTAACATTAAATTCATTACAACCATTACCTAAAAAGCTAAAAAATAGTCTGTGAATTCGTTTCGAATTTCACACAGTCGCACTTGACAAATCCCAGCTCTTTTGAGCAGGTTACATAAAGGTTTTACATAAAGCATTTTATTTTCATGGATCATAAAAAGAACTATATCCAATGCATGTGCAAGCAAGTCTTCATCGTTCACTCTGCCGGTAAAATGTTACTGCCTAGTAAAAGTCGGGTGTGCGTTTCGTCTCCGAAGTGTCAAATTCAGAGAGTGCCTGAATGGGCGACTCTTGTTTTACTTTCTCTGCACGCTGTAATTGTGGCACGCGGTCATCTTTCTCGAGGTTAACCAGCGGTTTCTTCTCCGGTGCACGCATACGCCAGGTGAGACTGGAGCCCTAGATTCCGTGAAGGGAAAAGTTAAGTGTTACCGAGAACAAAGTTTCGAAAAAATGGTATAGGTGACTTCAAATTCAAATTATTGTATTCCCGAGGTCCAAAAGCTTGTTGCAAATAACAAAGTACCATTTGAATTGGAAGCCCTAACGATGTATCTAACTACACAACGAAACCCTCGCCTAAAGTTTCCTTATTGATTACATCTGAAAAAAGTGATAACCACACTGTTAAGCAAAAAGTTGAATTTCTCTCTTACCCTTGCATCTCCTGACTTGTGCTGTAAACCAGAAAGGAAACGTATAAATTTATGAGTGACATCAAAAGATAAATTTCCAGTGATAAAACATTGATAAAATGTTCATTTAATTGTGTGGTTGACCCAACTCTCAAGAAACACAAGCTCAACCAAGCAACGAGATGTGAAGAGAATAAAGAGAGCGATAGCCATACCTTGGTATTAGCAACATACGAGGCCTTCACTGTAGAAATGACAGCGTTCATTAGATTTTTAGCCGCTGTGATGAGAGAAGTAGCACTGTCCAACTGAAAGAAAATAACGTAAAGATGAGACCGGATGGAAAACGTATGCCTACTTTTTTAAAGTTTTTTAATTGGAATTCGAGTCGATGTTCCCCACATTTCACAATCTTTTCGAGTTTATTCTTTCGTCAGAAGTAGAGTACAATTTTTAAGGACCTTCCACGAAAAAAAACGCAACGCATTTGAACGTCGCTTCTTTAGCTTAACACCCGATGAAGGCAAAAGTTTCCCACCCCCCACCAAAAAAAAGAAAAATTTTGTTGTGAAATAACAATGATTCAAATGGAGATTAGAAGTTATCATGTTACTGAGGAGCAGTGATAAAGACGAACTTACCCCGGACACTACAAGTTCACCACTGATCATCTGTACGTCAGCTTTTACTCGGGCTGTGATGGTTAGCTGATGGGAATACAGTGCAATGCGCTGTATGTACGCTAACAGATCGTTCTTTGAACTTGAATCAGGACACTAATAAAAATATAAGTAGAAGTTGGCGTATTAACCAAATGAAGAAACGCAACAATTTCAAAAATCAAAACCCTGTTCTAGGATTTCAGTCAGTTCAGAAGAGTGAAAATGTCGAGCGAGAGGAACATAGCCTGTTCCTTCCGAATGCAGTTTTCACCTACTTCACTTGTCTCCACTGAGTCAGAGTCTAGCATAAACTATACTCAACAAAGAGCTTAGAACCTCTAATCCACACAACAAAATTAGAGCGCTTTTTTAAAGAGCATTTTGGGCCCAGAAATCTATTTCAGCCGCTGCCAAAACATGTTGATCAATAATGCCTCCTTGAGTTAAGAATTTACCTTCTGTGCAATTTCGGTAGCTTTTTCATTCATCTTTCTTCCAGCTTTGGCAATTCTCTGAAGAATGAAGAACGAATAGCATAATCATCGATGGTCAATTAACCCTGAAATTCACCCAAAACACTGTTCCTTACCTTAGCAGCATCAATCACATCCATCGTAGTTTTCAGCGGTCCTGTTCCCCTGAAGTCAAAATGACAACAAAAAAAATAATGAAAATTTCACAATTTCATGGCTTATTGACGACAGTTCTGTTTTCCAATAAAAACGGGGTCTGAGTTAGAGGTGTTATCAGAAGCATAAAGACATCATCGGAACAACCAGCATAATATTGATATCGTCTGTGACTCCGTTGCTAAACCCGTAACTTCCTTGAGTGACCAAGACAGATTTTCTCCTCACATATATCAGACAGACAAGTTATGAAAATAAAGATAAATATTAATTAGGGAATTATTAGTTGATCCAATACCAAAATTCTCCGATCTAACATAATGAGAAATGTATAGCAGACAGACTTTGAGGGTAGTGCCATACTCGGAAGCCTCGGAACCAGCATTACAATGGATAAATTTGCAACTACGACGATCTTGGTTTCAGAGGAGAATTTGCGGAATCGGATGAACACAAACACGTTCCGAATTCCTCACGACTCCAACTCCGTCGATCTTGCGGCTCCGCTTACGAATCCACCTTCCAATATTCAATACCTCGTGAGCGCTCCAACGACCTCGTCTCCAACTTCGCTTCCGTCTCAAACTCAGACACTCGCAAAAACCATTATAAAAACGTACTCTACCTTGTGAAGTCGGACATTTCCATCATCATCATGCACATCTTCTTCGCCAGGATAATAATATCATTTCCGCTTTCGTCCCATTTGGTCAACTCTCTTTCCAGCTTTTTCTTCTCTAGTTTCAGTCCCTCGGCCAGCTGTTCAATCTTAGCTTTTTCTTCTGCTGGCAGAGCTCTCATAAGGGACTGGAGACAAGATCAGAAATAACCAAGAATTAGTGTTACAAACTCAAGAAGGCGATTATGTGACGAGTGTAGAAACTGAATACTTAAGACGGATTTTTTGGATTTTAAAATTCCTGCGGATTTTCTGGATTGTCCACGAAAAAACAAAACAAAGTTATAAGCTATGTGGGAGAATAAAGTGAAATATCATG
Source organism: Pocillopora meandrina (assembly GCA_942486045.1). Classification (NCBI taxonomy): domain Eukaryota; kingdom Metazoa; phylum Cnidaria; class Anthozoa; order Scleractinia; family Pocilloporidae; genus Pocillopora; species Pocillopora meandrina. Next base: position 1,035,199 of record CALNXJ010000066.1, read on the forward strand.
AATATAAGAGACGTTTCTTTCCTAGACAATGTTCTGCTGCTTGAAGAGAAAGTCGAAAAAATTAGGTCCAAAGGAAATTTCGGTACACTCGGACCGCAAAAATTTGCTCCGATGCCGTCATCCTTCTGAATTAAACTACCACACAGTTTTCAAGCTACAGAACTTCCTCCTTCGCGACTGTATTTTTGCTTTAGTCATACGACACGCAACGCGCGACGCGCGAAACTCGACACGCGAAACACTCCCTTGCCTACGGTAAATGAAAGAGGACAAACAGTGGTATTCCTACCCTTGCACTCCTCTTTGATATACTCTTATCCTTTTCCCATTCGTCAGTGTCATCAAACTCAGACCGTGCCTCATAATCAGAAACTGCTCCCTCAAATTCGTAATCAGACACTGGTTCGTACTCAGACTCTGCTGCTGTCATGGCACCTGTGGACAATCCAACAAAGTAAATATCCCACTAATCTCGGGTTATGGAATAGTAAATATCTCATTCAACCCACGACATCTTACTTATTTCCTCCTCTGCTGACGGACTAGTCAGCATTTCTTCGATAACTGCAGGTCCCTGGTACCGCGGTTGGCTTATATTTTTTGCCCATTTAACTTGCCCGGGCCCTGTGTACCCCACGAAGGCCCAAGAGCCATGGAACCCAGGATGAACATTGCCTGTGGCACCTATCTCATAAAGAGCCTCCTTTGCGTCATTCACGGAAGTACCTGTTGAATCAAGTGAGAAAAACCATGAGAGTTAATGTTGGTAACTGGAAAAAGTAAAGTCAAAACTATGACGGTATTTAAGAAACAAAACACCTATCGATTTAAGGCACAAGTAATAAATGGCAACAACAGAGATTACTTTCTCTGCGAAAATTTTAAATTCAATAGTCGGTATAGCAAATAGAACACACCGTCCAACTCAAACCGGCATGACGCCTAAAATTCCCCTTAGACAATCAAATTACAGGCATAACTGTCAAATTAGTGCGCAAATCGGGCCTCCTATAACCAATCACGTTAAAGAACTGCGGCACAGTTTTGAACAATCGTTTGCCTGAACGTCATACTTGGTAATCACTGATTTGTGTGAAGATCCCACAAAGGTGCCCATAGATGCAACAAACCATACTCACCAGTGGTTCCCTGAGTACCAATCAGCACTATCCTCTCCTGAGGAAGCTGTTGTAAGAACTTGGCCATCTTTGCCCCCTCCCCTTTAGACGGATCTGCTGTGTCAAAGTTAGCCGCCATGATAAAGTTTCTGTCACTGTCCAGTATGACAATATTGTGTCCTCGCTGCATGGGCGATCTCTCGATGCCATTAACTTTGATTGATGTTCGGCCTGTTCCCTTTGGATCATCTTCTCCGGTAGCGACGATCGCAACACGAACCATTCCTGAAACAACGCAGCAATAGACTTTACACGGGTATCACTTTTTATCACTGTTAATAAAATTACCAATACAAATGAGACTTGTTTCAAAAATAGTTCAATGAACCAACAGACTTCCGGTGTTCTGATGGAAAAGAGATTTCCACTACAACACGCCCCAGCATTGGCCCTATCTCACCAAAGAGTATTCCGTAGCTTAATGGTGCAACATCGGAGGTCTGAGGTTAGAATCTTTCGGGGGACTGGGGTTTTTCCTTTGTCCGACCTTCGTAACATGAAACACAACACCTTCCTATACTATTACAGTCTTGTACTGAATACTACTAGTTGTTAGGATATCATGTTAGTGAGCCCGTAGTTCATCTCTTCTAAAGCTTGTCCTAGACTGTGCTGCATGAAAATAATAGTAGTATTGCTAATAATGTGAGAATTAAAGCAATTACTGTAAGAGTTCTGAACCAAAAACAAAACAGCATGCCATTCTGTGATCCACTATGACTCTCATTTACTGGTACACATATCTACTAACAATCCACAAAGTCGAAAAATGGCTATCAGCAGCAAAACGAAAAATATTAACAAATTAAGACAACGAACCTTTCTGTGCGGCTGGAGTGGGAATGAGTTGTGCCACAATTGCCGGTCCATGGTACCTGGGTCGCACCTCAGCTTTAGTGTAAAATCTTGGTGCGGGTCCAGTACAGCCAGAGAAGGCGTAAGATCCATGAAAACCAGCGTCAAATGGTCCCTCTGCTCCAAGACGCTCCAGCGATGGTGCTGCGGCGGCCACATTATTACCTAAAGATCAAACCAAGTAAAGCAATTTTCAATTCAGTGTCAAAAGTAAAGCATGGCTTCGCCCTCCTTCGTTATGTGATTGGTCTAGAGACCCAACACCACCCTTCCCACCGATTAGAATAAAAAAAAAACCCAGTTGCGACTTGGCGTTTCGTCGCGCTTCAGGAAACTTGCCTGTTTTCATTTTCCAGTCACATTGAAGCCTTACAATATTTCCATCAGTTTTACTTATCGAATGCTTTTATTACTTTGGTTTTGGTTCATCACAGTGTATCCAATAAATTTTGGAGCCGCAAGAGGCAACACACTTATCTTCTGTCCCTTGCGTATGTAACAACTGTGTAGCTTATTTCATGCTAACATAACGCTGACGCAAACTTTGCATTTTTAATGAAATTTTCTCTCAAACGCTTGGTAGCAAGTTAAGAAAAAATAGCAGACGCTTCGTTATCTAATCAGGATATCGAGACGATTGTAACGCGCCATGACCAGGCCGATCGACCTCAAGAACTGTTCTCTTCGTTTTTAACCCTTACCCTGCTCTCGGCTTGTCAGCTCCTGTGTGGCCACAAGAACAACATGATCCTCAGGAAGTTGGTTCAAAAACTGTCCCATAGCCGGGCCTTCCCCTGAATTGGTGTTAAAATTTCTGACTGCGTACACGTCACCAATCGGATCAAGTACAACAACATTGTGCCCAGGCTTCCTGGGGCAATGTTCCACACCGTTCACCTTGATAGACGACACACCCATCCCCCCTTCATCTTCACCTCCTTCAGCTCGCACTTCAAATTGTAATTTACCTAGAATGAAAAACAGAAGTTGGGGCAACTTTTAAGTAAGCATTTAAAATAACATTGGTTTTTCTCTGCATTTTCCTGCGAAACTGGCGCCATCTTTCAACCAATCAGAAGCCAAATGCAAATCAATAGTAAATAAAATAAATAAATCATGCAGTTTGCTTGTCTTTAATGTGATTTCTAAAAGGCTCCTGTCATATTTTCCTTGGTGCCTTTTGCGATCATATTCAAGAATAGATTGAAGAGAATATGGTTTCACAGACTCGTGCATCATGGAACTCCTCACTGGACACTCTCGGCATGTGCAAGTTTTATCTTTTCTCTGCATAATCAATCACTTTGTTATGTCAACATACCACTCGCTTTGAGTTGTTCATAGGCAGCTTGTTCTCTGGCACGAGCCTGTGCCTCGGCGAACAGCACAGCAGCTGCATCCTCCATTTCCACTTCTTCACCAGGACCACCTCGTCTCTGCCAAGACAAAAATAACAAAATGCAGATGTGAGTCAATGTTTCTCTCGCGATCATAACAGTGTATGTATCAAACATATATCCCGTAACTCATCACTTTAAAGTCCTCCCCCCCCCCCCAAACAATGTTGCATGAAAATTAGTGAGCATTTTGTTCACACCAGCACCAGGCAACATAGGAAAGAGGAAGGGGGGGAAATGAGGGCGGTTACAGACGACGTTTGCCACTCACTATAGCATCTTTGCAATTAATCTTTTCTTATTTTCTATTCATCGTTATTTCGTTGATTACTTCTGACTCGCTGAACGGATCGGCCAAGAAATGAGAAACTGGCCGCAGGAAAGAAAGCTAATGGAAATGAAACTAAAGATGGATAAAGATGGGTGTAATAAAATGAACCTACCCTTCCAGCGAGAACAGCCTTCCTGATGTCTCTTATACCTTCATACACCTAAAATAATAACACAAGTATTACCCTGGTATTTAAACATTTACCTTCTGGTTCAATTAACATATCCTGGACGTAAACCTCAGAATAGCCAGGCGTTAATTTTTTAATCGGGTTTTTCGGGCGAACGGAAGAAAACGCTTGAGGCTAGTCACGCTCGTTAGAAGGGGCGCGAAAACATGATCCATCATTTTTTTCCGCTCTTCCGCTCTACCAATTGACTCACCCCGCGCGCTTTCCTCGCACTGGCATTGTGTTTGCCTGTGCACGCCGGAACGAACGCAAAAAACATATCAAACAAGCTGATCCTGGTTTAAACGACCACGGCTTTTCCAACAATTTTAGAAAGGGTTGGTTTCGAGTTCATGTAAAAGCGATATTTCCAAATTGTGTTTGTTAGCAAGTTTTCCTCTGATAAATTATTACGGTCATTTTCCAAGACTAGTACCTATATATAACTGCTGCACTGAACGTTAAGCTTCAACTTACCAGTTTAGAGGCATCAATAAACTGAGCCTCATCCACTTCTCCGTGTGGATCTTTAGCCAGTGTGTTTACAGATCTCTCAACATTCTGAGCGAAGTGTGGAATCACTGAAAAGGAACATACAGAAGCATATGTTGTTAGACTCTTAATGTAAGATCCAGAGGAAACACCTATACTGTACTTCTGCTTCCCTGGGAGTATCACTGTTTCCCACGAAGAATTCAAGGGTAAATCGAAACTAAAAGGAAAAACAGAACATAGTTGTACTTTTTCTTGCCATGAAGGATATTAAGGGATTTAATTTCTTTGAGAATTTTCGTGAATCATTTTCGTCGGACGGAATCTATAAGAGTTTGTCATTATTCAATTCGAGCAAATGCTTCACTCTTCTTTTTTTAACATGAATAAAAAATTGCATTGCAATTGTTGAGATTTGTTTACTCAAGCCATACATGTAACGACAGTACGTCGATGCACTGGTCATTTTGGAGTACTCGCGTATAAAAATACTTTTCATAACGTACAAGCTAGAGTTCTTACCTTCATTCCTCATGTACATGACTGCTCTCATCACATTATCCGTGTATGGCCCTTGTTGGTAGTTCTCCATTTCTGCAGTGACCACATCTTCCAGTCTTGCTGTGCGTCCACGTATCTGTCCAGCAGTCCTGTCCACATTCTCGGGATCTCTCTCTTGCAGAGCCTGGACACATTTGTTCACATCTTCCAAGACATGAGCCTCTGATGGATCACAACAGAGAACACCCTAACATCAATGTCCAGATTCTCCATAGTTTTACCCTTCCCTATAATTATACCGTATTTCCTTTGTTACTGACCTTTATCAGAGGGAGAATTTGATTTTCTTGACCTTAATGTGTGATTCTGTATTCTAAAACCAAATTCTCCCAACTACATGTAATTTACGAGGTTTGCGTAGTAGCTGGGGGAAGAATTAACCATCAAGATCTTGTGAGTTGAAAGAGCTACACAACACTGCACACTTAGGTGACAAGGGCACAGGCAGGATATTCCAGTAAGGGGTCTCTTTGAGGGATAAAACTGGTGATAGCATTCAAAATTATTTCATTATCATAAATTCAATCATCATTTATTATTGATGAAGATGATTGTCACAAACTTCCTTCCACCTCCTCTCCTACACTCATGAAATGCACTTACCTGTAGTAGCTAAAAAGTCTTCAATTCCAGTAATGTCATCAACAGCCTCAGTGAGAACCTGCAATTGCTGTTCCCAGGCCTCTTTGAACACATCCATATTTTCTCGAGCCACCTTACTATGAGGACGGGCAGCTAGTGTTCGAGCAGCGTTAATTACCTACAATTCATACATAAATACACACAATAAATGACCAACTGTAAAGTTACTGCTTTGAATCTAAATACAGAACAAGAATTGAGGCAAATTTTCCAAACTATACTTTTGAATAGTAGAGGTACAATACATACAGTTTTTGGAGCATACTTTTTCATTAAAACTTTGATCCTTAATTACAATCTCATTGTTTATGCAAAGCTGATCCTTACCTGAGGACACAAGTTCTGCAATCTCTTGGCTGCTAGTCTCACCATCTTTACCTTCTCAGGATTCACTGACATAGAACAGGCAAGATTTGCCACCTGAAGAAATGCGAAGAGCAAAAATTGTTTTGAAATAGATTCAATAACATCAGGTTACTATGTAATCCTTTTGATATAGATTCAGATAAAAAAATCAACCTATCCCTTAATCACCATGGATTTATTGCTTTAAGTTTTCTGATAGGTTCACGTGTCTGTCCTATTAATTTGTTTTCCAGTATGGTAATGTATGATACAAAAAGAGAAAGCTAAAATTTACACTAAGGATGAAACTGAATAGTAACAAATATGCACAATGTAAACTATTGAACCAAATAACTAAACTAATTAAAATGAAAAATCACCTCTTCAAGTTTTGCAGCATGGTCTGTAAATAACTTGGCACATTCTTCTACTTCTTTCTCATTCCCTGCTTGAGCTGCTTCAATCATCATGATCAGTGGCATTGTGGTCTCCAAGAAAGAATCAGAAACATGATCCACAACTGCACGACGCAACTAGAAAACAAAATCAAGAAATATTAGTGGCTTTCCTTTAAAGTAACAGGCCACATTCTGGCCAAGCACTGGTTGATTCAAATGGACTTGCAGATTCAGTCTGCAGCAGTAAAAGGAATGGAGTTACATGTAAGTAGACTTGCTTTAAAAGATGTCAGTGAGTAAGCATCTACAAGATGGAACTAAAAAGGCAGGAGTCAGATGTATGAAAGGAGGAGGGCTGGTTTCACAATGCTGGAACTAGGGTATCTGGGTAGGTCAACACTCTAACCTCCTTGCATTCATCCCAGATTTTGATGACAGGTGTTTTCAAAGGCCTGACAAAATCACTCTATAGGGGAAAAATAAAATATCAAAAGCTGCCTTATTCATGAATTATTTTACCTGGCCTCTCAGCTCCCTGGTTCGGTTACACATCCTTTCCAGGGCCTGGTCTAGAGACCCTCCAGGAGCAGCCTTCTTCTTTCCTGTGGCCTATACACCCAAAAAAGAAAAACAAAATGTCAAAAGACTGTAACAAAGACTTAATTTCCACAAATACCAGATTCTGCAAAAACATCCCTATACCACAGCCTTGGCACTGAACAAGTCAGTCTAACTTTTAACCATTAACAACCTAACATCAGTATGCACAGTCTTCACTTTTCCCCACAACTTTGTATGGTAGTGAAAAGGCGAATTTGCTGAATAACCCAGAACTTCTAAAGTTGATGATCGCTCCTTACTCTTATGAATTAACAATTGATTCACCAGTGATACTGTAGGGAGAAATTATGGGTCAACAGCTGGAGTTTTAAAGCAAGTTTTACATTGGACCACTGTCCTCAAAATGTCCCATCAATTTACGATACGTGTTATCTGCTTGAGTAATATGGAGTTCTTACATGATTCATATACTCTGACAGTAGATCCTGGAGAGCTTGCCGCACACCATTACAGCTTGCTATAATCTTGTCCCGTGTATCATCTCTTGTTGATATTGAGTCAGCTAACTGTGCTGCTCCGCTGATGATGCTTTCAAGACGCTGCTCCAATGTGGGACGGGTGCGCTTTTCAGAGTATGAAGTTGGATCCATGTTAATCTGGGACTGAAATACAAAGAAACATGCACAGTTTAAGCTGTACTACATGACTGGATACTTTGAAAATAAAAAAGGAAGCTCATCCTAATAACTGGGTATTATGACACAATTTAATTAATCACATGAATGTGATAAGATGGAATAGCTTTAGATTATATTGGATAAGTATTCCTCTCGACATGTTCTATAAGTATCACTCAGCTAAGCACATAATGCAACATGTTAAAATGCTTCTGCATAACTTTTATATCAAAATGTCCCTCACTGCCATACCCAGTAATGGAAGGGGTGGCAATGCTGTGTGGTGACAGGTGCTCTGGGGGTTCCAAGGTAAACTATGAATTGTGCCTTTAACTTATAAACAGATTTATCCATGGTTGTCCCATGTTCAATTCCCCTGTGGCACCTCAAAAGTAGTCCACTAGTTTGCCAACAACAGCTGAGACTGTAACCAGTTAATACTAGATATTCACTTATTTCCTTGCTTAGGCCTTACAGTGTCTGACTCAGTAAATTTCCAAACAGGTGCTAATTGCTTGATATTAGAAAAATTTGATAAAATTTGTTTGTCTTCACAATCTACTCACATCAAAGTCATCCAAAGCTGTTGCCAATGCCCCTGGAGTCTCATATGGGTGAGGTCCACCTGAGCCAGTAGCCTGTGTTGCACCTGAAATGGCATTCACTGCTTCAGACATTTGCTTCATCACATAATCCCTGTTGGCTTTTGCAGAATCCACTTCAGGATGACGCACATAGGCCTAAAAGAAGCACAAAGGTCAGCACAATACTAAAAAAGTTCTTAATTGAAAAGTTTTATGAGACACCCAGGTACTTAGTTTTGCAGAACTTACATGTCTCTAGGAGGGGGGGGGGTGTTTCCTGTATGTGTTTGTGATTTGCCAACATTCATTAAAAGCAATACAAACCTAGAATTGTGTTTCAGTCATTGACAGATTTTAAAATAAGTCCCTTGCGAAAATCGTGCAAATCTCCAGCTGTGTAGTCTCTGATCAAGGGGAGCTTTCAGCCCTTAATAATTAACTGAATGGTTTCTATTTCTTTTAACTGTTAAGTACAACTAAAAAATGACTGCTAAAATACAGCTGTAGATTTGCAAAAGGTCAAGTAGAACTTGCCTAATAAACACTGATACAGCTGCAGACAATGATTTAAAGGAATTTACCTTAGAGGAGGACAGCAGCATTTTACTTGACTCTTTAAGAGTAGCCCTAGCAGCAGCCATGTCATCTTTCCTATGTGGATCTTTTAAGTCCTGAATATTTCAAGGAAACAAAAGTTGAATCATTAAATGGTGAATTCAGTGTCAGTTTAAACTGTCTGACCAAGAGGTCACAGAACCAAGAAACCTCTAGAAAACAATACTAAGATCACTTACTGCTTGTCTCTTGCCAGAAAGTTTTGCCAAGTCCATCAAGTCATTCCCAAGATTCTTAAAAGAATTCAACAAGTCTGCAGTGTTACTAGCTTTTTCTAATTCCTTTAGTCTCTTCTCCACCTAACCAAAGTAAACAACAAAAATGATTCAAAATTTAACTTATGAAACAACTACAAAATTAGATTAACACCTAATGAGAGGGGATTATATTTGTGTCAACAATTTCTTGTGACTCCTAAATCAGACCCAAAACTGCTGACACATAGGATCTTCTGTTGGTCAAAGATGCTGATGCAGAGTATTTTGAACCACAAGGCAAAACTTCTAACCACTTGAAGAACACTTTTAACAATGATTTTGAATAACATGCAAAAAGTGGAACTAACAGCCATCAAAATTCATATGGAAGAACAACATGGAAGAATCTTAATATCTCAGAGGGGAGAAAGAAGAAGGGGATGTTGGTATTACTGTTAGTATTAAATCAAAATGTTTTACTGACCAGTTTCAGTGAGGCAAGGAGGCGATACACATCTGCCATGTCAGCAACACACAACAACCTTGTAACAGAGGACAACAATGCCCGAGCAGCCCTGACCATTGAAGCTCTTTTGGCTGACGAACATGGATCATCTGCAAATTCTTTGGCTGCAACTCGCATTGAATCACCTGAAAAGCAAGATGAAAACCTTTAACTCTTGACAAATCTACTAGTAGTTACATATAAGAATTGTAAATTAAGAATTTTAACTAAGTGCTGTACATAGCTAGCTGCTGGTAATTATTGCCAACATTGTGGCTACTAGGATGTTATATAAATTTTCTGTTTAGTTACTGACAGCAATGATTTATATGTCCAATCTCCAATTATCCTACACTTAAGGAAAAGTTATGTCTGAGTAAAATGAAAACTAAAAGAGAAATAATGAGGTCATGTTCAACCAGTAAGACAACATATTTTCAGCAACATTTATCCCTTAAAAATGTAAGGACTACCAAGGCATACAGATGATGTTGATAGACAAAATATAGCTTAATGATTAAAATACCATGCAGACATATTGAAAGACAAGATCAAATCTTTATACTTAAGAAGATCAGACCTTCTTTGGCTTCTTATTCAACTGCCTTAAAGAAGTTTAAAAAACAATTTAATGGCAATTCCACTGATAAAATCCAGCTAACCCAGGCCATACCTGCCCCACGACAGTCCTTGCATGCTGCTAACATTTCTTCTCTGATTTCAGGAAACTCTTGAGCAATTTCCTCCCCTGTTTTTATAAGCCGAGCTGTAGCATCTTCAATGTCTTGGGCAAGCTTATGGGCATTCTTAGATTTTCCAAGTTTGCTACCCTTTTTCTTTGGATGATTAACCAGGGTTGTTACCTGCAAACAAGAACATGGTTGATCACTGTCATGAAAAGGTCTTGTTTACACATGTACCCTGACAGAGATTTACTTGTTTTCCAGGAAAGATGCATCTTACATGAATTAATGATAGAGACATAAAAAGGGCTCTTTACCTTCAGAATTCAAGCATTTACAATATTATTAGATAAGAAAATGCCATCACATGCAATTCCTTTCTATTTTAGGGCTTGTTTAAGATTAAAATTTTTGGTGGTGGAAGCTGTTTGAAAATTTTTAGGGAAACTTAACTCTCTTTACAGCACTTGAGACATGGAGATCATTGCTGTGTTAGTGGCACAAATTGCAGTCCTTTTGAAAGACTGCATAACAAATTTTTGGGGCACCATTAACTTTGGTCCAGGGAAATAACTTTCTTTTTCTATCTACTGTGAGGTTTGGTTTGTCATGATCTCTTATATCAAAATAATGTCATGACATAAAATATAACAGGGGAAAAAATTGTGGATACACACTGACATGTTCAACTACAGTTGTGGAGTCACTGTGCATGCACTTACAAAACTTTTCAGTAAAGTTATTATCAGTTGACAACATGAAACATTCCAAGATCAGAGAGGCAACATTTAACCCCATGCAGGGTAGTAATTTCTTTATAATTACAGGAACGAAAGGTAACTCATCCTTGACAACCTTGATAACTGTCAGGCGCAATGAAAGGCGGCACCGAAGCAATTACTGTAACTCACTTGATAAAACCTACACATGACGTTTAACAAGTGACAGTCCTGGACTCAAAACCAAACGAGGCGAAGAGACTTCCATAGATTATTTACACAAATACGCGGTTGATTATATTTTTGGTTGCCATTTTACGAAAGGAAAATGGCCGCACCCTCGTTTATCGCTGAATTCTTAGTAACGAGACACCGGTAAATCGCCGGTTTAAATAGCTGAAAATTTCCTTATCAACGGTTTACAACATTGATTTTAAGGATTCGCTAACAGCACGGACGCAGAATACCCGGTGGTCTAACGTACATCCAATGACAATCCGTAATTTGTTGCTAAAATTCGTTCAGTTTTAAGCTAAACGATGGCCCAGTGAACAGAAAGGAAGAGTTAAGTAAACGTTGACAATATTTTGACTCTGTTCACCTGGAATTAAGTGTAGAAGATCTTACCGCCAAAATGGAGATTATACAGGGTTTTCACAGAGCTCTAGGTAAGATAAAAAACTTGAATTTTGCTCTTAAAGCTAATTTACATGTTAAAGTAAAAACACTCGAGCTGCGGCAAGAACAGTACGGAATATTTCATCGTTCGACGAGACACCAATTTGATCGAGGAGAAAAAACTTGGATACATGGACGCTCTCCGCTCTTCGCAACTGGACAGAATGTTTTTCGTGAGCCATCACTAAGAAACCGTGTTGAGACATCGTTTGATATTTCAGAAAGTAACTCCACTAAAAATCGAGGTAAGCTGGATAACCCAACGATACAAAATTTACCTGGTGAACAAGTGGCTCGAGGGTCTTCTCGACTGAATGCGTCCGAATTTCTAGTGTTTTTGGATCCCATTTCATTTTACTCTTCTCCACTTTTATGTCGCCGGTCACCGAAGTCGTCCCTCGACTCATGGTTGCATAAAAACGTCCTGAAACGTCAACAGGACACCAGCCACAATCACTAAATTTAGAAGTGCGTTTGAAATATTTCTCGCCAAGCTACAAAACGGATATGTGGATTATTTTTATCACGTGACTAGGTTGGAATGCTGCGCCTAAAATTATTTTGAGGGAGGGAGGGCTAGGCAAAATTACCAGATGAATGGATGAAGAGCTAATTCTATCTTCACTGAACAAATCATTAAATTTATCGTATGAAACTGTAATGAAGACGTTCGTGAGACCAGATAAATCACATTTGTTGGTTTTTTCGTTGCGACAAAACTATTTTTTTTTTGGTTACATGAGAGAAGGGGGTGCGTTTTGCCAATAAAAAGCGTTTCGAATAACACATTTTTAGATTACATTTTAGATTAAATTTTCTCTCCTATTGATCAACCGCAAGTTTAAAAGGTACGAAAAAAAACGTTGAAATAAGGTTTTTTGTAAAGCCAACCATGGGGTTTAGAAAACAAATAAGGCCAAGAAAAAAAAGGCCAAGAAATAAAAATCAGTTTACACGGCGAAAAAAAGTGGGAAAGAAAAAAAATTTGGCGGAGAGTAACAAAATTAAAAAAAAGAAAAGGTGTTGTGGTCCGTGAGAGGCTCGAACTCTCGACCTCGGCGTTACTAGCATCGGATACTAGATCCAGGTGTTATCAGCACCGCGCTCTGCCGACTGAGCTAACGGACCAGCTCTGATGACTGCACAGGGAAAATTTAAATAAAATAATCTATTAGTCTATGGCAAGTCCATATTTGGAGTCTTCCGGTAAATCCTCGTGAATCATCGTCGGGACGTTCATCACGAGATCGTCAGTCTCGGATGGCCGCCATCTTCTTCAGAAGCTACAATGTTTATGTCCTTACGTTTAGTTTTATTACAGCTTCTGCTTTTCTCAGGTTTGTAAAATGTGAGGCCCGCGTGACAGGAATAAGTCCTGTCGGTGATTCAGGTGGTAAATCATCCATCGTGGATGGTGTTCTCGTAATAGCTGCGGATAATTTAGTGACGCTACGATTCTACGGTGCAGGGTTTACGCATAACTCTCGCGTTGCTTTTACGACTACCGCGGGAAAATCTCAGACAAAATGCGATGAGGATCGAACGAAGCCTGTAGAGTTCACTGCAAACAACCTTCAGCAGTATGTAGGAGAAGCCAAAGTGAGTTTACCGAAGGAAAGCTGTGGGAAACCGCATTATGTCTGCCTTCAGTCCAGCAATGAAAGCGAATGGTTACATCAAGGGGGTTCAGACGATCCTCTTCTTCAGGTTAAGTGCGAAGGAAAGACTGATCTACCTCTGTGGCTGAAGATATCATTTATCGTAGTTTTGATGTTGCTGTCAGGCTTGTTCTCCGGGCTCAATTTGGGGCTAATGGCTCTTGATCCAACAGAGCTTAAAATTGTCATGAACTGCGGCAATTCCAACGAACAAAAGTACGCCAAAAGTATCACTCCACTACGCAAACATGGGAATTACCTTCTCTGTACGTTGTTGTTGGGCAATGTTTTAGTAAATACGTCCTTCACAATTCTTTTGGACGGTTTAATCGGCAGCGGAATTGCTGCTATTTTGGGTTCCACCGCTGGAATTGTTATATTTGGCGAAATAATGCCTCAAAGTATTTGTTCCAGGCATGGTTTGGCTGTGGGTGCACACACCATTTGGATAACGAGATTTTTCATGATAGTCACTTTTCCTGTGTCTTTTCCTATTAGCAAGATTTTAGATTGGATATTAGGTGATGAGATAGGCACAGTATACGATAGGAGACAGTTACAAGAAATGTTAAAAGTTACTGCAGAATTCAATGATTTGGAAGGTGATGAAATGAACATCATCTCTGGAGTATTAAATTACAAGAGTAAAACTGTCGAAGAGGTTATGACTAAGTTAGATGACTGTTATCTACTGGATATATTGTCCATCCTTGATTTTAGAACTATTGCAAGCATTATGCAATCAGGGCATAGTCGCATTCCCGTGTTTGATGGTGAGCGGCATAATATTGTGGGCTTGTTACTGGTTAAAGACTTAGCTTTTATTGACACGGATGACTGTACTCCACTGCGCTCTGTTATTAAATTCTACAATCATCGTGTTCAGCGAGTCTATGATGATGTGCATTTGGATACAATGCTTGAAGACTTTAAAAAGGGGAATTCGCACTTGGCAGTAGTTCAACGTGTGAATAACGAGGGTGAAGGAGACCCCTTTTATGAAGCCATAGGTATTGTTACTTTGGAAGACATCCTTGAGGAAATAATCCAGTCAGAGATTGTGGATGAAACAGACATCTATTGTAAGTATAGTATCTCTTTGATAAATAATTTGTATTGATTAGCATGTATATTATACATTTTTTTGCAGGAGTAAAACAAACATTGAGAAACTAGAGCTCATGAGAATTTAAAGTAGTCTATGTGGGTAACCACATCACCACAGTTTGAATAATGAAAGAAATCTTTCTTTGCAAGAAGTTACATTATTTTCCATACCTGTCTTATGTTCAGTGATAAAGCTCGATGTGCTTTGAAAATTGTTAAAAAAAAAATGAAGAAATAGAAAATTTATTGTCATTGGTGAACTATTTAATATCAACAACATCAATATACATGTCAATTTCAGCTATTAAAACACATGATATTATTCACTTTTTGGAATGATTATTGGCCAATGTTGTTTCACCAAAATTGTTTAAAATAAATTACAATATTTTAAGATTGAAGTAAGCTGCTTTATACTTATTAGGTCCAGTTTTTCCTGAGATTTTCTTAAAGTAACAGAGGTGCAAATGGAAAAACTTGTTTTGAAAATATTGTTGTTTATTGTGAAAAATTTGTGGCTTGAAGTTCACTATCATTAATTATAAAAGCCTGCATTGATTTGGCTCTTCTTTAACCTTGAAGTTGGTTCGATTTGATTATTACCCACAAATAAAATTTTCAGTAATATAAGCAATTGAATACACTGCATTTATGTGCAAGTAAATATTTCTTCATCCTCATCTTCTAATACACACACTGTAATGAAAAAGAAAATGCTTAATGCAAATCAGGTGTAATTTCCCAATTTAAACCATTTTTCCAGATTCTGTAGTATCTTTTTTATTTAATTAAAAAAATGTATATGTAAAAGTCACAGGATACCTGTGAAATATCAGCATGAGATATTCAAAAGAGATTAAGTGGCTTGGTGTTTCACAGGAGAATTGCTTAATACCCTAGAAAATAGCTTTAAATACTGTTTGTCCTTAATTTTATTCCATTTTTTCTTGTTTTTTTGTTTTTCTTTCTCTCTTTCTTTTTTATTTTGTCTTGTTTTTTTTTTCTGTCTTTGTGTGTCTGTTGCCCAAGTTTACAGTTATCTTATTTTATAAATCTGATCCTGTACTTGGTGTGATTATATTGATTGTCTGGCACCCAGGTGTTTTGAGTGTTTTTTCATAAAATTAATGTTAACTATTTGAAATGGTTTGTAGCTCAGTTCCAAGAGTATTTGACGGTTTATCATTACCCTGCTTTTAACTAAACAATACCCTCACCATTAGTTGGGTCTTATAGAATAAAGTTAGAGAAATGTTGACAAGCAGACTCTTGACAGAAGACAGAGAGAAAGGTCGAAAAAAGAGTGTGGTTGTGTGGGCGCACAGTATTTTGCAGGTACTCTATATCTGGTTTCCATGTTTTCAACTTGTTTCTTTCTTGTATTTAACAGTGGATAATAAATCTAGACAAGTCATCCAAGGACGAAAGGGCCCTGTTGATTTATCGTTTTTCACAGAAGAGCAGCAGAAGCCAAAAGTGTCTCCCCAGCTACAGCTAGCGATACTGCAGTATCTTACCACAGGTGGGAAGTTCAAATGATTTAATATGATCCTTTTTAAGCCATGGGTTACTGGTGGTCTTCTGCCTCTCAAAAGACCTCTCATTGCTGTCTGTGTAGCCTCAGAGTGGGTTTTTGTGTTTGGATTTTGCCTCACAGGTCCTTTTTTGGGCACAGCTGCTTTTTACACTCTGCTCACAGAAAATGTTATTGAAACACTTGTTTTTAGCAATGTAAATACAGTACTACTCACATATCTTAAATGCAGGTGTAGGTATTAATAAACTTTGCATCTGAGCCCAGATGTGGTCTGGTATTTTGAGTTTCTTAATGATCTTCTTTGCTGCAATGCTGATGTGCTGTGTTCTTTGTGACAGTTGTAGAAGCATTCAGCAATGATGTCATCTCTTTCAACATGCTGAAGCGTTTAATCAACCAGCCTGATGTTGTCCAAGAGATCAAATTACATGATGAGATGGATGACAACCTGAAGTTCCTGTACAAGAAAGGAGTTGTGGCTGAATTCTTCACTCTGATTATTCAAGGAAAAGTTGAAGTTACTATTGGACAAGATGAGCTCACATTCGAAGAGGGCCCCTTTACTAGCTTTGGCACAAAGGCACTACTGTCATCACTGAATGCAAAACCCCTCGGTCAGTACATTCCAGACTACTCTGTGCGCGTGGTTACAGATGTTATGTGCTTGAAAATACCAACAGGAATGTACAAGCAGGCAGTGCGTGCAACTTTAATGGGACGGGAGTCAGAGCCAGATGGGACCATTCCAGGATCAAATGGAATGAATCATAGAAATGGCCCACAACTGCAGCCTGGCAATATTTACTTGGAAACAACTTGTTAATGTAATCATTTTTGCATAAGACTATGAAAGAATTACACTGTATAAAATATTAAGGCTAGGATCCAAATTTTGTTCATGTCAAAGAAATTACACAAAACTATGCATTTGATTTAACATAAATGATTTGTTAAGCTTTTATTTTTTCCAGTATACTGAATAAGATAAGAATGAAGATGGCTTACCATCTTTTCTTTGAAAAGTGCTTCTAGCTGATATGATTTAGACAGTATAACATTTTTTCTCTTGTTTTTAAATGGAAATTACTTTGAGAATGACTTGGATAGAACAATTTGGCACAAATTCAGTTACACTACACAAATATGTCCTTTTGATTTTTTATTTGTGTTTTGACTTGAGAAGCTCCGTAAAGTTCCTTGTTACCATCAATCTTCATCCCTACAAACTCCCAAGATATTATTGTTAATTCTGCCCTTTAGCTACTACACAATTCCTAGTAGATCAGTAACAAGAATTTGGTGTTTCATCAAGATAACAGCTTCTACCTGATAGGTTTGAATATTCCTGTTTACCTGTTTGCTGGATAGTGTATGGATATTTAAGGGTGCAATTTTACGTTTATCACTTCTGGGAGTTAGGGTATAAAAGCTGAAACATCAAAGTTTAACTGAAATCCTCTGAACACAATTCAGAGGATAATATTTGAGCCTTCTGGAATGACTCCAATTTCATAGCTCACATGTCAAAAAATGCAGTAATTTTTGAAAAAAATTTGTATCAGATCAAACTGGGTTTTTTGATTTAATGTTTCAAATGAAATTTTATAGGAATGGAAACCAGCTTGAAATTGTTCCTATCGTTTGTTATGCCTTCAAGTTTAGTTGCTGTTGGGGATTAATTTAATGGATGAATTGGTTTTTGAAATATTTAATGATACAGTGAAATTTCACATGTTGACTTCCATTTTACCACTTGTGGTAATTAAATCAAATTAACATTTATGCATTGGACAAGAAGAAAAGTAGAGCATGATTATGTTTTCTCTTCTAAGAGACAACGAAATAAGAGAGTTCATAATTAGTGATCCGATGTTTGCTGAATCACTTTCAATCTCTTAGTTCAATAAAATTAATCACGATAGAAAGAGGTAGTTGAGTCATGTCTTTGGAACCACTCATTTTGAACTCTTAAACCACATTACCACTGGCCGTTTTTAGACCTTTTTCCTTTACAGATTTTCTCTTATAAAGGGGTTCAGCTTTGCAGTGTACATGCGCCAGAATGAAACAAGTTCCTTGACAAGTAACCTTGTTTAGAGACAGACCTGTTAGCTCTAAACAGGAGGAGCTACTGAGGAAGAACTTGTCCAGGACGAATTTTCCTGTGTAGACGATGCTGGTATTTGCAGGATCGGAAAGAAGGAAATTAAGAGACAGCCCTAATACCAGGGCTTATTCAATTGCCTTGCACTCTATCACCAGCGAAACGTAATCAAAGCGTGCAATGATGCTTATAACTTCTAAAAGAGAGCCATGAAACTAGGCTAAGGTTCCAGTTTTGTGCGTTATAACACGGTTAACATATCGCTCGTATCGCATTCTCGTTTCGTACCAAGCACCCCTATATCTCGTCGAAGGAGCGCTGCTCCTCATGAAAGGGGCGCGGTGCTTGATGGCTGTGTTGTAGAATGCGGTGGAGGGGCTGGGGATGAAGCTGCTTTTTATTCGTTTTGATTTTTAAGGCGCTAAGCCCTGCATTTCGTCATGGAAAGTTGGAAGGACAAAAGAATATCTAACAACAGGTTGCTTGTTAGATATGCAAATATGCGCGTAAAGTCACGTTCAGTTTTATCCACTCCCTCTCCTGGCCTTGCGCACTTGAATCCTGAAAGTGCGGACACATCGTGCAATTAGTCACGAAACAAGTCGCGCGATAAGTCACGCAATAGATCAAATGACATGTCACATGACAGATCACGCCTCAACTGAAGGCACAGCGAGAAATCGTTCTAAACAAGTCGCTGTGATTCATTTTACCGCAAAACTTGAACCAGTTTGAATTTGGGCTACTTGTTGCGGTGGCAAAATTCTACCAAAAAGACTGAAGAGATGTTTCACAAAATTTCTCCGATTCGTATGATGCAGAATTTTTGTCGCGACTTTTCCAAGCTTCTATGGTGTCGAAGCCTCCAGAGTTTAAACCGGTATGGAATATGCCTAGAGGCCTTCAAGCCGATTTGTTATAATAAAACAATAGAGCCTATGTTCGTGGGCATTTAAATATGTTTTGGGCCTGACTCAGAGTCAATTTGACCCGAACTGCTAGGTGACTTTGAGAAGGACATAACACATATTTATGCCCAAGAACACAAACTCTATTACTATTTGGAGAACAAAAATCTCCGTTTTTGCCCGTAAAATGCGCCACAATGCGCGACAAAGTGATAATAATGGTTTCTTGCGCAAGAAATGGTCAAAATGATCTGAGAACGCAAGGGACCATGGGAAAAACAACTCCTCTTTCGGCTAGTGGACCCTTTCAATCACGCGCAAACATGAGACATGTTCTTGTTTGGTGCGAACCACAGCTGAAAGCACCAATCTTACTTTTTTTTCGAGGAAAATGCAACCAGAAAAGAAAACAAAAGTGTATACGTCAAATAAAATTATTCATTATTTTTTATTCAAATTTTATTTGAGTACGGAAAAATGTTATGAATGACGTAGATAAATAAGGCGCGAATAATGTGTATGTGTACAGTGGATTTCACTTGATCACTTTACTGTTTGTATAAAAGCAAACCACTTAGTAATTTGCTCCATGGTTCTTTCTTTAAAAGCTATTATGGAAAAGTTTTTTTGGAACGATAGCACATTTATGTACTTCGTTTTCCTCGTAAAAGCAAGATGGCTTCTTACGAATCAATAACATTAAACATCGAGTCTTTCGAAAACACCTTAAAATTCAAATCATCTTATGAAGAACCATTTTATTTCAGAACAGGACAAAAATTCATCGGGTGAGAAGAAAGAGTTTTGCCTGCGGAAAATACAAATAATTTGTAGAATAAATAAAAACATGCCTGAACCAAACTTGTTTCTATCACTTTGAGAACAACTCTGTATAATGATGAAACACTCACCTCAAACATCTCTGGAAATGAATATGATCAGAATTATTCGAAACAGCGATGGAAAAGAAAAGTTACCCTTACATTATTTAAGTTTTTTTAATTTTAATTAAAATAGTTTAAAAGTTATCAAAATATCTTCAGTTCCACCCTGAGCTTGAGATTCAGAACCAAGTTTCATCACTATTACGAATTTGATTTTGTAGTTTTCCCACGCGTTAAAAATTCTTCTTTAAATGGAAGTGATGAGTTACGCTCTTGCTTCTTTGCCTCCGTTTCCGGAAATGCTCACGCGACCGTTTGTTTCCTGCGCCAGAACGTAGCTGTTTGCCCTCGCTGTTCGTGCAGGAATTTCACTATCCTCCTGAGATATACAAAAAGATCCCTGTTTCAAATCTGAGGGGAAGTTTCCAATTTCCAATGGAGTAGCTTTAGAATGCGGATGAGATTGAGAAAAAGAAAATCTCATTTGCTTCATTCCACATGAAATTAATATTTTTGCAAACGCGTGACGAAAATCGCGATTGCGGTGAGTGTAAATGATTGGGTTCACCATAGATCCGCTGTAGTGCATCCACTTTGTAAAAGGCACCATTATAGCGTAATCAATTTTACACGTCTTGCAGTAAGTCGTCACAAGCAACATGACAAAGAATGGTAACCAAGCAACGACGAAAGCTCCAATAACTACTGCAAGAGTCACAGCGATGCGGATTTCCCGCGCAAGTGATCGCGACTGTCTCGCTCGTTCCCTCGTTTGCGCTATTTTATAAATCAAAGCGTACGCAATGAGGATAACAAACAGCGGCAAAAAGAAGCTCGCAGTGCTCACAAAAACAGGGTACCACCCAAGATACGATCCACTTATGTGACTGACGCTCGCGACCACAAGGGCATATGCCCAGGCAGCAGCAATGGTCATGCAAATAGTCTCGCGTGACAAGTTTCTATGGATAGTCGGTTGTGTGACGGAGATGCAGCGCTCCAAGCTTATCATCACAAGGTTCATGATGGATGAAGTACCACAGATGATGTCATAAGTGATGTAAATTTTGTACGAAAGTGTATCTGTCTGAGAGTTAACTACAGTTCAGGAAAAAGAATAAGAAAAAATAATTAACAAATGAATATATGAAAAAGAGCCTATTTAACTAACTGTCAACGAAGGTATTGCATTGTTTTTGCTTCCTAGCCCTGCAATCTATTAAAAAAAGAAGATTCTCGTCCGTTCTCAACCAATACGCTGCAGAACTTTAGCCTATCATCCCTAGCCTCATTTGCAGCCGTTGTTTGCTCCCGTCACGCAACACCTTCTCTGCGAGAGAAGAGGGAAAGCGATGCATGACAGACCAAAAACGGTCGCACAGGGGACTGGTAACGATTCTAGTTAGCTCTCGAGAGCGCTCTAAAGCGCTTCTTTGAGGTTTTGTTTGAGAACACTCAATTGAAAGTCGCTCACCAAAACCAACGCCTCTTCTCCTCTACATCCCACACTAGAGCGTATATGCAACGCATATCAGTTTTTATCGTGATATGGATTACGTGAGTAACTTTTTGTCCAGAAGTAAAATGTTTCAAAAGATTTCGCTTATTTGATGCTTTAATGCATCCAAGGTGTTAAACCATTTTTTTCGAGAAACATCCTCGATAGGCCACCCTAGGGCGACTTAAATATTCATGATTCCAGCTTTATTTCATTTTTTTTGTTGTTTTTTTGTTTTTCATTTTTATTTTAAACACTCAAAATCCTTGCTTTTTCAAGTGCCAACTGCTGCTTCTAAATTTTCCCATTAACGACGAATAGTTTTTTTAATTTTTGTCATTCACCTTTCCAATTATTTAGCCTCGTAAATTCACGTCGTTTGAATCATTACTCTCTGTGGTTTTTCACTTTGGAACGTTTTCAAATCTGGCTGTTCGGTTTTGATGAAAATTTTGTGCGGTTTTCAATAAAACAAAAGAGGTTATCTTCGCAGGCATAAGTATGTTTTGGACCTGAATCAGGATGGTTTTAGCCTGAACCGTGAAGTGAGTGTAAAACGAAAACTAAGAAGGTTCCAAACCGTATTTATAGCCCAGAACATGATCACTTTGGAAGGCTTTGAGAAAATAAATACCGAAAAAAAATGACAGCAGATCAGTCTAATCTCTGGAGCGTTAAAATTCTTTTTTCTTTTTTTTTGCACTTCGAGTTACAACTGACCGATAACACGATTTGAAGATTGTCCCCTTTCTCACAACAGCAAGCATGCGTAGAAACCAGCGACCTCTTTCTTTCGTGTCAACACGCGTGGAGGCTGCGAAGCGCGCCGCGCACGAGCGAGGCTTCATGCAGCGTAAATCAAAGACTCTGGTATCATGTTGAAAGGGCAAATATGACCGTGCTTATTTCCTCAAACGTTGTTGACCTCTGAAGCTTTGTTTTGATGGATGAAGCTGAAGTCTTGTTTTGAACACGATCAAGAGACTATCAGCTGATGTTTTTTTGTTGTTGACAAATTGTAGGACATGATCTGTTTTCTTTACTTGAAGAAATGTCTTAAGACGTTACAAATTTGGCGTCGCTAGGGTAGACATCAACACTTAAATAAGGTTTTGATAATATTCTTTCGAGATCAATCGTAATATTAACATCTCTGAACACTTTCTGTGTTTAAATAGGCTTGGACAACTCGCGCCATCAAGTTTAACTCATTAGCGGAAACTCGATAAACACTCCAAATATTGTTGACAAGTTTGTAATGAGACGATACCTTTGTAAGATGCACGCAAAAACGTATCAGTTGACGCGGTTTGTTATTTAAGATCCAATCTTAAGTATGATTTATCGAAGGAGAACTTTCTAGCAATTGGTGAAGAAAGCAAAAAAACAAAAACAAAAACAATTTATGGTAAGGAAACCGAATAAAAACCAAAGTTAATGTTCCCTAACATGCTGTACAAGATAAAAAAAACAGTCTAGCTATACTGAAATAACGTGAGGATTAGCACGTTTATGAGTATACCATTCAAAAACAGATCATACCACCTGTTTTCTACTTTACCTTTCTAAAATTGTTTTCCAGAGAAAATTTACTATCATTTTTGGGTGGAACTTAAACATGGAAACACTTGAAGTGTTTCACACCATTTGTTTCCCGAGACGTGTCTGAATGCAGAAATATCTTACCACAGCCTCGTCGGAAATTAACAACTCAAGGGTTTTCCTCTTTACACCAGATAAGAAGCATATTCCTGGTATTTACAGAATTTAACGTAAATGGAGATACTTTGCGCTTGTTTACGCGATGAAGATCAACAAAGTGTCAATTGCTTCATCAGCATTCTTTATTAAAATTTGCGCTGTTGTTGCGTAAAGTAATTACAAATGGCAAACATATGCATACGTCACACGTCATGGTTCCTTCAGGTTAAATTTTCTGCTTCACTAATCTATTCAGTTCAGTCGTCTTCGTTCGTCATATTTCATAATTGCCGTTCTGATGTTTTTCTATGTTACCAAACTGATATTCAGTAGTATCCTACAGAGTTGAAGGTAGACTAAAACGTTTAAGAACTGTATCAAATTTCGTGACATGAGTCTCAACTGAAAAAAAAATAAATAAAATTTGCTGAGTCTTACCTAACCGGAAATACACCCAATACGGTACAGAAGCAAGTCCAACCATGATGTCGGCCACCGCAAGCGAAATCAAATAGTAGTTTGTCTTTGTTCGGAGCTTGCGATTCTTGTAAATCGCTGTACAGACAAGAGAATTTCCTGCCAAAATGATCAGACTTAACACCACGAAAAACAGCGACTCCACGATAAGCGATGCCCTCGTTGCATTCAGATAAGTGGTGGTGTTTGTCGGCATGGTTAGCGTTGCTTCGCGGGTCTCACCTTGAACAAAAGCAAACAATCATTTGAGCGCACAGCTGAAACACTGAAACCGGTCTGGTTATCTGCAATGCAATCTAAATATACTTGATAATCAAAATGTTTCCGATTTTCTTACCTTCAGTCACAATATAACAACATCATCTTACACCGCTACTGGTTTCTGGTTACGATTGGCATAAATGTTCCTCAGAAAAGGTAATATTTCTAGCCGAGCTAACGGCTACCAAATCTTGCGTCGTTCATTTAAATTTAGAGACAGAGAGAACAACAAGCCTCTGCATCTCTTTAGTTACGTGTAAAGTGATAAACAACTCGTGAAAACCAGTGTTGTTTACACGATCACACTAATCTCAATTGTTTTTGGTGGGCCGGTCACAACTAATTAACCTAAGTTATTTAAAGTTCTCTCGGTCACAAAAACTATCCGTAAATCAGTTTAATTACGTTGTGTGCGTTTTGAACAACGTATTATTAAATTGAGTTCAGAAGACATTATCTCTTCAAAGTGTCTCCAGGACCTTTCGAAAACGAACGACTAAAATTCATCTTCTAAGAATAACTTTAAATTTTGATTTGATCCGTGGGTAGTCTGTCTTTAATAAATTTCTGACAAGGTGAAGTCATCTCGGTAGAAAGTCACTTACATAGTCAATGAATGTTTCTGCAATCCAATGCATTTACTGCGGTCTGCAGTGATCAGTCTCCAGGACACTGAATTACCAGATTTTTCTACTAAAAACGTCTGATGTTTCACCAAATACATTGCAAAGGTGTAACGGTATTACTGCGTGACTTGACAGGTTTTCTGTACCTGACCAATCAGAATTGAGAACCGAAAACAATTAAACAAACAGGTCTTCGGTAAGCCATTCAAGACCCAACGAACCACATTGCCAAGTTCATCAACATTCCCTCAAGGTGTTTGTTTTCGACGAAAACATTGAACTATTTTTACAACCCGCTGGTTCAAAATAAAATCAAAATACGTCCCACCTTAACGTCTTTAGGCACCATGCAGGGATCTTCATTAGCCTTCTTTTCTGTGAGAATTGTCCGGATGAATGAAAACTGAAATTACTAGTCAAAATAAGATTGACAAAATGATAAATTTGCACGCAAATTGGATTCTACCGGTGGAGGCTTTTCATAGCAGATCAAGAATTTAATGAAAGGTAAGGTTTCAAGCCTATGAAAGCAGATGTTTTCTTTTTTAGAATAAAATAAAACAAGATTATTGATTCGCATTATTGATTTCTTTCCCTATTGGCGGTCTGTTAATTGACGTCTGTTACTAAAGAGCGTGAAAAAATCAGTGCGCGTTGATTTGGTTTCAAAATTGGCTAAAAGCCAGCAACTAATCCTAAAGAAAAAAAAATCAAAGAAACCAAATTCGTGCATTGTTGGAGTTACCGGTTCCTTAAAGATACTTCCTACCTATCTAATTATTATATATATATATTTTTTGCAACGACTATTAAAAGAGATTTCAGCTCTTAGGAAAATCTGAAAGAACTCAGGAGATCGCCAAGACTCAGGGTCAAGACTATACACAAAATTTAAGCATTCAACGTTGTATTTTGTGGTATCGTGCTATTTACCAATTGTTTTACGCAGATCATACTCGTGCAGGTCCGCTCTCTCTTTTTTTATTCTGCGATTTTTGTCTACGGTGGGAAAACACGCCGAAGAAGAGTGTGCGGTGAAACAAGTTGCGGGATTTAGAGATGATACGGCAAACCTTTACTTTCGCTTACCGCTAGTGATGCTATACTGTTAGAAAAGAAAGGTGAGGATAAATTCTATATTTTTTTTTCTAAAGAGATATTGTCCAACGTGACAAAATATGATGTTTAAATGTTTTTCTCAAGGAAGATAATTAGTAGAAATAGTTATTACACAGAGCTTTCTTGGTAGACCGTTCATTGGTTTATTTAGTAAACCAAATGATCCTACAAATTTATGAAAATGGCCATCGGCACGGGTGGGAAATCTCGTCTATACAAGAAGAGCGTCGTATAAATTGAAAACCAAAGAATATCACGAGGAACCAATGAGAAATCAACGTAAAAACAAGCAAACTGCCTAAAGTGTCGCGAATGGTTTGAGTTTTGCATGTGATTGGTCGAGAGGGTGGTGCGAATTTCTTAGACCAATCAACGCCCGAAGTAAGGGAAAACCTGTGCAATATTGGATGACTTTCGACTCTCAATTCTAAATTGCTCCATTTTCTTTGTTTACAGACCTTAAAATAGCTCAAGAGCGTTAATTTATGACTCATGGAAACGACTCAAGAAATAAAGGGGAAACAAGTTTACCTTTCTTACGGAAAATGAAAGCTAAAGTCAAATAAACAAATGACAAAAGTTCATCACAAAGATGATTTACGCGATGTAGCTTTGAGTTATGAAATGTTAGCACTGGAGGCCATTTTTACAAAAAAATGGAATCGATCTGCTGAAATTTGGAAAATCAATTTGCAGGTGTAAGTAAATTTTAGTTTTTTGCTGAAGTTGGAAATTTCCTTTTGAATTAAAGCGTCAAAGATGCCCAAGTACAGAGCCGACAATAAATGAGTGATCTAAAAAGCGTCATAAAAGTATATACAAAATAAATGATCTATTAACAGGAACTTAAAAAACGCTATCAAGATCAAATAAAAGCTTTAACTTCCAACATTTATTTCAGCAGATTTATGCGGAATTTACACCCTGTATTTTAAAAAATTATTCGACTTTGAGAGATATTTCAGTTGAGTGCACATTTTATAGATCATTAGGTAAAAATTGAAGAGTAATTCACCATTAAAAATATTTCTCCTTTGTGTGTTTTCATGTTCTAATGCAAGTCAGATGACTTTATGTATTTTTGTCCATGCATAAAATTAATGATGACACGTTTTTTGCTTTTTATCTTAGTTCAAATCTATTCTGAGATTTATTTTAGACAATTTTGTTTTTGCATATTCGCTGTGATTTTATTGCATATATTTGTAATTCCAAAAGAATAAACATGTAACGCGGGTAAAATGCGTAACTTGTGCTATTGCCTGTATTCAGGTTGTTTTCAACTCATGTCTGCAGTAATTGCTTTTTTGGAAAAAACGAAATTGGTTTTCCGTGATTTTTTAAATCAACTGAAATCAACATAGGGTTTTAACCTGCTTCGAACGATGAATTATTTCTGGGATTTCGGCTCACGTACAGTTAAAGTTTTTCTTAATAATAGCATTTAAATTTTACATCAACATTAAGTCCAAAATTGCTTATTCAATTTCATGAATAAGTTGACAAAAAATCGTTGGCAAAAAAACAAAAAAAAGATGGGGAAGGTTATTCCCAGTGAAAGAAAAAAAGTGCAGCAAGATTTTGGGGTAAATACTCTGTTCTTATTCAGTTGAATGTCAATCCGATGAAGCAAAGTAAAATTGATGAAAGCTAGAAAATTCAGCATTCATCTCCATATTAACGATTCTTGACAGCACTTTAGACAGGACTCGATCAAAGAAAAAGCTTTTTAGCATTTACTTTCACCCCACGGGCAACAAAGGAAAATATTTATAGCAACAGTACACGTAGTTGAGAGGGCCAGTCATATTTCTTACAGCGAAACTGAATCCATCTTTTGAAGCAGGCATACAAACATTTTTTTTTTCTCAGCACGAATTTTTGGGTATAGAACAACATAGAAGTCGTCAATTGCATAAGAACAGCATTTGGAATAAAAAGTGTAGTTCTTACGTAACATTTATTAACACAAGACTTCTTTCAGTCTGTATGTAAAAATAGAAAACGAAATATTTATCCACTTACCAATTGACGCAAAGCCAATGAAGTTCCTGCGGAAAGCTTCGTTAGCTATAAAGTATCTCTTCTTTCGGAGTGAGTTTCAAAACACACAGACCTAAAACCACAATGACAAAGAGTTTGCGAGGCAGGTGTGATTAATTTGTGTCCTGAAAATGAGAAAAAAATGATGCGTGGATCAAGTAAAAGGGATTCTGTTAGATAATCGTTCGCTTTTCATACGTGCGTTTCCAATTTGTACGTCATCACAAAAGCATTAATACAGTCTTTACGTTCGAGAAGAGCATGTTAGTCATTAATATCTCTTTAAATGCAGTTTTTTTTGCTTTTCGCTGGCGTCGCTGTCAAACAAGGCCTTGTTGAATTAAACAGGTTAACATTACGCTCGTCAAGGCAGATATTTAAGGAAAGAGCACACTACCTAAAAATTATAAGCAAATGTATCATAGCAAGGAGTAATTTTAGAAATCATATCTTAACTCTTAGCACAAAAATACAGAATTGAAAAAATAAAACCTGCCTCAGCAATGTTTTGCGATTTTCTTTTACACTTTACACCTGGAGTTGATTCGAACCTGGAACGCTTGTTGAAAAGTTTTCCTTGAAAAATGACAAGTTGCTTTCACCATAACCAAACCGCACTGCTCAAAAATTTCGAAATTATCCAGTCATCATATAGTTATTACAAGATCAACCCTTTATTCCTTCTTTTCAAAACCAAGAGTAAGCTGCTTTTATTATCATATATCTTCCTGTAATTCAAAACTCGATCTCGATTGCACATCTTTTATTAACGGTCTTCTAGAATCAATCTCAGCCGCCGGTTTTGTTTCAAATTTTAAATTGCCACATGACTGAGGACGATGTTTCAAAGCTCTCCCTTTCATCGCTTTAGATTTTACTTAATCGCTGCAGTTTATTCATATGCAATGTTTTAATTGATTGAGAGCTTGACGAATATTCCGGTGTCTCTAAACCTCTTTATTTTCGACGTGATTATGAATATATAAAAATTAATTTTGCATATTTAGAAAGACCTACAAAATGCGCCCTCTACACATGGAGGTACTGAAAGTTTCATTATTTCTATCTAAAAAAATTACGCTATCCACATTGCTGATCCTAGCAGTATGCAGGACGCGTGTCATATGAACTTCGTAATAGACTTCGCTCACCGTAGAGTCCCTGTGGCTCAGTGGTAGAGCATCGGAGCGTAAATCTGAAGGTCTGAGATTCGATTCCTCGTGGGGATCAGAATTTTTTTCTTTGTCCTACGCTCGTGACAAGACGAAAAAAACATCTTTCTTACAAGTATATTGTTCCGCCCTCTAGATAATCTGATTGGCCCGCAGCATTAAGTCATATTACCTTGGCAGTTTTCCTGAAAGTTTTTATTTATCTTCCTGAGTGGAGAGAGGCCTGGGTGGAGTGAGAGAAAGAGACCAGTCACTATTCATCGCCTACGGTTGGAAGGTTTTTTTTTTTTTTTTTTTGGGGGGGGGGGTGGGGAATCACATGGTTTTCAGGAGAAGCGGAGCGGGATCAGTCGCCAACAGAGTATTAAGGGCCGGGGGACTATAGGAAATTAACTGTCAATTAACCGCCAATGAGATGGGATCATTAAGAATATTACAGATTACTGTAGTGGAATCAGGTGAATTTTATACCAACATACCACGGTCACACAGCTGACGGAGGAACCAATTTCTTTGCCATATTTTCAGCAATGTACTCACATGTGATCACAATGCATTATGGGAATGAAAATTCTCAGGCTATTAAATTTGATTACACGAAATTAGTGGCTATTTTACACATATATCAAATAATTATTCGTCGAAAGCGAAGAGAATATTTTTGAATAACCCCCACGACGAAGTCGCTGGGATTATTCAACAATGTTCTCTGAGCCTGACGTGAATAATTGTTTTGGTATAATTGCTCAGGTGCTTTCGAATGCCGTTGGAAATTCTGTAAATAAAGAAAGCATTGCGCATGTTTTGATACAACTGTGTCGATAACTCGTATCAAGAGAAGGAAGGAATTTTAGCATAATTATTTTATTCACTCAGCAAAACCTTGCTTTTGAAAAAAGTTCCGCTAAACTCAGAAGCAACCTTTGAGCTCTTCGCAATTGAATTGTCTTCTATTGTGTTTATCAGTTCCACGAAAACATTGACAAAACGCGAGGCAGCCATTTTGAAAGTTGGCGCTCCTGGTATAATCACCGCGCGCAAGGTGATTATGGCGATCCTCGAACAATCAGGGCGTTCGCATCTCCATAATCACCTAAGTAATTAAACTAAAAATAAATGTATATATATATGAATAAGTGGTTTATCATCATTATAAATTTATTCATGTAGTTGCCTAATAAAAAATGTGGTACCTGTATGCTCAATAGTCAATTAGTGAGCCAATGACATATAACAACTCGACTAACGAGTGGGGTTGAATATTCTGCAAAAGCGCGGGTCAGATAAAAATCCAGTCCTCTAGAGAGGATAAGAACATGTTTCAAATGTGCGGAATAGTTTGTAATGGTGTTTTAATATATTAGCTTTCCTGGAACAAATCTAGCAGCTGTTTTCAGACCGTCCAGTTCCCAGCCATCTTTCATTGTCAAGTACGAAAATGGAAACCTTAACCTTTTTTATCCAACCTCAACCTTTTTTATCCATCACAGATATATTGTATGATTTCTGTTCTTAAAAAAGACATCTTTTCTTATCCAATCGCTCTAATAGAAATTAAAGGTGTGATGAGGCAGTTGCGTAAAAAGATGTCCAGGTTAGTCTAATGTGAACTTTGTTTCGTCCTTGCGCGAAAAAGAGGTACCGTAGTGATTCAGTAATTTATCTACTTGAAGCGCAATATTCAGTCTCTGTTTCTCAGAAAGAGTTACATCCGGTTTTACTTTGATTTGTGTTTCGGAAGAATGGCGAATAAGCAGATAACATTGATTCTCCCTGTTTGTAGCGTCGGGAAATTAAGGCTCAAGCACAAGTGAGCCCATCAAGGAAAGATCGATTTACTTATTTTTTTTTCGCTGGCTTTGTCGTATTTTAAAAAGAGCTGGCTCTCATATCCGTCAATATCAATGTCGAACTCCAATTATTCAAACATCTGCTTATAGTCCATGAACAGAGAGCAGTCAATTCATTTGATTTATGTTTTCGTTATGTACCATTTACTTCGCTGTTGTTCAGAAAATCTAATATTCACCTCCTCAAGAATATTCATCGCTGAAACTCTACAGTACAACATCTACGTCTTTTAGAAAAACATTAAAAAATCGCACAGACATCACTCGTTTGTGAATAAACCACAATATGTTTTGTGTGTATGTGGGAAAGTTTTCGTCCTTTCACACTGAAGGACTCATTACAGCTGACAAAAGAAATATGCATTTTTCAATATTTCGACCTCATATATCCTGTTGTAGGATCCTAAATCAGTACTGGCAACAACTACCACTATAATATATATAAGCAGAGTTTCGCGAGAAATCTTAATATGTCTTTTTCCTCCTTGATTATATCAAAGTTTAGCGGTGAAATCTTATATTTCACTCAGCTCTTCTTTCACTGACTTTGGTACTAACCTTCTGTGTTCAGTCAAATACATTACGTTTACTAACTGCATTTGATTTTCGATCTCCACCGATGTTTGTAAATCTACTGATTATGTTTACATCTTGATCCTGAAAACAAAGGGTTTGTGAACAACTTTGACAAACCGCATATGCAGATTTAGTAATCTATGTCCATTGTTACTTTTTTTTGCTGACAACATACATTAGCTTCTACTACGCGACAAAACAATGCCTACGATCGCCATTGACTAATACGTTGAATGTAATCTCAGCTGACAATGGAAAGGAAATAAAAGATGTTATGCGCGTTACACTCTTGTCTAATTGAGGATGATTATAACTTTTCTGTCGCGTAGCATGCACAAATGTGAAGCCAACTTTCTCTATTCGATTGACGCGCACTTTCCATACATAATTCCCACAAGACGCTTTCGACTTTGCTGATTCTGGCGTAAACAGGGCACTTGCCAAAGATGAATCTAGAATGGCACAGCTTGCCCAAAATTTATCTGTAGCTCAATTGGTAGAGCATTTGAAGAAAATAAACACTGTATAGAAAGTCGTAGAGTTATTTGAAATTGGCATGCGCGTCGCATCATGTGCACCATAATTACACCTAAGCGCGACCGAAAATAACATGCCATTTTGAGTAAAGATGGTAGAAACCGCGGCACAATTGTAAGAACACAATCAAATCGATAGAGAAAATTGCTCGAGAATCTGGAATAAAATGCTTCTTCGTCTTGTGACAAGCGTGGGACAAAGAACAAAAATTTTCGAAGTATCAGTTTCAAACAAAATCAAATAGTGCTGAACAAGCAGATGACTCTCCAGATTCACACCAGCTCAGTCAATTGAGCTTTAGATTCACCATTATCACTGGTGCGCGATTAACATTACATCGACGTTCAAATTCTAGCAATAATGTTTGTGCAATAAGCCATGAGTCTCCACTGAACACATAAGCTAAGTACTTAACAGAGGTAAGGTTTGTATCGACTTTTTTAGCATATTTCGGAATATCAGTCTTCCACTTAATAAATATTATCTTTTGCAAAAAATGCCTTGTGGTGTTCCGTAAGTTCAGTGTCATGGATGGTTGGATTAGAAGTCAATTTGGCCAAAATCCCAGAAATTTCATGGCTGTACTGTTTGTGCGTTGTCACTCGACGGAATTAAATAACATTAAGCACAGGAACCTTTTCAAAACCGAGTTCGACGCTTGCATTATACGTTAAGGGCGGAGTTTTTCGCCTTTCGACTTTTGGTCTTATAGCGCGGAGTACGCGGCGCCGTTCATGGATGAAAGAAAACCATGATCCGTAACTTACAGTACCACAGAAAAAAAGAAGGTTGGAAGATGTTTACTGTCTCTCTGTCTCACAAAAAATCGTTGTTCAACCATTAGCACAATTCGTAGACAACAAAAGAATTTAACTTTCGTCTGACTTCTAATGTTGAGAAGAACCAGGGGCAACCATTAAAAGACCTTGGCAACATAAACAGCCTAAAATTCATCGCTCCCACGAAATGAGCAATACAATGTATTACTATGAAAGTATAAACCAAGTATTAAAATTAAAATTGCCTGAAACCTTTTTTTTTTTTATTAAACATCAGTCTGATTTCTAAAGGGCATTTTTAACATCAAGAAATGTCAAGAAACATTGCCATACTCTGATATGCCAATCAGGGTGTTTGCTTTCGTATTGTCAACAATATGCAAATTCAGTATTTGATTTCTGAGTCGGCTTCACAAACAGTTGATTTCGAGAAAAAAGCGTTTTCTTTATATCTGTCTTAGATATGTTTCCACAGTCATCAACTGGAAGGTTATTACGGATTAATTTTTGCTGATATCGGTTCCGTTAATATAGACACTTTGCGTGCTTAACAATCAGGAACAAGTAAAATTTAGAAACTATTTTAAACTAACGTATAAAATCAAATTCACCAGTTTGTTGACTCTGAACGATGATAGTTATAGAGCTTAAAAAGGCTTTCAATCTTGACAGAATTTTAAAGTTTTTTGTCCGACGTCGAGCCTTTATGGGCATCACAACTAGACGAAAGCTTTGTGCTTGCAGAGAGGCGTTGAAGAAAGGAAGGACTTTACAGGTTACTCTGTTCTTCGGGAGTTTTAACTGGTCAATTCAGATGAGTTTTTATCAAGTTATGATAACCTCCTTACCTCAATAAACTGACTGTGGTTTCTCACACGAATGACGAGGTCTCATTCAGCTTTAGGTATTTCACGGTTTCCGGTTCAGGTTCTAAAAATTTTTTTCAAAGGAGGTACTGCTCTAGTGGCCGAAACATTTTCGTGACGGTTAAGGAAAATGTTATTGACGTATAGTGATATTCCTTTTCGACGTTTGTTCCCTTCAATATTCCAAATATGGTAGACTGTTTTTGGAATCACGTGAACAGTTGGGTAAAATAACATGTATTTTCATCCAAATAAGGTTTAATTAAAATAAACACGCAGATATCTCCCACAAGTAGTTCTTAAAAAGTCTTAATAGGGTGGTACGTCCGGCTGACTGTCAACGGCTAGAAATAAGCCGTTAAGACTTACGTTAAATGGCTACATTTTTCAATTATTTGAAGACTGAGGGTAAAGCAGTACAACACGACATCACGCTCAATCATGGTGGCTAATTCAACTTCAATTTTCATTAAAATATGAGATTTTCTCATAATTTAATGACGCATTTCATTTTATCTAAATAGAATCTTTAGTGATAAAACTATATACTTCCTACATAACGGTTTCCTTATTTGTAAAGAAGACGGAAAAGATCCTCATACATTTTGTAAATAAAAAAAAGCTGATTTTTTTCTTTCACTTTGTATGCCATGAAACCCGTTTGGATTTTGATAACAAATGTCCGAGAAATGTGACTGTTAACATTAGCTAACTTTCTTAAAGGGAATATAATGGAAAAAACTAGGTAAGATGATAAAAAATTTTCTTTTTTGGAGGGCTGACCGTTGAATAACTCAGTGATACTCGCTTTAGGAAAAATGTTAGAATTGCAGACTGGTAAGGGTGAAGGAATCCTTGCACTTACATCGACAGGCTTTGCCAGGGAGTTTTTACGGTAAATTTACGTCACCCTTAAATCCACATCTGGCTACACTTTTGAGCTTTCTTAGATCCCTGAGGCAATTGCATAATCAGAGCGGGTTATATAACAGTGTTGTTAGCTCGCTTCGGCTCTGTGATTGGTCAGATTCCAAACTAGAACCGATAACAGCTTCTGGTAATTTACATAAACATTATTTTGAGTTATTCAGCTATGTTTTGATTGGCCGTTGCGACTGCTTTGGTTTCGATGGAATAAAACGCAACCATACAGAGCTTGTTATGTCGCTTTACAGACGGGTTACCTTCTCCCACCCTCAACATGCAAAAATTGGGTTTCTCTTTTCATAGAGGTACTCTTAGCTTTTTATGGTTGAATTAAAATTATTTTCACTCTTTAGTTGTACTTTGATGTGTATCAATCAGCGCCCAGTTGTTCAAAGAGCGGATAATGCAATCCACTAAACGGTGAATAGAGATCTATCCAGTGGTTGGCGACATTCCATCCACAGTCGACCAGGGGCCTGATCATGATCCACAGACCAATTTTCAACTGAGTCGGAAGCAATCTCGGAATGCTTAGGTTATGCTCTACTTCGCTCTATGATTGGTCTGGGAAACTCGCGTTAAAATCTCAATAAATTGAGGTGAAACTTATTGGCTTGTTTTGCTTTAATTTCTCCTTAGCGCACTGTGATGTTCAACTTTGATATGATTGGTTGTGATAACTTAGGCTTTGGATTTTCGACATTCAATAGAAATACCCTCTACCATATCACATTAGGTAAAGTTTTTTTCTACGTTATGAATCAGTCTTGTTCACATTTGAAGCGAGAAATAAGTCGTATAACTTCAAATGTACAAAGTCGGCCACAAAGTTACTCGAAAAGCACATAAAAAGAATTGCGGTCTAACTGTTTGTTATTTTGTTGTCTGAGAAGTTTTTGTTGTAAAAATT
This sequence comes from Pocillopora meandrina, assembly GCA_942486045.1. NCBI lineage: Eukaryota > Metazoa > Cnidaria > Anthozoa > Scleractinia > Pocilloporidae > Pocillopora > Pocillopora meandrina. Next base: position 1,070,326 of record CALNXJ010000066.1, read on the forward strand.
GAGGACATTTCTCCAAGGTTACGTCGCCTCAGTATACTGGGAAAATGATCAAAACAATAGGAAAACTTTTCCAGTCGTATTTGCCTTGAAAACTGCGCTTTTTAATCTTATCGATTGTCACAAAATTGACTTAGACTTTTAACATCAGTCAGCTGCTTGACATAAGGTACTCCGATTTGCCTCGCGATGATAGATTGTATTTTTTTTTATTAGACAGGGAGAGTTTTTTTTTAATTTGAATTGAATTTCAACTACTTTTAAGCTGTCAGTGTGTGTCCTAATCCCCGACAGATGCGCTTTACAGATGGCAGAGTCTATTTGTAGATACCTAAAATTCAGAAATAGATTTCAAAAAGGCGCACAGACAAAAACCTCTTTATAATTTGATTCGCATTTTCCCCCGACTATATTCACGTGGCACTCTTTAAACTATCCCAACGTGCGCAAGGAAATCGACTATTCACAGAAATGAAGTTTGATCCATTGCGGACAAAACAATGTTTAATGTACCGCGGCATAAATTCAGTGAAAACAATAAGCGAGCTTTATGTGTCTCTTTGTTAGGTGAGAGATGAATCATTTTGCCGACAACTGGAATATAAAAGATCTTAACAGAATCTTGTTCAGATTAACATAGGCAACTAAACACCCCATGAAGTTTGAAAATAATTTCATCACTTAATGTTGTATGATAATGCGACAGTGCACTCAACTAAGTCTGGAAAAACAAAACTGTTCAAATTTCTTTGTAATCACTTCCCTACATTTTCGCGTCGCAGCAGATCAATAGAAATAAAGACGGAAAGGAAAATTACATTTTGTACATATTTTTTTCGTTGAATCAGCTAGTACCGTGCAGAAATTTACGCGTCTTTGACGAAGATAACAAACATATACAAACGCAATGCAAGAACCTTTTCACAAAATAGCCCCTATTTTGTGCAGGTACAACTCATTTCAAAACAACAGCGCGTACATAACCTTTAAATCATATTTACAACGGAAACAGCATGTGGTAAGAAGTTTTCGTATCAATTAGGAAGGTTAGTTGAGTGCATATAAAAGTATATTTTGGGTTTTATAGGATCGTGAAATTTGTGTCTATCGGCTATACTCGAAATCTTCGCTAATATACATAGCATTTCTCAACTGAATTATTAATATCTCGCCATCAACACAAAGTAAAACTAATTTTAAATAACACAGAAATTCACGAACTGGTTCCTCTTTTGGTGAATAAATACATATTTAAAAATTTCTTCTCCAAAGTTTCTTTTCTTAAAACTTCTCAAATAGAAATTATTCTGGAATCTATTTTAAATGCGATGCAGGCTTTCCTGTGTTATGCCAAAGGCGACAATTGTTATTCAACACGTTGCATAATGTCTGAAAATTCCCAAATCGCCGCCTGGGATGGTTTCCGTGTTGGTTAAAGAAAAAGAATAACTGTAATAACTGTAAGAAGAACTACTTACTTGTTCTGGAAGGGGCACAAAGGCATTTGGTGTACACTGGTGAGGCTAAATTTGGAATTGTCTGTTTTAAGTCTTATGCGCAACATAGAGAGAAACCTTAATGGTGACTGAATCCGTCCTGTTCAGAGATTAACCAGATTTAATCATATGCTAGCAGAATTCCCGTATGTTGTTTGGTTATTGGTAATTTGACTTTCTCAGAAAATATAAACATTTGAATTTCTAAATAGCAATTCATAACTAGAATGGATGGTTTTGATCGCACGGAATTTTTTTTTTTTTCACTTTACGCTGTAAAGTTAGCCTGGATACTATTTTTGTGGAAATTTATTCCAGCGAAACACTTGAATGGTAGTTTTGAAGAGATAAACAGTCTTAAGACACTGAAATAAAATTTAAAAATTAAAGTCTTATAAATACCATTGGAAATATTTTGCTTTTTTTGCTGTTGCATATTGGACCTAAAGTTATCTGTTAAGTTTTGACTTTTGCAAAAGTATACCTTTTCGCTTAAAAGTGCCTTGCGTGTACAAAATCTACAGCTCTTTGCCTTTATCCTAATTTATACTTTTCAATGTATGCAAATTCAGCATCATGACATTCCCTTCAAAGGTGTATTCAATGATTAGTTGTTACTGAAACAATGAAATTTTTGTTGTAAAATCTTACATTTAAGGGTTGCATATGCAAAAAAAAAAAAAAATTGGTACGCTGGAGATTTGCAAGGTGGATTATTTCGGTATCAAATGATATTACAATTCTTTCTTGTGATTGGTTGACTCAAAGCCTTTAATTGCCTTAATCTTTCAAACCATATCTAGGTGTTGGTATTTATGTTCTTCGAATGCAATTACTTTTTCAAGGAAAAGCGGCTTAATTATGAATAGTACTTGACTCGTTAGAATAAACTTTGGTCGTAACTAGGTCTTCTGGAGAGTCCACCATCTTTTGATTGGTAAATAAAGCTTGTTTTTTATCCTTATACTTTAGACCGTCTGAGACTTCCGTCGCGCGACGGCGAATCCCGGATGATGACGTTTTAAATGTTCCTTTCCGACCGTCGGCAACGGAAGGAATTTTTCAAAGAAGTCCTCTGCAGGGACGATATTCATGGAAACGTCCAAAAATCAATGTTTTGGAGTAATGGTGCCGGAATGCTGCCCTCTGTGCAACGGAAATCCGGAGATGATCGCCTTGATTTATGAAAAACAGATGAGGTGGCATTCACACTGAGAATAATGAATTCCCTCTTCCAGTTTCCGATTCATCCTTTGTTGTTAAAGACAACAGGCTACATAAAACGAACACCTTGCTCTAAAGTAAACTGCGTGCAGGGATATCCAAAGCCGAGCAGGGAAAATATCAGTCAAACTGTTGCTTTTTTGTTGCATGTTCAAGGCTCTGTGTTCAAATTTTTCCCTCTCGAGCTCGAGATGCTCCTACTACGTGATCGCTAATTATAACGAAGCTATTTTTCTTCCTTTTAATTTTATTCATGTAAAAGAAAACCATTTTGATTACATTAAAAAGCCCTTAGGGGGCTTGCCTTAGAATTTTCAACGTTCAAGAGTATAGAGAGAAGTACTTCCTCAAGTGAGCTCTAAGAGGAGATTGTACCTACGGAAATACCTAGTACGCGCGTATATCATAAGCACTGTTACAAACCCCGCGGATTTCTCGTATGCATTTGATACGTCACATAACACATCAGAAATGTCTACATCGCTTGGCAAACCATTTTACTCCATAAACAAGTGTATTCACCGCGATGACTGACCGCCATCTTTTTTACAATATTTCACTGAGTTTATCCCTTTGCTAACCCAAATAATGAACAATAAATACAGGAAATCATGGCTTAATGGAAAGCGTAACCTCCCTATAAAGCACGTGTTTTTTCCGTACAATATAAGCAATATAACTCTTAGACTTCTTGTAAAGGATCGTGTGCCGTAATATCTCAATAACCAATATTCAGCCCACAAGAAAGATGCCCTTTTTTTTTGTTAAATATGAAATTAAACATTGTTCTTAATTTGTTCAAAATAAAAATTAAGTTTAATGCCGACCTAAAAGAAGTTTATGTCTGCCCACGTAAAAAGAGAATGATTGAAACAAATGCATTGTCTATTTTTCTCACTGACCCAAAGATCTCAAAATATCTAGGCATTACAATTTACAATCATCATCCAGAAAACTTCAGACAAATTCAAACCTCATAATCTTTCTATATCTATTTACCCACAACATGCCTCTGTCATTCCTGATCGTAAAAGTATGCATGGGGCTTGACACAAATAAATTTAGTGGATAGTTTGAAATACCTGTGAGTCTTTTCGGAGATGGAGTATCGGTCTGCTAAAATCCGAAGGTTTGAGAAAACAGATTTGCTCTTTTTTCCCTGGTTATTAAGTGCTGATATAATAAATCACGATTCTCTTTGTGTGAAATTCGTTTAATCGTGATATTTTGAATCTTGACCAATGAGGAAAAAGTTGAAATCGAAAATCTTCCTTGTCATCCATTATTGTTACCATGGGAACCTAGTTGTTTCCAAATACATCACACAGTGTCAAGATTGACGAATAAAAAATAAAATGTTTTCACAATGATCTACAATCCTTGTCACAGTTGTAGAAAACAACTTAACTTCAATGTTGGTTAAAGGTGGTGAATTAAAATCTAAACAATCAAGTTATAAAACAAACATCGTTTCAAGAAATGTTTCGTCTCGAAATTAGGCAATCATATTCAAGGAACTGAATGTTTTAAGCAATAGCTTTTTAATCCAAAAAACTGAATAAATATCGCTCTACCGTTACCATTATTGCGGCTACTTCTTGGAAAACTGCGATAAGTACCAGTAAAATTAATTTGAGCGTGTAACCTTGCGTGAAATTTTGAGATTGCAAAATGAAAAATCTCCTCCATTTTTCATTAAAAGGAAATTCAACAACAAAAGAAGGAAAAGTTTCGAGATACTTAAAGGTTTTTCTTGTTTTTTTACACGTTTTCTTATTTTATTATCAATACCACACACTCCAAGTAAAATGGTGCATCTTATTCAAGCGTTATGAAACACTTTTCAATATTGAACGCTTCATGCACATGTTCTAATTGGTGGAGTTGATCATCAAGAGTCATCAGAGATCATTATGTTCTCGGATAAGTCACTGAAATTTCAATGATAATTTCGTTTCCCCAACAACAGTTCAGTTTCTCATTCTCTTTAATTTTCATATTACAATTCTTGATACCTTTAATGAGGAGAATCTTACTTTGGATAAGCCTGTGATTTATCGCGATGAGGAAATCGGCCAAACTGGTAGAAATCGTTTTACACAGGGTATAAAGTGAGTTAGAAAAGGGCCTGGAGCGAACTTTGTTGGTTTTATAGGGCGGCTTTGAAAAATGTTATTCTTTACAAGCCGAAAAAGCTGAAAGTTTTGTTCGCAATGGCAAGATATCTTAACAAGCCTGTGGCACCTCGAAACTGTTTTCAAGTCCCCAAACGCATCAATTCATGACATTAAAAGGCGCTACGTTCCATTGACATAACTTAATAAAGCGGAATAAAATGATTCAGTTGAGTAGCTTGGATTACCTAAACTTTAAGCAGTCAGCCTTGTAGCGCTTATTACCTCATCATAACGGCACGTGCAGGTAATAACTAAGCTTTTGACCAATCACAGCGCGTGACTTACTAAACCGTAACGGGTTGTTTTGGTTACCTCATCTCCCGGGAACTAAGCCGATACTCTTTATAGAAGAACTAATAACTTTCGTCTTCAATATCTTGGGCCAAAACAGGATTAGAACGCAGCTACAACTCTTCATTATGCTAAGTAAGAAATGGTTTTCTTTAGCCTTATTGGCTACGCTAACATATAATGTATTTTTTACTTTTTCCTTGCAACACTGTATATCTATGTGATCTTCATTCGCGCGAAGAGGTTCATTCGTTGCTAAGTACGCTTACAGCAGATCGAGTATATTGCAGTTTTTCTCCCGCCCAGAGAGTTCAAAAAGCATTTGAGATTTCATTGTGAGCAGTGGAATTCAATCAACTTTTTTTCTGGTAAGGTAAGAGTTCTAACGCAATAATTCCTCGACACACCTTTTTGTTGATATCATTTTGTTTTCATATATTTGATTCTGTCATGTTTGAGATAATGAGTATCAAGAGAAGAGACCGAATTCTCCCTCGAATCATTTTAAGATTTATAACATCTGTTTCTCCGGGTATATTGTGTTATTTGATGCTAGAATGTTTTGGTGGAGAAAGGATTTAATCACTTAGGCAAAATTTGTCACTCAATATAAGTTACTTCTAGCTTGCTAAAAAAACGTAATTTTGCGTTTATCAGGCGAGCGGATTTTTTCACGCTTGCCTCCGAATGCACGAGGACGGAAATAATGACGCCTTTTTGCGTGAGCTTGGTTCTTTCTGTGCCTTCTTACGATCTCCAAACACAGGTGTGATCTGAAACTGAACAAATTAAGAGGGATGGCCTCAGGAATAAGTTATCCTTGAGGTACTCTGCAGCGTAGTTTGATTTTATATTTAATGTGAGCTGTAGGAAGTCAGTTTCCTTAACCCCTGCGGCGCTTTTCGATATCGAGCGAACTCTGAGGCTCGGAGCCAATCATGTGATTTCGTTTCATGCTACCGTCAATCATAGTAAACGGACATCATAAAACCAATAAATCAAAATCATCCAATCACAACTCGTAAGATGACTCTATTAAACGCTACAAACATCGAACTTGTTTTTCGGAGGTTTGCAACGTGATTGACGGCAGCGTCAAACGAATTTTTTATGAACTATGTCCAAATTCATAGTTTGTATATCATCGAAGAGTGTATTTAAGTATTACTTTTCCAGGGTAAATCTTGAGGTCACTATAAAGCGAGAATTCTAATCTCTGACACATACTTGCATACAACAGACTACCTCCAATGACAAAACAGCGAAACAGATCTCAGTGCAATCCCATAGCTCTTAGTTAGTTTAGAGTAAAAGGCTTCTTCCAGCGTATGAACGGAGAAAAGTTTCAAGCACATGTTTATCATTTGCTAGTTGCTTTTGTCCCGTTTGTTCATTGGATTTGAACACTTGGCGTACTCCGTGGAAAATGTTTTTCTTTTTTTATCACTGTAATTTTGTTATTATCAGATTACTGCATAAAATATATTTGTGTTGGAACTGAAATAAATGAGTAAAAAACCTCAAGCCTGTGTTACACATTTTCAGTATCAAGGGTTTATCTGATTTAAACCTATTTCAGAACTGGCTCTCTTTTACCTTGCCTTGCAATTTTCAGGTCCATCTATCCTCGTAGTAGTTAAGGAAAGGGCCAACCACTAACTGTTGCAGGCAACATGAAAGTTAGTGGATATTTTACCGGAGATATAATCGTAGCGAAGTACCACCCTTAAAATTTGAGGGTTTATCCTGCTCTTTTCACCTGCGCAGCAATTGGTCTCCTTGGTTGACGTCATTGATGACAAAAGGGTACAGGTCTAAATGAACATATTTGTTAGGATATAAAAGATTTTTGAGCCAAATGAATCCCTGCTCAATCTCTGAAACCTGCTCTTCCCCACCACCACCCCTCATTCAATGTTTTAAAGAGGTATTTGACCCTATCATGAAGGGAGGGGGGGGGGGGCAAGACATGAAGTTACCAAAATAATCTGCCACAGAGGAACGTTGCACTTATGACGCAAATTTTTTTCAACAAATGTGATTCTGGTTGAGGGTTGTCGAGCCTGTTTTTTTTTGTCATCGAGCTTGCCTCGAATTGGAGAAGTTGCTGTGATGAGACAAAAACTAGTAAATTGTTTGAGAAGGATCTGTCATTATTAGGTAATATTGCTACTAAAAATAAAACAATATTTTGGTTGACCTGTGTTTACTCAATGTGTCACTTGGAAATGACTCGCACCTAAAGAAATACTATAAAAGAATCAACCTCGGTACGCTCAATTCACGCTTTTTTTGTTAATTTTGCCGGGGGTAACAAAATTTACTATTGGCAATATGAAAACATCCAATATCTTTCCCACCTTGAAAAAACGTGATGAGAACGTAATGTCTAAAACCATTGTATTTTATCCTTACACTCAATCCCTGCACACCTTCGTGTTGCATTAACACCATCCACTTGGATTGAATTACAACGTTAGCGTTCCTGCCTTTTGCCAGATACATATGCAACATAGCCCGCAGTACTGATCCTCCATTTTCGACAAGCTTTCTGCTTCCGTGATCCGACTTAGGCTTACACTAGATGTGTATCACGTGTTAACTCCGACCGTGAGCTCACTCGCCAAAGAGTCGCCAAAGAGTTCTCTGTGTCTCCGTGTTAAAGCGTTTGAGGACTGAGTTTGAGTCCTAACTAAGGCTTGGGGACATTTCCCTCTATTTTCCACGTTGGTGACCAATGGAGGAGTTGTGGCTTGATTGATAATTTGTTGCCTGTGTTATTGTTACAAGACATTTTATTCTCTCTCTTCTTCCAGGAGTGGGACTGGGTGCCAGCAAAGGTAATAAACGGCGGGAAGGGGAAGGGAGGGGTGGGCGGGGAGACCCGTTATCGACCAGCATTCCAAGTGGCGATGCTCCCAGTCGCTCCATGTCATAGAAAATAGTACAACGGTGATCATGCGGGTACGTCTTCTATTGAGACTGGACTATACCGTTTAGGTAATGATTTATACTTCTTACCTCACAGGGACTAACACTGTTTAAAAGTCTTATTGAATAAGTCCACGACAATCACGTAGGATCTATTTTGTAATGAAACTTTTTAATTAACTTTCCAAGAAGATTACTGTAATTTACAACCAACCTTTTTAAGCTTTCTCAGTCGATATATAAGGAGCTTAGTGTAACACACTGAACATAAGGCCACCATCAATCTTTTTTTGGAATTCTTTCTAAGCTTATTCTTCTGTAGGAGCAAAACTAAATTGAAAAATATATGTTTTTAACGACAAGAATTTGGAAATGATACCAATTGAAAATGAAAAAAAAAGCCATTCAACTTGTGTTGAATATGAAATCAGAGGCATTTTCCATAAAAATTCATGATTACCTGAAAAGCTTCTTCTTGTGATGCCATAACACATGCAGTATTCCGCATTTACGAGGAAAGCAATGTAAACATAAAGGCGAAATACCACATACTCCAAGGATGGCGTCAAATCAAGGAGTAAACAACTTAAAATCATGCATTTTTCTGGGTTTGTCAACTTTTAAAAAGTATGGCTAATTCATTCGTATATATTGCTTTTTTCCTCATTCTTCGCCAGAAAGAAGTTTTGTGAAAAATGAAACTGTAATTAATCAAGTTACATTGAAACGTGAAGCGCAACACAACGAAAGGGTTTTATGAGGATAAACTGCCCGATTAGAGAGGAAGGATGCTTTCCATGATCAAGTCTAAATATAAATCATTCATCCTTTACCACAGCTTTGCATTAATGATTTTGATCACGGAGAATTTATACCCTGTTCATTCCTTTTTCCCCAGTTTCTTCCTCAGAAAACCCTTTTACCATCTCAAGCAATTTCATCAATAATTTCTGATAAACGAACATCTGCTTTACTGCTTGAACTAAAACATTACTCTCGGAAACGCAATACGTATTTCCATGAATCATCTTGTAAATTCGTAAGCGTTTTACGCCAGCAAATGTCTTTTATCTTTGCTGCGCTGTAGGTACACCGGTGAAATTCAAAATAGCTCTAAAATTCCCAAATCTTTTTATGCGGTGATCTTTTGTTGGGCTTGTTGGGAATAGTGCTGGCAGATCGGCCAGAACCGGAGCCAGAATCTTCATCATCTTCGTCATCATCCTCCTCCTCATCTTCGTCTGATTGCTCTTTTGAGCTCTTCTGAGCTTTCACTGCCTCACGAATGGCGTCCTCGTCAGCAGTTTCTTCTTCCTGTTCATCTTCGGTGTTGTTTGATTTAGCCTCCTTGAGTTCCTCAGCTACGAAAAAAGTGTCATGGTCTCAGTAACCGCATGAAAATTTTTTGTTCACGTCACTGACTTTAGCCTAGATAATCTCACCATATCCAGCTATTCTAAAGTGATGTCGGGGGGGGGGTGTGTGGAGGACTTTAGCGTGGTGCACATGGTTTTCAGGGGGAAACGAAGGGGCGGGGGAATCGCTAACAGGGTGTAAAGGTAGGACTATAAAAAATTGTCTGAGATCAGGTGAATTTTATTCTCAAACCCCCCAGGCGAGAAATAATGCGCGGTTCTTGAGAAACAAAAATATGCTATTTCGTATTGTGTTTTTTTGAGTGTAAAAAGCCAAGAAATAAATTTATTTAGATAAACTTTACCGACTGCACATTTCTCGGAGGATAAATTGAATTGAATCGAACAGAAGTGATTGCATATATTTCTGGCTGTACACAAGCATATACAGGAACCAATGTCCAAAATAAGGTCTTAAGCCTTTAACCCCTAAGAGTGACTAGCATCTAATTTCTCCCTTTAATGTCACCTCTGAATCATATATTAAGGTTATGAGAATAAAGGAAACGATCACCAACTAAAGAAGCTCTTGATTGTTAAACAATTTCTCCTTGTTAGCACCTTAAGAATTGTATGGAGAATATGGATACTGATGTTAGGGTGTAAAGGGTTAAGACATCTCAGCAGCTAAAAATTTGACTTACCTAAGGTAACTTTTTGGCTGTGTTTTGTGGTGTGGTTCTTCACCTTGTTCTTCTTCAGCGCGTGGTGACGATATTTCAAATGAGCTTTGTGATGTTTCTTGTGATGATGAACCTCCTCAGTATCTTCATCTTCTTCATCCTCATCGTCGTCATCGTCATCAGCACTTTCGCCCGCTGGCGAGAAAGGACAAAATTCATAAATCTCCCGATGGAATCGTTGTTATTTCAACCATTTTATTGTAACAGTTGGAGTGTGCTATGCTATGAGGTTGCAGTTTTGACGGTTCTTTTTCGTTGGTTTATAGCTTTGGTTTCCCCATCAAAAGATGAAATTTTAATTTTTTTAACATCTCCAAGGAACAACTTGTTACTTGCAGGTGTTACAGATGATTCATGACACTTAGCGGCCTTTTTGCGACAATAGCTCAATCAGCACGAAATCTGATAGAACTTTGGTCAGGAAGAAAAAAAAAACTGCTCGAAAGGTCTAAATTTCATAAATTTGATTTATACGATAAACCATCAACGTAGAAAATGTGAGCAAACCAACCACTGTGATGCCAATTTGGTCCACAGACTGATATAAGCGTCCCGTGCAAATCTGATTTCGCAAGACCCTTATTTTTAAATCACTCACCAGACGAAAGATAAGTTACTTACTTAGCTTCTTCTTGCAGAGAAAATAGAACTTATCATCGCAGTGGAAAGTTGTCCATTGTCCATTTTGATCGGTAGCCACGCAATCCATTTCTTGGTCTGCCCGCTCGTCCTTGACGTAATCCATTTGCGGACTCATGGACTTGTACGTCATGTTACTTCCATCACTCCACATAAAGTCGCTCTCATTTTTCATGTCATTCAAACCGATCCAGGTAAAGCTGAGAGACGAGAATAGTGTTTTATTAACGCTTTTCGACTGAGTGTCGTAATACCAGAGCTAAAGTAATAACGAATAATGTCTCTGAGGTATCTGTGGTACTGCGTCGGTTGCGGGTATCAAAAGATATTTTGGTTTATGGACTACGTTTATGAACTGTAAATTGACTTCCGTTAAGAGTCTCTAAACTGAGCTGACGTTTCGAGCGTTAGCCCTTCTTCTTTCGCTCTGACGAAGGGCCAAGACAAGAAACATCAGCTCAGTTTAGAAATTCTTTACAGTAGCCAATTTGCATTAATTTTAATCAACTAAGTTTATAAACCAAATTATCCTAGATTAATAACAACTGCTAATCAGAAGACAGCGAAATAGTGAAAAACGTAAAAAAGAAGTCAGCTTCAAGAGCGAGAAGACGGGGCTGATTAGGTCAAGTTTCTTTCTGATTTAGCATTTAAATGGTTGGAAATGTGACACGAGTTCACTCTTTTTTAAATAAAGAGTGAAGCGAAACAAATAAGTCTAATCCCAGATTCTTATACTATTCAATAGTTAAAGCAGACGGTACTTTATTATCTGGTCATGCTCCTCACTGATTTTGAAGGATTCGGAAATAGGGAAACTCATTCTCCCCGTCTTAAATACCCAGAAGGTAGAATCTCGTTCATTCATTGATGTAGTGAAAAAATTGCAAGAACTAACTTGAGGAAGCACAATCTTACCCGCAAAGCTGAACTTGGTTCTTGACAAAGTCGGCTTCCTCTTCACCCTTGATGGAGGCGAGGTCAGCACCATATTCAGCACACTTGTCTCTAGCTCCGTGCCATGTGTTGAAATCAGTCATCAGCCTGAAACAGTACACTCCTTGGTCTGTTGAGAATCGTCTCCAGAACAAAGGACACACTTTGGAAAAAAAAAAACGAATAGCTTTATCAGCTGGCCACCAGGTACGATTCTGGAGGGTCACTTCTGTCTAAGGGTTGTTACGCTAGTAATTCTGCAGATACTTGAGCTATCAAATTACTAGCGGTACCTTTTTGGAAGGCTACCGCTGACCTAAAAGCACCGTTTGGGGTTTTTCCTTTAGAGCACTGCAATATCTTCCATTTTGTGATCCTCCACCATCATTCGACTTGTGTTTGGGGATGTGTCAGGTTGCTTTGAATGTCATGAACTTCCTTGGACCCGTAAAGCGTAGAGAAACAAGCTACCTATCCACAGAAATCGTCCAAGCAAGCATTTGTTGAAACCATTCTTATTTTAAAGAGGGAGAACAACATTTACCATCTCTCTTATTCATCTACTTACTTTTGTTGTTAAATCTCTTGCTACTCTTGCTCCTTGTATTCTCGATGATCCATTTGGTGACATAAGGCCCCGCATAGGCATCGGCTGCCTCTACGTACATTTTCTTGGACACGACATTCCCTTGTCCAGATTGGTGTACAACGCGGACGGAATTGATAGCAACAGGCTGATTGAACTCATACCCAATGAAATCTTCACCTGGTCCTCGACTGTACCATCCATTGGGAAGCCAATAAGTGCTGCTCCTGTTGTCGAAAGCACTGCCGGGCTCATATCCAAGGTAGCTTGAGCTAGCGAACGCCTTTCTTGGATCTTGTGTATCCAAAGGTCTCTTGGCGTGTTTGTCCGCAAAGAATTGGACCTTGTTTAATACCCAAGATCTTGGCAGTTTTGCTTCGTTTACTATTCTCCAAAATCTGTGTCCTGTTCAAAGAAAAAATTAAAAGACTCGTCTGCTGAAATTATCACTCAGAGCGTCGACAGGGAATGTTGCAATTCTATGAGGTTTCTCTGCTGGAACAACGCTTTTTCTCATTAACTTTGTTATCATTGATTTAATTTATTATGGAATTTTGGTCAAAATACAGAGCTTTTACAAACTTACGTATTCCTAACAATGTTGGAACTCACCAATGTTCTCAGACGAGTCACACCAATTGCATGAATCTTTACAGTAGTTGTACATGAAGTGGTGGTTTTCTTCACAGAAACATGGATTCCTTGCCTTAAGACAGAAGTTGTTGGCTCTTTCATCGTCTAGACAAACTCCTGTTGAAGAAGATAATTTTGAAAGAACTTATTCTCCCATGAATAGAGATAATTTTCAATAAATTGTATTCCTGCCTAATAATAATCGCGGTAATTTCGTCTACCCCTGAATGGTTTATTTTCCTTAAAAATAGATTTAGCAGCCATATTCTCTTAAATAATTTGCTAGGATGAAGCATAGCATCTGAAGAGAAGCAGTCAAATCACAACTTTGGAGTTTCAGTTTTAAGTTAGGTCTCGTTCAGAGGTCACCATGAAGTCAAATGGCAAATAATAATTTTTGTGCATTACAGAATATAGGCTATACAAAGGATTTAGCTAACATACCTGTCAAATCGCTTCTCGCTGTCAAAAAAACAAAAACAAACAAAAAAAAAATAATAAAAAGCGGTCATTAAGATTATAGCTTTTCTAAATGAAACACTCATCGAAGAATAAATGAAAAAAAAAAATATTAACGTAGTCAACAGGTAAAATCCACCTACTTTGGGCCTTGCTTGAACCTGTAAGAAAACAAAGCAATAAAAAAAATTAAGTTCGTAACCTGCGACATTTGCGATGATGCCAGGGCGGATCATCTTGTTAGAGAGAGTAAAATGATAACAATAATAATAATAATAATAATAATAATGATAATAATAATAATAAATGATGATAATAATAATAATAACAAAAAAAAAGCAAAAAAGGTATCAACAACAACAACGGCGAAGAAATCGTCAAACCAGGTAAGAGATTGTATCACTGTTAAAACTAATGTGTTGTTTCAGTCAATGTAGAGTTAATATGTCTGATTCAGAAGGTCCAGTTCACTGGCAGTCTGCCTCTTGTCCTCCTTGTACAGTGTTTTATGCTTTATCAGTAATGGTTAGTGGGAGGTTAACCCTTGTCAGAATAGGATAGAATAAAATGCAATCCAGCCACACTCCGAAAATAAAACCATCACTCTGCCAATATAATCAGCTGGTGATTTTTCTCGATTCTGTAAATTTAAATTTAACACTGAGAGACGCTCTATATCGCCAGACAACTCAAATATGTTTAAGTCGTCGAGGTTTCCTTGTGACTAAAGGAAGACTCGGTCAGATAGAAGGGATGAAAATCCCGACTGGTAAAACTCGAACAAATGCATCGAGCAAAAAACGATTTTGAAATAGATTATTTCATCTGGATTCCTATGTCATCTCCTGGTCTTTCTTCTCAACCGGCTCACTTCTCACATGCCACATGATTGTTGAAACATCCACCGCAGAACTTTCCTAATGGAAATTGTTTGCGAATTTAAAAAATAGGAGAGTTGTTTCAGTTTTTTCGTTACAATTGTTCTCGACGTGCAGTTGTTGTTCTAGAAAAAAGTGAATTGTTCTACCGTGTTTATCTGTTTGTATCAGCAATTTAATTCGTCAAAGTCTCATACTGTCTCTGTTTTTGTTTGTGTTGTTTGTTTAGCCGAACATACCTTGGGTGGAAGTAGACTTGGCCACCTGAGCCACTGAAAACAAAAACGTTTCACATTTTCTTATTTTTTTCTTTGTTTTGGAATGATGAATTTTGATGATATGTTCATTGAGACGCCGGCCTAACCAATCGATTATAATCGACGAACCCAAATCAATCGATATCAAGGGATGGCTGTTAATTGATTCATATCGATTGACGCTGGTCAGTTGATGACCAGGGGAGAACAATCACTATCGATTAAAAAAAATGACGGTCAAATGCAGCTTTACATAGGAAAGTGGAACTTATAAACAAATCCATTCGCTGATAAACTAGTGTGACAATATTTGAAATAAATTGGGAAAAGCACCCAAAAAGGAAGGGCAGGAGCCTCAGCATGTTCACTTTGTAGCTGTGTAAATGTCATTAATTCTCAGTGTAGATTTATTTTTAAGGATGGAAGCCTAATCATTTCTCGTGGTGGTTAGTCAAAGAAATTTTTAGTTCATTGAATTAGCTGAGCTAAGTTAGTTTAATTGCCACTGGGTACCTTACCTGCGGCAGCAATCAAAGCGGTTGCGGATCGAGCAGGGGCTGGAGCTGGGTAAGCGTAAGCAGCAGGCGCTGGGTACGAGGAGTAGTAGGGAGCTGGTGCTGGTGCTGGGTTATAGTTGTAGCTGTAGCTTTGAGATGAAGGTTGGTAAGTAGCAGACGCTGATGAACTGTAGGGGACAGATGCTCTGGCGCCAGCTGATGCTTGTGCTGTTGTAGAGGAAGCCGGGGCAGAAGCTGGTGAAGCAGGAGCTGGAGCTGGAGCCGCAGCAGCAGCCGCTGGTGCGGGAGCCGGAGCAGCAGCGGCTGATGCAGCGGCTGGAGCCGAAGCAGCCGCCGCTGGAGCTGTTGCCGGCGCTGGTGCTGCTGCTTGGGCTGTTGCAGCTACGGCTCCTTGCGCTGAAGCTCCTGCTGCCGCTGTTGCTGTTGCAGGAGCGGGCGCTGAGGAAGATGCAGATGCAGTGGCAGGCGCTGGCGAAGGAGAAGAAGCTGGATATGGCATTGCTGACCTGCTCTGTCCAGTATTATACGCTGAAACGGATTAAAAACTTCGAAGTCACCTCCTCTAGCCTTTATATTATAATTGCTGGGGTATTTGAATAATTTGTTTATCGAAATAGTCACTCAGAGACGACCTTGGCTTACCTGCACTGTTGTAAGATGTGGTAGCCTGTGCGGTGTACTGTGATCCATACGAAGGGTACCCTAGAAAAAAAGGATATTTACACATGTAAAGTCTAACAGAACCTTAAAAAACCTGCAGGGTTAAATGAGCAACTGTTAAGAACCGTTCGGTTTTCTGCTGATGAGTTATTTTCCGAAAATTCTACGGCCATATTTCTGTGTTTTTTCGGAGTAGCGAACATGAAATAATGGAGACATCTGGTGTTTAGTTTTTTTTTTAACTACCATTAGTTACCCATTGGAAAACAAACTTAAACAGTCTTGCAGTGTGCGTGACAGCCTTCTGGCCGCCATTTTCGTTTGCGCGACGTAAAAACCCATTTCGTTGAAACTTGCACAACGCTTGATTTTAAAAATATATTCGCTGGCTGGTTATAGGATCTTTATGAGCCTTGCCATCTGGATTTGGTTTATGATATCACGCGACAATATATTTCCATGTCGGTAAACCACTTTTTTTCATAAAAAAAAATCAAAATTATTTTCTTTGTTTTCTTCCTCTTCTTAGTCTATTGTCGCAATTTCTAACGAAGTCCACCTCTTTTGAGTGGTAGTACTTTAACGCATGCTTAATTCAAGCTTTTTTCTGACCTTAACGATCGCAGGCTCCATACCAGATAAGTTTCACCAAGTTTGAGCTAAGTCATTGTAAAATTCACATAGTTTTATAATGTACTGTAACTTGCAAAAAAATTCCATTTTTTCAGTTCATTGCTGGGCACATAACTATGATTTGATTACGGGTAGCAAACTGATAAGACAACTGATGAAAATGTTTTGACACCATTGACTGTAGGCGCCGCAGGAGTCCGCCATGTTTTTTATCAACACTAGCTGATGTAAAATGATGTCATGAAATCTCACCGTTTGTCGAAGGAACTGTGTCCCGTTTCACTTGTTTAGCTTTGAGGAAAAATTGATAAAAAGCAAGTTGAAATTTAAGTTGTTGAGCACTTTGGGTGGCAAGTGTGATTTAAAGCTAATTTTCTAAAGTACTTTTAATCGCTTAGTGACTTAAATACAATTTGTGATGACGGTAAAGGATTTATCGTAGTTTCCATATCTTAAGTTTTAATTTAATTTAACTTAAATGGATAACGATTTTCGTAACTTTTTACTGTGGAAAATCAACTGTTGCATAACAATTATAAAAATGGTCGCTATCTATCGCCAGAAACGCGAGGCGTGAAAATAAAAGATATCCCGTCAATTTTGTGTCTGTTAAAAAGTGGAACAATAAAAATGGCTGAATCTTGAAACAAAATTAAACCCTAAGGCATTTTTTAAGCGCTCTTCAGAGTGTAGTGTAGATATATACTTGACACATTTACAACCACCTTGATGTCATTTTTAAAACACTTTTCCCAAACTGACAATATAACAACAACATACTGTATGTTCAAATATGTTTATATGCTAGCATTCATTTTAAGACACTCACACTCTCTGTCATCTGTCCATTTGGCCTTGTGACTTTTCGGTTTTATGTGGAATGTTCCTTTTATTACTAAAATTTCAAAGT
This sequence comes from Pocillopora meandrina, assembly GCA_942486045.1. Lineage (NCBI taxonomy): Eukaryota > Metazoa > Cnidaria > Anthozoa > Scleractinia > Pocilloporidae > Pocillopora > Pocillopora meandrina. The sequence continues at coordinate 1,087,649 of CALNXJ010000066.1, forward strand.
AGAAAAAAAAGTGAAATATCGCCATTGTTTATATAATATTAATGGCCTAAATCGCCCATAAGTTTGTGTTGAAGACATCTTGTAGACTTCGCTATTCTGAACTTCCTAGTATACTTTTATTTGTCGAATCTCTCTCTTCCATGTTTTTCAAAATAACGTCTGAAGACTCGAGCCATTAAAACCCGGAGTGATTTACCAGGGGACTCGACTATATTTTAGAGATAACAACAGGTTGCTTTTATGTAGCATATTCTTTAAGTAGATGTCTCCTTGTCGTCTACACCCTGAGACTAAAGAATCGAAAGTAAAGAATTTGATTCTGTGGTAATTCAATTCTACATGAAATGATTACTCATTGAGGCTGTTAACTCCCAAATCAGAAGCACTAAATGTTCGTGAATCACATCCAAGAAATTCAAGTGTTTAACCAAGATGATCGGAATCGTTGGCTAATATTTGTAGATAGCGCCATTGTTTCCAGCTTACCTTGAAGTTCTAAACAAGCTACGAGAGCTAATGTTACAAAATACTTCCTCCACATCACTGTAAAAGTGGTTTCATAAATCAGTTGGGAGAAATCCTTGGTTCTAATCTCTCTTAAATTCCTCGTGATCCCAAACAAGACGCCAAAGAACAAAGACTAGGACCCAAGGTCATAAATAAATAATTATGAATTAAAAGCCATGACATGTACCCGGGGAAATTGATAAACAACAGTGAAACCAATGCTGTGGTCAGCGTTCACTAATGACGGCAAATATAATGGTCATTTTTATTTTATTTTCAAGAACATATCTAGCGGGAGGTTGCTCTGATGTGATTATATTTTCCAAAACAGCCCTAGGGTCTCCATTCCAAGGAAGACTGGAAAAATTTCCAAACATGGATTGTTCATGGTGGTTTACACCTTCCAACAGTTTTTGAACAGTGTGGCAAATTCTTGACAGAAACAGGAAAAAATTGCAGCCAGCTTAAAAAACTCCTAAATTTGGAAGGGTAGCCACAATGTTGGCAGATTTAACAATTCTTCACTTATTTCTAGAACAAGGTTTTTAGGCAAAAACTGAAAAAGCTAATCAATACAAAATGGCCTGAACAAAAAATTGTAATCAACTCTTAAATTGTTTAAAATGCCATTATCCTTTTTTTTTTTTTTTTTTTTTAATTCTCGAAGTCCGTTACACTCAGGAAAGTCAACCGTTTCAAATTGACAAGCGTAATATATTTCAGGCAGAGTTCTGGTGTGTTTTCACAATACGAACACCCGTCCCCCTGTGAAAATAATGGATTCCTTCTGGTAATAGCAGGTGCCAGGCATTGCTTCTGCTCGGTAAGCGAGCACCCCAATCCTACGAGAGATGAGTGATGCCCGGTGAATGGTTCGCTAACTTGGAAGCAAGTCACTTTAATAACTCCGAGACATCTTTCATCAAACGCACTCGGTCATGACCTGGCCAAGTTTATAATATACGACAATTCAAATCAGCAAGTCTGAGTAGGTTTTTCCTCATAGGCTCGTAATGTTCGCAGAGTTTTCTTGTAAGATCATTGTCAAGGAGCTGTGCGTAATCAGTCGGCGAGGTAACCAAATTGCTTTGATAGGTACAATGGTTCACGTGATAGGGATTTGGATGCGAACGCGTCTATATGAAGATGCAATTTTGGAGACAATTTGTTTTTCCTTAATTATCATGATTGGCGCGGGAACTAGGGTAGAATTCTATAGCAAAGTTTCCAACCGGTGACTTTGTGCCTGCCACATGTATGGTTATGTGGCACAGTTCTGCATCGATCTGCAATTGAAATGAACTACATTTTGAATTTTTTTAACAAGGAAATTGAGCAAGCGGTGTTCAAAAGTACACTTCTTAGATGGAAGTCAACATACATGGCGTAGATTACTCTTTGTTTAAAAAATCACAACGGCTCGGAACTACCTCTTACAGCTGGTAAATTATATTTATATTGCTAATAAAGTTGGTAATATCGTGTCCTCAGTTGGATTCCATTTTACACTCGTCAAGCTGAAAGTGTTGATATTGTTTATCATTAGTTAGTTTGTTATCTAGCCCCCTAAAGTTATTCAAATTTGGCACACTTTTGTTTCACGTCTTGTGTAAACTAATTTCATTAAAGTTAATTTTTTTTGCTTTCGTTTTCTGGTCGCCTTAGTGCCTGATTCGTTTCTTTTCTCTCGTCGTTACATCGGTACCTCTTTGGTAGTCAAAAAAACATTTACAAATCGTAAAACGGTAGCTTCGTCCCCACGTGTCAATTGTCAGTGCTTGATAGAGATGATCATAACGAAATCTAGCACTTAAATAGAACCAGTTTTGTTCTTCACCCAATAATCAAATTTAATCTTCCAGAATTCTTGCCGGCCTTGCTCTTCCTTTGCAGAACATGAACGCCTAGATATAAGAACGTCTCGACCAAATGCTGTTCTGCTACCGTTCCCAGAAGTTGTATAAATAGCACACAGACTCGAGACTTCTACAATGATACCCAAAATTATCTTCGAGTTCATGATGCTTATGAAGAGCCTAAACTAGCTTTCGACAGGTTATAGGTTAGATTCTTCAAGGTTGATTCGCTGTTACGTAACTTTGGCTCCTCTGCAAAAATTGCCCATACTATTGCTGTTTTGTTTTTAACCTTTAGCTGCCATGGCAACGTATACTTTGAAGTTATTCAATTCAAAATTGTCTCTGCTTGGGTCTCGAACAACTTTGCTGAGGTCAGAGAAAGCGACTCTCAGGAGAAATTGCTTTCTACATGGGTCTTAATTTGTCCATTGACGGAACCACCTCAAGCCCAAAATAACATGTGCACTACCCCGCCTACCAGTTTCTTAGCGGCCACAGAATTAGGACTCAAAGCGTATTTGACCTCAGGCGTATTCACATAAAAATATTCTCGACGCCATTTTTTCTGGCCCTGTTACTCGTTAGGTAAAATATGGACGCGCAAGTGGAGAATACAATTTGGTTTTCCTCAGCCATGGCGATCTCAGTCTTCAGCCAAAGCATATTTACAGTAAATGCAGACAGGAGTCCATCACTAAAGAACTGCTCCTGAGGCAGGTTCAATGATCCATGGCCACATTTTCAGGTACCTGTCACGAGTGGTACCTGTTCGGTGAACGATTTTAAAACGATTTGGGGTCGAACAATTTCTACTCCAAATTTCAGCCAAAATTACTTTTCAACTGATATCGACAATTTCGTTGTACTCCTTTGCCATTTATCTGGCATGCTATTAAAAGGAAACTTTGTAACATGAATTTGGCACCAGTGCGGGCATGCCCTTTATGGGAATGACAAGTGGCGGTAATTGATCTTGGTCATAAATTATGAGTCTTAGTGTCAGACCAAGTTTGATTTGTACGAGTGGCTTATGACTCGCTTGCAAATATTTGATGTCAAGGGTAATTTATACGCTACGAAATCTTGTTAAAACAATGGCGTCCTTGCTATGTTTTGTGGGTTTGCTGCTCGTAGGGTTCGCGTCAGCCAATCTAGAAGGTAAGTTGTTTACAATTGACCCAATATTCAGACGTTTTATTGTAAAACACCAATTACGTATTCGTTAGAGCATTTTGATAACAGTAAATAAAGCATGTTTCTTCCTTATTTCCTTTATTTTACTTTAATGAAGAAGACACCTAACGCAAAACCACGACTGCAAAGAATAAGGGATTTGTATATCTTTTCTTTAGAAGTTTCAAAACGACCAAAGAGAGTTGGAAACGTTTTCACTTGCAGTAATGTTTTGGTTACAGACATTATACAATCTAAGAGATAAGACCTGCTTTTATGAGAAAATTGATTTCACCAGTTCGCGAAATAGACGCTTCATATGTTAAGAACACAGAAACAGGTCAAAGCGATTCTAGATATGTCACAGTTTATCAACACCCACTACTTAGACCTTTTTGCTCCAGGATTTAATATCCCATTAAATAAGTTAGGTCATCAGTCACGTAAAGTTTCCATAAGTTTTGCGGACTGTCATGATTATTCTCATATATTTTGAGTACTCCTTATTATTCTCTTCTAGAATTTTATTTCTGTGTAATCTGAGTAATTGAGCCGTCTATTTAAAATAAACGCACAGCAGCAGAGTGATATTCTTTAGTTTACCCGTATGACTACTACTCATTTTGCACTGTGAGGTGACTCTAAGTTCAAGGAAGAAACTTACGTGTTTAACCACCGGATTAGTGAGTAACTTGGAGCGATTAAGAGGTTACTTGAGAGGAAATATCCATTAAGCGTCGAAAGTAATTCTGCATTGTTCCACGTTGCTCTCTAGTTTGCATAGATTACGTGCGATATCCCTTAACCTTTTAACTCCTACAAGTGATTAGTAACTATTTTCTCCTATCAGTACGACCCCTAAAACAATCACTGAGGTTATGAGAATAAAGGAAATGATTACCAACTTAAGAGGCTCTTGATTGTTGAACAAATTCTCTTCGTCAGTACTATAGCAAATGTATCGAGAACAGTAGGGAGAAAATAGATACTACCGATCAAATTCAAAATTAATCGCAACTTGTCCACTCACAATTAGCCATTGTAATCACTTTCGTCCTGATTTAAAGACACTTAAATTGAAAGCGCTTTAAGTGCTACTTAAGAATCGTCACTCGTAGATAACGCTCTTTTTTTACGCAATTTGTTCACAATTTGACTCTAAGGAGACGATTCCTATGCATACCATTAATCCAGAAAAATACTCACTTCTTTAATTTCCTTGAAACGTTTGCAGGTCATCGACAAAGATTAACAAAACACCATTCTTCACCTCACAAAAATCATCATTCTGTCCAAAATACACCCCTTGTCGAGCCAGGCGCTCAGAAAAATATAATTGCGCACAAAACCCCACAGAAAACCACATTACAGAAACCTCAAGTAAAGCAATCCGTTCCACTGACTTCTGTAAATAAACCAGCTGCGCAGAATGAGGTTAAGGCAGTAGATTCTAAAGCAGTTGAGGGGACCAGACAAGCAACTGGAAGAGCAATTTTATTACATAATGCTAATGGTCAGGGACATGTTGTCCAAGGTAAAACAGATTACAAGAAAGCTATATTGTATATTTGACGGTATGACACTCAATCTTCCAGCATTGAACTCTGAAAACTTATTCACCCCAAAAATTACAAAGCTGTGCTGTTTCCAGCCTCGTTGGAGAGTTTCAAAGAAAAACTTTGTAATTCAAGGGGTATACAGACTTGCAAAATTTGTGATTATATAAAATGCGCACATACACAGATTCATTCCCATTAATGGTTTAAAAATAACCCCCCTCCTTATCCCTTATCCTCTAAACCCCTTAGTTGAATCCCCCAGGGGTAAATAGCCCCCATTTTACCATACAATGTTAAAGTGAAGAAGATTCATCATTCAAGAAATTTACTCTCTACTGACCGTAAAGGCTTTGTTCTGATACAACTTCAAACATGCTAAAATGTTGTATAAATCTTATTTAACAGACTCACCCAGTGGGAAAGCTCAAGTGATTGTTATCAACTCAGAGGTTGCAGCTGACAATGGTATGATGGCAGATAACCAGATAACCGTCCTATCTGAATTTTTCTATACACGATGCATTACTGTTATATTTCAGGCCAAACCTAGAACGTTGAATCATTTTGAATTTCTCATAGCAAAGGTAGAAAACTTCTTTTCGTTTTATATACAAAGCACCAATAATTTATCTGTAAGACACTTGAAAACATCTTACAATAGGCTAACTTAAAAAGATAAACGAAATACACGTGTGATAAAAACCCTTCAATCGCGACTGAATCGAACAGCTCTGGATGGGATGTTAGTCCACAGTGCTTTTGCAGGTTTTACTGTAAATACTTCAGGTCTATGTTATACTCCTGGGTGGAGTGGGAAGAAGCACTGTGAGAGTGAAGTGTCTTGATCATTAACACGCGCCCACGGGTAGAGCCGGTAGCTCTTCATCCCCAGTCCATCGCAAGCGCACTAGCCATCAGCCCTCCATCTTTGTGTGTCCAGTACGCGTTCAGCGCACTTACAAATTTTTCCGTGGATATCGTGTCTTGTTTACAACGAATATATCAGTTATCTTACCCTGTTCCTACTATAAAATCATCGACGCTGTAACTCGGTGTTTTTCAGCCAAAAATTTGGCCAACAATTCAAACAAGTATATTTCGAGTTGTCAACTGATTTTTGATATACTTTGTCTTTCATTTGGTAAAAGGTGGTAAACTCGATCCATTCTCCCAAGATTGTCTCGATGCACATAACAACTATCGAGCTAAACATGGAGTCCCCCCTCTTATGTGGTCACGTGAATTGGCAGATGGAGCGCAAAACTGGGCGGATCAACTGGCGTCCACTGACTCTTTACAACACGATGAAGTCGCCATACACAACCGGAAGATGGGTAAGTTTATGAAATGGTTAAGTTGCACATATTTAGTGGACTGATACCGAAAGAGGCTCATCCCGATTTCTAAGGGGCGGATCAGGGAATTTTTTGAAACAGAGTCTTATCCAAGATCACTTCTCGACCAACTCACGTCCGCGCTCCCTTTCCCTATTTTCACAGCGGTTACAGAAACAAATTCATTCAGTTGAGTATTATTTTGTAAGGATAGTGTCAGAGAATTAATGGTCTGATGAAATAGTGGGAGGAGAAAAGAGGGGGGGCGGGTGCGTCCAGACCCCACGGAACCTCCCTCTAATGTCTCGCTACATGTGGTCCTTGTGGATCGGGCGCCCATGGAGCTCCTGAGCAACCGAATAAGCGGAGTTTTCTATTCTTAGGAGAGAACCTGGCTTATTTTCAACCAGCCGTTCCGAAATGCGAAGGTGCCATGGTTGACAATTGTGTCAACTGCCGAGAGATGGTCCAACGGTGGTACGATGAAGTTAAGAACTATGATTTTGATAAAGGAGGACCTAAGGCAGCCAGCGGTGCTTACAAACACTTTAGTCAGTTGATTTGGGCTAACACTGCTGAACTCGGAGTTGGAACCGCGGTCAGTAAACGGTATGGCTTTATAACAGTGGCACGGTACAGGCCGACGGGAAATGATGGCGGGATTGAGGAGTTCATAAGAAATGTTCCTCCAGAAGGAGGTAATATGTATTTAAAGTGTAAGAATATCTGATCATAAGTACAAAGAATGCGGCGAAAATTGTTAAATTTGATGATTTGCTTTATTTCTCGCGAAGGATTCCTTTCACTAAAGAAATTGAAAAATTTTTCATTGCGTCTTAGCATCTCAGAAAATTTGAAAATGATTTATTCATGTTTGGAAGGCTGCTGAATATCTCGCAAAAATGAGAAAAATCCTGCAGCTTTGGAAGTTTCGTAGATGTTTTTCTAACATAAACACTCTTGAAAATACACGATGGACATAATGGTGGTACCTATCTGAGACCGTCTGATTCTTATCTCAATATAAATAACTTTTATGTGCAAGCCCAGCTTCACAGGGGCTTAATAAGCCAGGGCAATTAAGTCTTGTTTGCTAGCTTGCGTCTATGGACATAAAACGTCGTGTGGTGTTATGGTGTCGTGATCGTCAAAGGTGGGAGGAGAGGGTTATTCACCTTTGATTTGCCGTTTTGAATGCTTTCACGGCACTATCAGAAAGACGCTCCAAACTTCATTCGTGTTACTTCTTTGTTTTCCGTGTGATAACTTATATATGCTGTGTTATAAATCTCAGGACCTCTACCGACATTATCCGCACCACTCCAAGACAATACAAAACACGCGGGGGACGAAAAAATCCCCTCTTCATCGCAGAAATCTCCAGTTGTTTCCCAAGCAACAACAAACTCAGTTGCTTCTCAAACAGCAAACAAAGATTCACCCAAAGCCGACAAGGAGCAGGGCTACGCGCCAACCGTAACAAGCGGGGCTCCAATTTTGGCTAAAGGAGCCAAACTTGGAGGTCAACTGGCGTCTGTTCAACCAATAGACAAAGAGCAGCATCACAAGGGTGGTTTTGTGCACACACTGACAGCCAATGACGGAACGAAGGCTCAGGTTTACCTTAGCAGAAATGGAGCCCATGCGGGCATAGTATTCAGAAACGAAATATCCAGAGGTAAGCCAAAAAACAATTAATTCAGTTACAACTATAATCGAATTTGATAAGCTCAATTTTGCAGTTATTTTAAATAAAATTTTTCTCGCGTTGAGTATAAGTAATTTAGTCCCAATTTGTGTAACTTAGATCAGGATGACTGAGAGCGTGTGTGCAATTATCTTCACAGTTGCAATGAATACAAGAAAGTGTTCATGTTGGGGGGGAGGGGGAGTAGTAGTGCAGTTGTTCAGATAGTTACATTGATCCGAAGTCCGAATCCAAATTGCAGACTCCGTGTTACATTTCCCAGCAAGTTTGTGCAGGTATTCAGGTCAAAATTTTGCAATAAGTGAGTGCACTTTTTCCAGTGGAACGTTTGAGTGTTCATATACTCAACATTTCTGTTCGATGAGGAGAGGCTGTAATACAACGGCAAAAGGTGTGAATTGAGCGCCATGGTTGAAAAGACAGACCAGAAGTGAATAAGGAAGCGAAGGAACTGGACCCGAAAATCTATCTGAGAGCCTGCGGCAACAGAGGGTTTCATTTTCATAATACTTTATCTTGAACTCATACTTACCATAATATAACTTTATATATACATATTTTTTTTTGTTTTCCATAGTGACTTCAGATGAGGATACGACAGGAGTGAAAAGGACGATAAATGTGCTGTAACAATTTTGAAATGTTTTCCATCATAAAACTAATCAACAGGAGTCTGTCTAAATACCGTAGAATGACTGGACAGTAGTTTTCAAGGTCGTTTAAAGCTGATATTCAAAGCAGTCACTGCTGATAAACGCATCGCATAAAAAGGAATAGATAATGTTCTAAACCTCAGTAAAATCACGAGATCTGACGATTCCCCTTGTAGATTTTGTACATTCACTTGTAAATTTATTAATAGAATATGAAGTTACATTGTGTTATATATCCTTGGTAGTATAGTTTGTTTAGAGTCGTATGGGAAGGGTCGGGTAATCTGCAGTTTTCAAACAAACAGAGTCGCACCTATTGGCGCCGTGAAGGATTGAGACAATGCAATGCCATCACGATAATAACATTTTATTTATTTTCGTTATTATACCAGTATTATTCAGAATCTTAAATTATGATTAACTTGAATTTTAAGGACTCCAAATACAGTAGCATGGATTAATTATTCTATGAAGAAAAGTTAAGTGCAAGGCAGGAAGGCTTGTATGGGTTTTAAGAGTCCATATGGGGATTTAAAGTACACTGGTACCCAGAATATCACAGAAAGCATATGACGGTTTGAGTCAAAAGTTCACTCTGAAAATGTGATTAAAATTTCATTCAGTGCTGCTGCAACTGAAAAACGCTGAAGAAAATGATGATGACCGAGATAAATGTGTTAATTAAAAAATGGTAGGAGTAAATAAACCTGATGATAGTGGGCGATATCTTTCAAAAAATAATAAAATTGATTCACAATGAAGATTTCAATTGTTTATTGCGTTTTTGATATGCGTTTCCGGTGTAAAATTTATTGGGTTTTATAAAGGGTTGTTTCTATCTTCAGGATTTCATTACGTGCACACACCCCGATCCAATAAACCAAGTATTTCCCCTCTTTTTAGCCTCTTACAAGTCTTGTTAGGCACCTTAATCTGGCTGTTATGAATGTATAAGCAGAAAAGGCTCATCAAATACGCGCCATTTTCAAACAGTGAAACAAGGAAATTAAAATAACAATAAAAAATACAGTGAGATTGACGGCAAGATGTAATGCTAAGATGGCGCTCTTTGGTCTCAAGTAAAAACATAACATTACCGTTTAGACGTATACAAATTGGCCATTTTAATTTCCAGTGTAGAAACGGGACAAAAGCAACTAGCAAATGATAAACACGTGCTGGGAGTCTTTGCCCTTTTCTCCACTAGAACAAGGCGTTCTGTCAACGAGATGTACATTTATAGCGTACGATACAGATCGCTTGAGATCAGTGTAAAAGAAGTAAGCAAGCATGAAAACGCATTGGTTAATTCTATCTTCTGGCTGCTATTAAAGATTGCACTTAGGAGTAGAATCATCAAAAACCCATGAAGGAAGATGTTAAAAAATGGGAGGCACTTATACTCCTTAAGGATAATAAAAAAGATTAATATGTTAAATTCAAAGAGCCTAATCTTAAAATTAGCATGCAGACATAAAAGCACTGCACATAGGTTTAATATCAAAAAAGGCTATTTATTTTTTTCTTATTATTTTTTGGGCTCGTTTGCTTTTCTGCTTTGATTTTCATGCATTTTTTCGGTTTGAACCAAGTGCTATTTCCAAGGAAATACCTGTTCCTTTTCTTTCCTTGTTGTAATAGTGTATATGTGTTTGAATAAAAGGTTTGATAAGACTTCAGAGTTGTGCTAATCAAATAATAAAAGATTTGTTCGAAAAAAAGCCTAACCTCCTCCCCCAGCTCTTCCTTCCCGAACGAAAACAACAATGAAAACGACACCGGAAAATTCCTGGGTAACAACAGGTATGTTCAGAAAATCTCCAAACATAATGTCGCGAAGCGCGAACTCAGATACTCAAATGGACTGTACACGTTCGTATGTTGGCTCCACTGAAAGGACTTCTTGTTTCATAGAAGCTACAAACAGCCAAAGAGTTTCATGAACGAAAGAGTAAATTTGACATTCTATCCCTATTTTCGCATCACAAGCGCTCGTCACTTCTTGGTCTTGCCAGGATGATGGGATGGGTTTATCATCCCATTTAACAGGTGTCGAGGCTATAGCGTGAAATTTGAACATGAAAACAACTCGAATCGTTGATATCCGAATGTAATTCAAAAAAAGAAATTAGTCCTTTGCCTCCAGAGCACCAAATCGACCTTTCTTCTCAACTAAAAGATATCTTTGATAAAAACATGACTTTACCGCTTAATGAAAATAAAATTAATAAAGCTGTTGAACTGAAGAAATCCCAGGGAAAGCAGGTACCCGTTACTCAGGAGGCAAAATGAACGAAGTGAGCAAACTTGGTTCTAAAATAAGGTTTTCAGTGCTGATTTTAAACCTTCTTGTTCTGCCCTCAAATATTTTTACCAGGATCTCCTTGGATGTATTTAAATTTAATGGTATTTTGAATCGATACCGACGAACTTGATCTTATGAGATTCAAATCCACGTAATTAACTACCACGATTGATCGATGTATAATCTCTCCTTACAGAGTCAGTGCGTCCTCAGACAGATTTGTAAAGAGAAATAAAATTAAGGTTAAGCCTTGACTATAGAACATCATGTCGGCGTTCACCTCGTAAGAACTAAGTATTTAACTAAACATATTGCTTAAACGTTAAGAAGCATATTCATTACACGCTGAGCGAAGGCCTCAATAGAAAGCTGCGATTATAAAAGTTAGAAGTGCACTAAAATAAAAGATACATCGGAGTTCATAGAAACCTATCATGTTAGAGAGAATACGTTTCTACCTCTTGCCTTCTCGCAGCGCCTCCTTGAGCTGTTCATTTGCAATCAGCTGTCCATAGAATGTACAGTGAGTATTTGTAGCTGAGTTTGAGTTTATAAACCTTCAGTTATAACTCCAAGTCTCGATTACTACCTCAGAAAAGAATGTAGGTTTAGTTCCCGGGAGATGAGGTAACCCAAACAAACCGTTACGGTTTAATGAATACTGCGCTCTAATTGGTCCGATATGGGAATATTACCTGTTCATGCCGGTATTATGAGGTAATAGGAGTCACAGGGGTGATTCTTGGATGTTTATGTAATCGGACACACTCAAGTGCATCGGATTGATCGCAGCTAGCGAGTTAGAATGCAGAAAAAGTGGCTTTCGATTTCACGACTGGGTTGATGTGTGAATTCTTCCGTTTCACGCACGAGTGCTGAGGATGTCAGGGCACTGAATATGGACTCAAATTTTGAGAGTAGCTCCATTCTATTTGAATATTATTTTTGTGGAACAAAAATTTCCACTTTCGGAAAAAAAAACCCCTAGAAAACGAGCCGTAGTGTTAAGAAATTCTGAAAGTTACCGTGCCTTTCCGCAAACAGATATCTCCTTGAGTTGTTGGTTAAAACGCGAGGAAAGGATGACGACTCCTACGTTTCGTGTTTATTTTGATTTTGAGCTTCATGCCTACCTCAAAAACTGCGAAAGTAACAGAAATTTACCCTTAAAATACTTAAAATACTTAAATTCGCGATTGAAATATACCTTTTGTGACCGTGGATTCAAGTAAGGGTTCCCTAAGAAACTTAAACACAAATCACTATGCAACTGCAATTATTTTGATTTTCTTCATACTTTGTCGTACTCCGTATCATATTGGTTTCAGTTTGTTTAAATTACGGGGGACAGGAAAAAACAAGCCTTCTAATAAATAACACGATGGAACTCACAACACACAATTTATCACTCTTAAATAAAAGCCAACGTTTGTCTGGTATTGAAATCTAATATAGCGGACTTAGCAACGCCCGTGAGCCAATGGGAAACCGCTCTATAATATTTTCAAGGTATGATACAGTGGATAGTAGTCGAAAGCTTTCGTTGATGTGGATAATAATTGTTAACAAAGGAGTTTTTTTTTTATGAAAACATGTCTATAAACAGCTCTACGCCAATGAACTAACTATTTCGACCTTTGAATTGTAAACAGCAGGTGCCACTTACACGCCCGAATGAGAAAGGGCGTTAACATACAAACACCGTGGAAGAACTGGGTGACTAATCATTCTCTCCTGAATTTGAGAATGAAGCTTACCTCGGTTTCTGTTGCACATAGCGACTAAGTTTGTCGCTTCTGCCATTGGATGGAGAACTATTGGACTGTTATTACCTTGGTAGACAGAGAGAGAGAGAGAGGAACTCTCCAAAGTGCTTCGAGGAGCGCTTAAACCGGAACCTTTCATCCCACAGTCTAGACTGCGGAATTTTTAGGTCCTAGCTTCTTTCATATTCTAGTATCTCCTTCTCTGAATTTTATGATTTTCCATGTTAATAGAGAAATTCCGTTGTTTTCTAGAGAAATTTATGTTAAGAGTCAGGCGTTCGCGCGGCAGAGGACTGGACATCCTGAGCTGGTAGACGTCATATGACGTCATATGACAAAAGCCATGTGCTTGTGAGTCGAGTGATGCGAATCGAAGAAGTTGCAATGTTATGTTTAATCGGTGAAGAATACACATGAAAAACCTTAAAACCGTCTGCATATTCTGTGTAACATTTAGCGCGGTGGAATTCTGGGTTGTACGACACATTCACGTTGATTTCATGGGGACCTCAATTTTTTAATAGAATTTACTTGAAAGATATTGTCTGACATTTCTTGTTGCGCACGAAATAATTTCCGTTTCATTTTTTTTTTTCGTAGTTTATTTGCCTACCCGAGGAGGCTGCAATTTTACAGCTTCAACTCGTTCTAGCCATTTGGTTTTACCAAAAATGTTACGACTTCTTTTGGCACAGTTTCGCCAAGCCCACGATTTTTGGCGATCTTATCGGAAAAAAATTGTCAATTTTGCTTTCCTCTCCTTATAGTGCCGTCTACAATCCCAAACCTCGCACGATATGAAAGAAAGGAAAAAAACGGTTAAAAAGGATAGATTAATAGAAAAGTTCCTTTACGCAAAGGAAATCAAAGAATGTTATAAAAATAAGCATTCTCTCAACCATCATTTATTAATCTCTGATTAATAAATCAGTTTTGCTAAACTCGTAAATGTTCCTTGATTCCGGTTCAAAGTCTTGAAAAACTGAAATGCAAAACTTCTACTTCGGGCATGCCTTTTCATGTCAACATGATATCAAAATTGGCTTCTCTTCTATTGTTTATTGGAAAGTTATTGTTTTTAATTCAGTAGTGTGATCCGGTATTGTCCTTTGAATGCCTGCACTTTCGCAATCTCTTCAGCTATTTCCAGCAGGTTCATTGTTGGGTTTTTTCTGCCGAAGGATATTTAAATTCAAAACACCTCTTCAACCAATGAGAAGGACTTTAGACTACACAATTAGATGCATTTTGTGCACAGATAGTGTAAACTTTTATTAAATTTGTAACGGTGAATTTTTGAACAGTTAATTACAGCGCGTTCAAGTGAGTTTTCTCAGTTAAAGACATTTCACTTCGTTGGCTGATCTCTTCGCACAAAAAATCGTTCTGTATTAGAAGTGTTTACTGCACCATTGGAAACTGCCACTGGAAAATGGCAGATCATACGGTACAATTTACAACTACGAACTCTACGCAAGAGGAAGATGTCTACCTTCGGATCATTAACATTCCCGGGTTCTGGTTGACTTTAGCTGTAGTTGGCTTCGCAATGTCTGCAGTTATTGTGATTTCGAACGGTGTCTTGCTTCTCGTGATTTACAAGAATCCTTGCAGATCGTTTCGCTCGCCCCCAAATCTCCTCATCGCTAATTTAAGTGCCTCTGAATTTCTTCTTGGAATTTTTGTTGTATACTTAGTAGCCTTGAGGGATTTGTTCCGATATCTAAGGGTAGCTGTACCATATGTGGGAGTCTTCAAGAATGCCATCTACGTAGTGCTTTCTGCAACGCTTTTTGTGGGCAGCTCGACCATCGTTGCTTTGTCAATAACTTGCTATGTTGCCATCAACAAACCGATGGTGTACAAGACCAGGTTCACTGAAGAGAGAATGAAGATTTTAATTGGCTTTATATGGATTGCAGCTGTCCTAATTTCCTTTCTTCCAGCAACAGAGTTGCCTGAGAGGATATATTGTCTCGTATATCTCCATACACACGTTTCGCTACCGGCCATGTTGCTGCTGTTTGTGTACATTTACATATTTCGCGCGCTTTCCAGGCGAACTCAAGAGGTTTATCGTAGCTTCAAAAGCTCCTCAGGGATGCAAAGGAGACAGACTCTGGCTCGGGAAAGAAATATGCTAGTCGCTGTCGTGACTATTCTTGCGTTGTTCTTCATCACATACATTCCACAGTATACTACTCGTCATTTATCGTATTTTTGCAAAAGCTGCACTGACTCAGCTACATTCCATCAAATTGACATCATCTCTTCTCGTTTCTTGTTTCTTAGTTCTGCGATTGATCCATTTATCTACGCCTGGAGGATCAAAAAATATCGCCGAGCTTTGAAAAATTGTTGGAAAAATCATCCGATCATCATCGAAGGCTCGCGAAATATTTCAAGGCCAACTGGACAAACTCTGTTTGCTAGGATAAACTTTACACATAGTAATAGTTATTTCTCAAGTCCGGTTCGAAATCGTACTCTAGAGCACTAGTTTTTAAGTCATTAGTTCTGACAAGTCTTTTTTGTAATACATGAACGATTAATAAACAATGTTGCAGTGAGATGTCTCAGTTAAAAAATTCTAAACTAAAAAAATAAAAAAATTATCGAATCTAATAGAGAAAGAGATAACAGGGCATCTTCGAAGGAGGGAGGGAGGGAGGGACGGGGCAGTATGTATTTTTTTTGAGTCACGGATGTAATAAAAACATGTAAGGTATTAGAATATATCACACAAGTGAATAGTACTTTTCGTGTGCGCTGATTGAAGTGCTTAGCAGGTACTCCTCACTTCCGGGCAGCCAAAGTGACACAATTGCGCTTCAACAATTTAATTTCCAACACTTTTTTCGACGAAAAATATATTTTCCGTCTTCTGTGTGCTATATACCAAAACAATTAAAAGTGGTGAATATTTACCTTACCGCTTTGCGGCCAGGCAAATATCCACCACTATTCAGGCTTGTCAGATTGAAATAATAAAGTACGTACAGTCAATTGCTATTGAGATTTCCTTTTTAATTTCAATATGGGTATCCCTAAGGAATATTTAGATACCCGGTTTCACCACCATTGTCGCCTTAAGGTACATTCTGTGATCTCCTATCAGACCACTTCCCGAAAAAGCCATTCTCCTCGAGGGGAGGGAGAGGGGGTAGAATTATTCGAGCGCTTACGGCATGTTACATTTTAGAAGATTTTAGATAAAGTATTGTTATTTTTGTATGTCAAACTAACAATGTTTCTTTAATGTGTTGGTGACTCACATCATGTCGATTATATTTCTAAAATTCAAAACCGGCCGAAAGCACAATTGCTGCACAGATGTTAGAGAATATGTACCCATAGTAACTTGGAATGAATGGACAGTGCTGTCATAATAATATTCATCCTAAGATAATGATGTGGAAAAGCTGTTTGCAGACGGCTTTCTGTACATGAGTTCATTTATTTAAAGGCCGCTCGATCTGAATCGAAGAGAGGGAGGAGCGGAAAGACATTTCAGGTATTTATTTGTTTAAGTTTAAAATGTCGATACAAGAAGAAATAAGATTAAACATCACTATAATATGACACAATAAACCGAGTAAAGGGCGGATCTTTGAATATTAAAGGACAAACGATTATTTTCATTTTCTCAATATTCAAACAAGGCAATTATGAATTACTAAATATATACTTTTTATTTCAAGGGCTGATAAAGAAATTCATAGTTACTCAGATCTGCCATCAAGTCCTGCACTTAAGCCTTAGAAAAGGGAGGATTAGTTATTAATTTTTCGTATACCACTTTTCAATTATTATTTAGACTTTCTTCGCTGGGATAATAACAGTAACACGTTTTTTATTGGCGCCTTCACAGAAGCGGAAATACAGGTAAGAATAAACGAACCATCTGCGGAATCATAACATTGGAGAAAAAGTAACTGTAAAGGCAGGCGAGAGGTAAATTTTAAAAGAATCTCTTTATAACCCCTCCTTTCTGGCGTTAGAACATTTTTAAATTGCAGTAAATTGTTCTTTTTATCAAATGTACTAAAATGTGATTGAGGAAGTTCCCCTTAAAGCCTCAGTTAAGCGCAACAGTGTCTTGAAAATATAATATCCTCTTTATGATATAGCTGTACCTTGTCGTTTTCCAATGCTTTGTGAGGTAAACAGCCTCGGTATCTTTGATCTATGATTATTCAACTAACATACAAGGCACCTAACCTGCAAAAAAAATGCCTTATTTAATCAAATTCTTAAACTCACCTTTAATATTCAAACTTCCCCCGTGTCCAACAGCTGAAAACGGGAAGATGGCGTCTAGAATGATCCTCTGGGGCTTCGTTATTGCTCTCTGTAAGCACTGTTGTTTTTTTTTTAAACAGAATATCAAATTTAGGGACTAAAGGTCTTATTTCCAAAGCATTAGAAATCGTTACCTTTTGGTTTTTGGTCACACGTGAATACCGCTTATGTAACGAAAATTTCAGGCCTACATAGGATGCACTCGTGAGATGGCGAGTGACACGTGCACTGAGAAAATGCGGCGGAGAGCCTCTGCTAGAGGGATTACTAAACTCAAGTTACCGATCTTTGGTAAATTATGAGACAACACAGTATCGAAGTTGATTTCCGCCTCTTTGTCGAGTCCGATCTTCGTTCCTCTCTGAGAAACACGACTTAACACGTGAGCTACAGACCACGTCCGTGACATGGTTATGTGATTATAATTCAGCGCAAGTGATATTATAATTATTAATATTATTATATTCTGATATTACTATTCAGTGCAGATGATAAAAAAGCAAAAAAATTATCGATTCTATTCATTCAATTTTCACTGACTAAGTTGTACTAAAAAATAATCATCTCTAAAATCGTTAAAAAAAAAACGCGCCTCATCCACTACGCTTAAAAGAAACTTCTATCCTTCTACTTGTTGTTGTTCGGAATCAAACGCGCGTCCGTGCAGTAATGTGATTAACGTTCGATATGGAAACAGTGCGTCTGTCAAAAAGGCGTTTAATTAAAATTTCATTTGTGAAATCTCAATTGCAAACCAAAACATGGTAGGAGAGGATCAAATGCGTATCCTACGGAAAGCGATACCTAAATAACGATATCCAAGAGCTTAGGACGACTGAGGTTAAGGTCGTTGTGCATTTGTGTTGTTCCACTTAGCGCGCGAAAGCTTCTCGCCATTTAACATTATGTTTCAATAGCTTTGGTGAAATTGACTTCTCTCAAGATAAGAGCGAGGAGTCTCCCGCTTTGTTCTCTCGTTTTCTCTTGATTTTGCAGTTGCGTTAATAGCGGAAGTACGCCTTCAGAGAGTTGTTCCATCGTTCCGCTCAAATAAACTTTTGCGGGCTCCAAAGGGACATTATGTGGAACTGAATTTCAGCTTGGGGACTTCACATGCAACACCATGCATTGATAATATGTATCTTGAGGTTCGTGATGGATACAAGAAGTCTGCCAATCTTCTTGGTGTATTTTGTGGAGGGAACATTTCTGTTATTGTTCGATCCAGTGGACAGAACTTGTGGGTCAGAAAATCAGATCTTTTCGATGATTTTGGCTGGTTTCGGGGCTCGTACGCCAACAAAACACTCAACTTTACAGGTATCGTCCTCTGAAATTACTAACTGAAACAATTCTAAAATGTTAATAAGTGGTCGCAACACGGAAGGAATAGATAGCAATTACGAGTACTCCAACTCATTTGGTAATTTCATTTATTTGTTTTCTTCCAGTTGAACCCAACCTAGACAAGGTGGCCAAAATTCAATTTGTTCTTTTTAACCAAACTTCATCTCTTTGGTGTCCAGCGCAGGGTGCACCAGCACCATTTATAGTTTGGAGAAAGAACGGCATCATGGTACAGAACAGTACAAGTATCAAATATCAATTGACCATTACTGAAGAAAACAACGACAAGTACAGCTGTGAAGTGAAGAAACAGGATGATCTTGACAAGGAAGAAATCCGTCTTGTCATTGAAAGTGAGTTTTTTTCACAAAAAAATTAAGTGGAGTAAGTTTTAAAAGAAACTGTGGTGCAGCTGGTCGACCCAATGACATATTTGTTTTGTCTTACACTGGAATGGTATCAAGCGTTCACGAGATAACTAGATGGCAGCTATCATTCAAAGTATTCTAATGCACACATTCAGAGAGTACCACTAAAGAGCCTCATTAACTCTCAGTCAGTACATTTATATCGTCTTGCTTTATTTTAGGGTGCCCAGATCCCTGCCGATGTACAATTGCAGTTGGAATCATAGGCACAGCTACTCGCATTGAGTGTCGAGGAAAACACTTACAGTCAGTTCCACGGCACTTGCCCTTTTCTACAGCGAAATTGTAAGCGTTTTAACTCTCCTTCTTTTAGGCTTTTAGGAGGTGGCCGGAGCAGGTGACCGGAGTAGGCTTGGTATCAAACTTGGCCTCAGAATTATAAGGAAAACTAGGAAGAATCTATCATACGTTTTCGGAAAAAAGGTTCTCTTCTAACACCTCTAATGGTGAAAATGACCGTCATTGTCAGTGTTAGAAGTCACTGATATTTTTGACAGAGTAAATGGAAGAGAGTCATCCGCTGAAGTGAGGTAAAGAGCCCTTTGAACAGACTTCTGTCAGAGAATGTTTAAAGCCACAGGCCTTTTACATGTTAATTGTTTGCAACTTAAACATAGCTATAGAAACGAACCGAATTCCCAAATGTTACCGACGATTTTAATGTGACATTTTTTGGCTACGTGATTTTAGTAGTTTATAACATCTAGAGCGAATTTTTCAAATTCGCTTCACTATTCTAGCTTTTAACATTGCCTTGTCAAAACCGCTCTTCTCGATTATGAGTATGAATATCATTAATTACATAGAAATAGTGGAGAGTTTCTTTTATTTTATTTTAAAAAAGGCTAAATAAGAACGATTCTTGAAATTCAGTTAGCATCAAGCAAATTGGACAATAAGCTGAGATTTACTTTTAGGCAAACGTCTTTGTTGTGTGAAAGATCCTCGAATAATATTAGCTTTCACGATGATGTAATCTATTTTTCTGAGTTTATTTGTTTTATTTGCATATGGGAGATTTCCTGCATGGCCGGTGCTAGTAAGAGAAATTTTTTTTTATACTGCAAACCTGGTAATTGACTGATGTACAATTTCTCTCCGGCAATTTCCAAAGCAACGCGATAAATTCGACGCAAAACTAGCTGAAAAATGATAATGAACTTGGAAAAATAAGGCACAAACTGCAAAGAAAACGTTGAAAAATCATTTTGAACCTTATGTGAATGTTGTCGTAAAAACTTGCGTGGAAACCAGATAAAGAGGATATCAGCTGAAGTCTTCAAAAACAACTCCAAGTTAGCCTTCTTGTAAGTAACCAGTAAACATTAAATCTATTATTAGTTTGGTCTCGATTCACCCGCCATTTTCGAAGAGTTATGTCACTTACTAACTCTGTGAGAAAAAGGTTTTCTAGCCGATTAGTTTTTGATATGTGTCTGGAACGCATTTTAAAAAATGCATAACTAAAATCCATGATGTATCCTTTTTGTAGGAGCTTAGCAAGGAACCAGATAAAGGAGCTACCAGCGGGAGTTTTCACTAACAACAACAAGTTGCTCAACTTGTGAGTAGGAAGACTAAAAGTTCATAGTCGACCTATATATTTTTACTGTAAAATCCTTCTCCAAACTCTTGTTAATTCTAAAAAACTCAAATATTATCGAACGACAACAAGTTGCCTAATAATTTAGTTACTAATGAGTCAAGCCACAATCGTTTTGACAGAGAACCTTACTTTTTAGTTGATCACTGATCTAGGGTACCACAAGATATATATGTCAGCGACTGGGAATGATTCCATCACGTTTATATCCGTCTACGACGTAAACCAAACAAGTTCAGTAGTCGGTATACCCTTCTTGAGAGGGATTAGGTTATGTCCACTTAAATTCCCTTTCGCATTATAGGTATTTTAACACGTTATGCGTTCTTATGTAATGGTATGACGCAGTTTTATCAAAAATTACAGATTTTTAGGCCAAAACAAGATCAAAAACTTGCTTGGTAATTTATTTTCTGTATTGCTAAACCCGCACTAGTTGTAAACAAAGAGTGGTTGTTTTACATTACCTATTGCGTAATCGTGTCGAAACGAATAATAATGTCGATAATAGTGTAAAACACAAACCGATTACTGTGCAAGTACCCACCATGATAATGAACATGGAAAAAATATGGCACAAACTGCAAAGAAAACGTTAAAAAACCATTTTGAATCTTATGTTAATGTTGTCGTAGAAACTTGCGTGGAAACCAGATAAAGAGGATATCAGCTGAAGTCTTCAAAAACAACTCCGAGTTGGCCTTCTTGTAAGTAACCAGTAAACATTAAATCTATTATTAGTTTGGTCTCGATTCACCCGCCATTTTCGAAGAGTTATGTCACTTACTAACTCTGTGAGAAAAAGGTTTTCTAGCCGAGTAGTTTTTGTTATGTGTCTGGAACGCATTTTAAAAAATGCCTAACTAAAATCCATGATGTATCCTTTTTGTAGGAGCTTAGCAGGGAACCAGATAGAGAAGCTACCAGCGGGAGTCTTCACTAACAACAACAAGTTGCTCAACTTGTGAGTAGAAAGACTAAAAGTTCATAGTCGACCTATATATTTTTACTGTAAAATCCTTCTCCAAACTCTTGTTAATTCTAAAAAACTCAAATATTATCGAACGACAACAAGTTGCCTAATAATTTAGTTACTAATGAGTCAAGCCACAATCGTTTTGACAGAGAACCTTACTTTTTAGCTGATCACTGATCTAGGGTACCACAAGATATATATGTCAGCGACTGGGAATGATTCCATCACGTTTATATCCGTCGACGACGTAAACCAAACAAGTTCATTAATCGGTATACCCTTCTTGAGAGGGATTAGGTTATGTACACTTAAATTTCCTTTCGCATTATAGGTATTTTAACACGTTATGCGTTCTTATGTAATGGTGTGACGCAGTTTTATCAAAAATTACAGATTTTTAGGCCAAAACAAGATCAAAAACTTGCTTGGTAATTTATTTTCTGTATTGCTAAACCCGCACTAGTTATAAATAAAGAGTGGTTGTTTTACATTACCTATTGCGTAATCGTGTCGAAACGAATAATAATGTCGATAATAGTGTAAAACACAAACCGATTACTCTGCAAGGACCCACCATGATAATGAACATGGAAAAAATATGGCACAAACTGCAAAGAAAACGTTAAAAAACCATTTTGAATCTTATATGAATGTTGCCGTAGAAACTTGCGTAGAAACCACATAAAGAGGATATCAGCTGAAGTCTTCAAAAACAACTCCGAGTTGGCCTTCTTGTAAGTAACCAGTAAACATTAAATCTACTATTAGTTTGGTCTCTATTGACCCGCCATTTTCGAAGAGTTATGTCACTTACTAACTCTGTGAGAAAAAGGTTTTCTAGCCGCGTAGTTTTTGTTATGTGTCTGGAACGCATTTTAAAAAATGCCTAACTAAAATCCATGATGTATCTTTTCTGTAGGAGCTTAGCAGGAAACCAGATAGAGGAGCTACCAGCGGGAGTCTTCAGTAACAACAACAAGTTGCTCAACTTGTGAGTAGGAAGACTAAAAGTTCGTAGTCGACCTCTATATTTTTACTGTAAAATCCTTCTCCAAACTCTTGTTAATTCTAAAATACTCAAATATTATCGAACGACAACAAGTTGCCTAATAATTTAGTTACTAATGAGTCAAACCACAATCGTTTTGAGAGAGAACCTTACTTTTTAGTTGAACACTGATCAAGAGTACCACAAGATATAAATGTCAGCGAATGGGAAAGATTCCATCACGTTTATATCCGTCGACGACGTGAACCAAACAAGTTCAGTAGTCGGTATACCCTTCTTGAGAGGAGTTAGGTTATGTCCACTTAAATTCCCTTGCGCATTATTAGTATTTAAACACGTTATGAGTTCTTATGTAATTGTATGGCGCAGTTTTATCAACAATTACAGATTTTTAGTCCGAAACAATTATCAAAAAGTTGCCTGGTAATTTATTTTTTGAATTGCTAAACCTTGCACTGGCTATAAATGAAGAGTGATTTTTTACATTAACTATTGCGTAATCGTGTCGAAACGAATAGTAATGTCGATAGTAGTGTAAGACACAAACAGATTATCGTGCAAGGACCTACCAACACGTAGTAATAGATATGTGCACGGATTATTTACATGTTCAAATTCTCCGAATGTCGAGGCTCGTGCCTTAGCGATATTGGTAGGAACCTCAAAACAACTCCTATTGCAACCATTCGAGCGCCTACAAATGGTGATGTCAGCAACTGTTCAACTTAAATGCAGGACATATCCCCATTTTAAGGACTTAGACAACAACCAAATAGAGGAGCTACCTCCTGAAGTTTTTCATAACAACTCGCAGTTGGTCGTTCTGTAAATAAGTAAACTTAATGCTTTTGTTTCTACTGGCACTTGATGTGTTAAGAATTATTACATACCACACCCTCAGTGTATGTAGCCAACCATGAAGGCAGTGGAAAAGGGTATAGTGGTTTGTAGTTTTGCAGTGTCGGACTGCTAGAAGTAAACTCGCCTCTTTGGACCATCTTTTGGTTTAATAAATGACAAAACACTGTAATTTTCAAACAAAGCCACCAATCTAGGTTGTTGGTCTTAGCTTTGACGACTATATATTCTATTTTTCTGAGTTTATTTGTTTTGTTTGCATATGGTAGATTTCCTGCATGGCTGCTGCTAGTTAGAGAAGATTCTTTTTCATACTGCAAACCTGATAATTGGCTGATGTACAATTTCTTTCCGATTTTTCCCAAAGGAACGTGATAAATCCAACGCAAAATTAGCTCAAAATGATAATGAACTTGGAAAAATATGGCACAAACTGCAAAGAAAACGTTGAAAAATTGTTTTAAATCTTGTCGTAGAACTTTGCGTGGAAACCAGATAAAGAGGATACCAGGTGAAGTCTTCAAAAACAACTCCGAGTTGGCCTTCTTGTAAGTAACCAGTAAACATTAAATCTATTATTAGTTTGGTCTCGATTCACTCTCCATTTGCGAAGAGTTATGTCATTGACTAACTTTGTGAGAACAGGCTTTTAAGCCAGATGGTTTTTGTTATCTAACTGGATGGCATTTCAAAAATGCCAAATTAAAATCCATCATGTATCCTTTTTGTAGGAGCCTAAGAAGGAACCAGATAGAGGAGCTACCAGCTGGAGTCTTCAGTAACAACAACAAGTTGCTCAACTTGTGAGTAGGAACACTAAAAGTTCATAGTCCACCTACATATTTTTACTGTAAAATCCTTCTTCAAATTCTTGTTAATTTGAAATACTCAAATACTATCGAACGACAACAAGTTGCCTAATAATTTAGTTACTAATGAGTCAAGCCACAATCGTTTTGAGAGAGAACCTTACTTTTTAGTTGATCACTGATCTAGGGTACCACATGATATATATGTCAGCGACTGGGGAAGATTCCACCACGTTTATATCTCTTGGTGACGTGAACCAAACAAGTACAGTAGTCGGTATACCCTTCTTGAGAGGGATTAGGTTATGTTCGCATAACCATAGCATATGGTTATATAGCATATGTCCTTGCGCATTATTGGTATTTAAACACGTTATGCGTTCTTATGTAATCGTATGACGCAGTTTTATCAACAATTACAGATATTTAGACCGAAACAAGTATCAAAAAGGTGCCTGGTAATTTATTAGCTGAATTGCTAAACCTTGCGCTGGTGATTGACTGATGTACAATTTCTTTCCGATTTTTACCAAAGCAACGTGATAAATCCAACGCAAAATTAGTTCAAAATGATAATGAACTTGGAAAAATATGGCACAAACTGCAAAGAAAACGTTGAAAAAATTGTTTTAAATCTGATATGAATCTTGTCGTAGAACTTTGCGTGGAAACCAGATAAAGAGGATACCAGCCGAAGTCTTCAAAAACAACTCCGAGTTGGCCTTCTTGTAAGTAGCCAATACACATTTAATTTATTATTAGTTTGGCTTTCAAGCCAGATGGTTTTTGTTATCTGACTAGAAGGCATTTCAAAAATGTCCAACTAAAATCCATCATGTATCCTTTTTGTAGGAGCTTAAGAGGAAACCAGATAGAGGAGCTACCAGCTGGAGTCTTCAGTAACAACAACAAGTTGCTCAACTTGTGAGTAGGAAGACTAAACGTTCATAGTAGACCTACGTATTTTTACTGTGAATCCTTCTCCAAATTCTTGTTAATTTAAAATAATCAAATGCTATTGAACGACAACAAGTTGTGTAATAATTTAGTTACTAATGAGTCAAGCCACAATCGTGCTGAAAGAGGAACCTTATCTCTTAGCCGACCACTGATCTAGAGTACAACAAGATATATATATGTCAGCGACTGGGTTCCATCACAATTGTGTCCCTAGACGACGTGAACCAAACAAGTTCAGTAGTCGGTATACCCTTCTCGAGAGGGGTTAGGTTACGTCCTCTTAAATATCATTGCCCATGAAAGGTAATTAAACACGTCATGCGTTCTTTTGTAAGAGAGTGACGCAGTTTTATTATCAGTTACAGATTTTTAGGCCGATACAATATCAAAAAGTTGCCTGGTAATTTAATTGCTGAATTGCCAAACCTGTACTAGCTATAAGTAAAGAGTGGTTGTTTTACATTACCTATTGCGTGATCGTATCGAAACGAATAATAATGACGATAATAGTGTAAAGCACAAACTGATAACTGAAATCAGGTAATATCATTTCCTAGGGAATTGGGTAACAACCGGATCAAGGAGCTGCCACCTGGAGTCTTCAATAACAACACTGAGTTGATCTCACTGTACGTAACCTGCCTCTTTTGATAATAGCCTTATATGTTCCAAGAGTTTAATCCTGTTATTAACTAAATGTGATCAAGAAGGTCCTGAAGCTTAGTAAGTGTAGTTAGCCTTGAAGAGGGTGAAAGAGAGTGGGACAGCTCATAGATGGACGGAGTTAAACAGAAAAGAGAAACCTACCTTAATTACACAATTCATT
The DNA here is from genome assembly GCA_942486045.1 of Pocillopora meandrina. Lineage (NCBI taxonomy): Eukaryota > Metazoa > Cnidaria > Anthozoa > Scleractinia > Pocilloporidae > Pocillopora > Pocillopora meandrina. The sequence continues at coordinate 1,113,631 of CALNXJ010000066.1, forward strand.
CAGTTTCATAAATGATCATATAGTAGCGTCTAACGTTAGTCCACGTTTAGTAAATCCCAATTTCTATTCCTTTGATAACTTTGTTTTATTTGCCAGTATGAAAAGGAGATTTCAAGTGTTCTCTCTCAGAACAGGCTTGCCCTTCGCACTTCTTTTCACACCAATACCACAGTCAAATGCGAACAAGATTTGTACTTCGCCAAGGATTGTTGAAACAAAGCTTTCTTACCTTACAGTTTGTCGTATTAAAGCTGAATAAATTACTTTCGAAGTCAGTAGTTGTTAGTTCCAACGGACAGTTCATAGATGGACGGAGTTACACAGAAAAGAGTAACCTACCTTAATTTCACAATTCATTCAGTTTCATAAATGATCATATCTTAGTGTCTAACGTTGGTCCACGTTTAGTAAATTCCAATTTCTATGCTATGTTTTACTTGCCGTATGAAAAGGAGATTTCAAGTATTCTCTCTCAGAACAGGCTTGCACTTCGCACTTCTTTTCACAACAATACCACAGTCAAATGCAAAAAAGATTTGTAATTTGCCAGGGATTGTTGAAACAAAACTTTCTTACCTTACAGTTCGTTGTACGGCAACAAGATCAATATTTCGACCAACAATACATTCTCCCATTTAACTAAGCTGCAGTGGCTGTAAGTGACAAGTCTTCCTCGTATATCAGCCATTACAAGTGTCACAACTCACATCATCACCCGAATAGTGCATATTCCTTTTCATCGTTCACATCCTTCAACTCTTAAATAACTGCGTAGCATACAGACCGATAAAGAACGTCCGCAATCAATGATCAAAGATGTAACGGCTAAATCTAACAAGAGACAAGATCTCAGTAACAAGATCAGGTACCTCAAAGGCCAAGCCTCGTGTGAATCTGTTTTGAGTCGCAAATTAAAACAAGGGTCGTATTAAAGCTGAATAAATTACTTTCGAAGTCAGTAGTACTTTTATTAACATTTACAGATTTTTAGGCCGATATAATATCAAAAAGTTGCCTGGTAATTATTTGCTGAATTGCCAAACCTGCACTAGCTATAAGTGAGGAATGGTTGTTTTACATTACCTATTGCGTAATCGTGTCGAAACGAATAATAATGACGATAATAGTGTAAAGCACAAACCGATTACTGTATAACTAACAGAAAAATAGAGTAAAAACACTTGCAATAGCAACAATTTTTAACTGAAAACAGGAAATACCTTTTCCTAGGGAATTGGGTAACAACCAGATCAAGGAGCTGCCACCTGGAGTCTTCAATAACAACACTGAGTTGATCTCACTGTACGTAACCTACCTCCTCTAATAATAGCCCTTGATTTTCCAAGAGTTGAATCTTATTATTAACTAAATGTGATCAAGAAGGTCCTGAAGCTTAGTAGGTGTAGTCAGCCATGAAGAGGGTGAAAGAGAGTGGGACAGCTCATAGATGGACGGAGTTACACAGAAAAGAGTAACCTACCTTAATTTCACAATTCATTCAGTTTCATAAATGATCATATCTTAGCGTCTAACGTTGGTCCACGTTTAGTAAATTCCAATTTCTATGCTATGTTTTACTTGCCGTATGAAAAGGAGATTACAGTGTTCTCTCTCAGAACAGGCTTGCACTTCGCACTTCTTTTCACAACAATACCACAGTCAAATGCAAAAAAGATTTGTAATTTGCCAGGGATTGTTGAAACAAAACTTTCTTACCTTACAGTTCGTTGTACGGCAACAAGATCAATATTTTGACCAACAATGCATTCTCCCATTTAACTAAGCTGCAGTGGCTGTAAGTGACAAGTCTTCCTCGTATATCAGCCATTACAAGTGTCACAACTCACATCATCACCCGAATAGTGCATATTCCTTTTCATCGTTCACATCCTTCAACTCTTAAATATCTGCGTAGCACACAGACCGATAAAGAACGTCCGCAATTAATGATCAAATATGTAACGGCTAAATCTAACAAGAGACAAGATCTCAGTAACAAGATCAGGTACCTCAAAGGCCAAGCCTCGTGTGAATCTGTCTTGAGTCGCAAATTAAAACAAGGGTCGTATTAAAGCTGAATAAATTACTTTCGAAGTCAGTAGTTGTTAGTTCCAACATTTTGAGCTTTAGAAAGCCTATTGGTCCTGACCTAGAGTGCCAAAAGATATATTTGTTAGCGAGTGGGGAAGATTCCATCACTTTTTTATCCGTCGGCGACATGAACCAAACAAGTTCAGTAGTCGGTATACCCTTCTTGAGAGGGGTTAGGTTATGTACACTTACATTCCCTAGCGCATTATAGGTATTTAAACACGTTATGTGTTCTCATGTAATCTTATGGCGTACTTTTATTAACATTTACAGATTTTTAGGCCGATACAGTATCAAAAATTTGCCTGTTAATTTATTTGCTGAATTGCTAAACCTGCAATACTTATAGGTGAAGAGTGGTTGTTTTACATTACCTATTGCGTAATCGTGTCGAAACGAATAATAATGACGATAATAGTGTAAGGCACAAACCGATTACTGTACAACTAAAAATAGAGTAAAAACACCTGCAATAGCAACAATGTTTAACTGAAATCAGGGACTATCTTTCCCTAGGGAGTTGGCTGACAACCAGGTCAAGGAGCTGCCACCTGGAGTCTTCAATAACAACACTGAGTTGATCTCACTGTACGTAACCTGCCTCTTCTGATAATAGCCCTTGATGTTCTAATAGTTGAATCTTATTATTTACTAAATGTGATCAAGAAGGTCCTGAAGCTTAGTAGGTGTAGTCAGCCATGAAGAGGGTGAAAGAGAGTGGGATAGCTCATAGATGGACGGAGTTACACAGAAAAGAGTAACCTACCTTAATTACACAATCCATTCAGTTTCAAGGGTCGTATTAAAGCTGAATAAATTACTTTCGAAGTCAGAGTTGTCAGTTCCAACACTTTGAGCTTCAGAGAGCCTAAATTTCAAACAATATAACAAACAATATAACACTTTTTAACTCTTCTCCTCTGCAGACAACTTAACAGAAACGACCTAAAAGAGTTACAAGAGGGTTTGTTTGATGGTTTAAGAGCATTGACACACCTGTGAGTAAAGAAAATAAAATTTCCAAAATAAAAATGGAAATAGTTAAAAATATTGTGTGACGAATCGCACACCAGCAAATTGAATGTGGAAAAAGTAAAAAGGTACCTTGAAAGAAAGGAAACGTACAAAAGTTTTGCTGTAGAAGATCATGATTTTATATCCTAGTTATTATTTTTTGTCGGATGAATGAGCAAAATAATGCGCGGTGAGGATTTTCCAGTAACTTAACAAAATAATAAGAGCCAGACTTATCGAAACTATCAGAAATCAACTTCAACAAAAAGTCAGTAAGTCAGGATGTTTACCAGTATGGTGTTTCTGAAATTAGTTTAAAAAACTCAGCATAATTGAAAGATGTGAAAAGATTTACCTATCATTGCCGTATTATTCTATCTTTTTATAAGACGGCTGCAAGATAACAGAATCAGGAAGCTTTCTAAACACGTGTTCAAAGATTTGACTTATTTGGACGAGCTGTGAAAAGGATAAAAAAGAATTATGGTTACAAAAAAAATGGGCTCTTTCAATATTAATGTACTCCTCCTTTAAATGGTAGAAGTATTCAAAAAGTTGCAGCGGGGTTGCGTTTATACAAAACGTGCGCGAGCAAAGACATTTGATGGATCATAACTGAATGTACACTGATTTTATAAAAGCACATGATGGGCCTATTTGAAGTCGCTTAAAAAAATTGTAATTGAGAACGATTGTATTGTATTAACATTATGGAAGGCAGCGTAACCGGAAGGTGAGAGCGTCGGAATTTCATCGACTTGCTGTTCCGACGTAGTCCTACTGCCTGAGGAGAAACCAGTTACTGTTATTACTAAGCATATAAGACCAATCTTGATAACCCTGTCTCTGACCGAGCTGGGTGTGTAAGTATCTACGTAGGCCTAGGTACTCTAAGAAGATCGATCCGAGCCAATCTGGCGTTACTCCAAAATCTTCTACGCTGCATGCTCTCATCTCCCCAAAGGTAGTCGAAGTGCAATCCAAAGCGCTGCAAAATGCAGCAGTACAGAAGTAGTCAGCTTGCAACAATCTTCAGATGAACTCAGATGAGTGCAAATAATTGATTATTGACTTCAAGAGAACAAACACCAGTTCGACGCCGTAACCGTCAACTCCAAGGACCTTGAACTTGTTGCCCAAACCACATATCGGGGGTAACCACGTCTAATAACTTTCAATGGAATTGCTAAGGGCCAATATGCTCACACATTTCTTGATCTTACTGAAGTGAGAGAATATTCAGGCTCGTGATATCGTGTGCTTTTATATATCTCACCTGTATTAAGCCAGTGTTAGAGTATTTTGCGCCCTTGCATTAACTGCTTATTTAAGGGAAGACTTTAAGCATGATCAGGAACGTGCGCTTTCTCATTATTTCTCCTGGCCTTCCATATCATTACAATCGAGCATTTTATAACATCAGAACTTTGAAATACAGGCGCAAAAAACATGGTCATAAATTCTTTTACTCAGACGTAACTAATACTGCGCATAAACTCCATCATCTGCTACCACCCAAGGATATTCAGAGATATAATTTTAGCCCAGCCAGCACACTCTTATGTTGCCAGAAATTCGCACTAGTCGTTACACGAACACATTTATTCCATCCATGTCCAATTAGTAGAACTTTTATGCGTTATAATTATTTTATGTTACACAAAGTTATTATTTTATAAAATTACATACGACTTAAACTTTTCGTAGATTTCATGTAATTCAGCCTTAGGAGGCCGCGAATCTGAACATTTTAATAAACGTTCTCTCACATCCCTCTCCCTCTCCCTCCCTCCCCCTCGAGTTTTGAAATAACCAGTACGTGGTCCGCCACAGTAGTGGTTTTTGAACATTTTACATTTACTATGAGTAATTCGTTTAAGGATGCGCGAGTAAAGAACGTGAAATCTAAATATAACAAGAGTAGCTTAGTGTTTTTCCTCCGTAAATTATGAAAATAGATTGGCATCTGATAAAATGTAGCGCGAGAGCTCTCTGGCTGTTTCCCTCATACTGTCTCCCTTCATGTGAATTACAATCCGGCTGGTGATATTTTTTTCTGAATTTTCTGAAAAGCATTTCCCCTTGAACCTTTCAGGGATCTGTCTCATAACAAGGTTGGGAATCTGCCACAAGACCTCTGCAGTAACTTAACAAATCTCACGAGCCTGTAAGTCAACAACATTAAAAAAACAAAACTAGCCACGACAAGGAAATCAGTCCTCCTCCTAATCATGTTCGACTCCGGAAAAGTGCTCAATTTCTGTCTTAAACTCAAGAAACGCAAGAGAAAGACGTTTTGAACTTGAAATTGAGTTTTCGTTACAATAATGTTATTAGATTATGTGTCTTTCGACTTGACCTAACCAAACATGTTCACCAAAACGTATCCCACTGAATGAATGCAAAAGACATATCTCTCTATCGTTTGCACTGTAAAAAGAGACCGTCAATCTTACCTGTTACAATCATAAGTTACGGGAGCTATTTTGTTTTCCCGTCAAATGCAAATGCAAAAGACATTTGAAACCTATCATTCGTCAATGTCTGGCTTACTGTTTCGTACTTGCAGGTTTTTATCCCAAAACCAAATTGGAGAATTACCATCAACTATATTTGCTAACCTGACCAAGCTTAAGGCATTTTGAGTAGAGGTGGAAACCTTCAACTATTAATATATTAATTAGCTGTCAGTCGATTGATTGATTTATCAATTTGGGAAATAAAACAGTAAGAGAACATTATAAAAGATCCTGAATGTTAAAGTACGGAAAAAAATTGTGACCATGTTTAAATTGCTTTCGAACTGGACGATTTAAGAGCTATGTGAAATCTAGGATGGATCAATTTACTGCAATTTATTGCCAAAATTAATCGAGGATTGCTGTCGTTTTGCTTTCATCACCCTTATCATTAATCTAAAAACATGCGCCGCCTTTTGAACCAATTGGATTCAAAGCTAAAACCAAGCGCGACTTGTTCATGCAAAATTATTGAAACTTAAAGCCACGTTCTTGTTTGTATTATTTTTAGTGCTGATTGCCTTCGTAAATTTTTTCCTTTTGATTGGTTATCGGCGGTTACTTTGGCGTGGGGTGGAGAAATCGTAGGGCACGCTAGATACGTTGGCACTAATTCAAATTTCAAATGAAGAAAAGGTTGGTAACTAACAGGTTTCTGTTTTACAATTTAACAGAAAAATGGAGAAAAATAAGTTAAAAGAGCTCCATTCTGAACAATTTCGCGGACTGGCAAAGCTAGAAGGGCTGTAAGTAGTTTATGTACTGATCTGAGTTTCTATGGGTCTGGTTTCTGCATGTAGGCTTAGAATATCTCATTACGCTGATTATAAGACTTTATCTGATTGAAAAACTGTTTTCTCGTCGCAATTTACTGCGGAAGACGCTTGCCCGATCAAGTCTTCCACATTTAAGAGAATTTAAGGCCCTGTGTTATAACTTCCTTGTGTTTTTCCGGAATTCCTAAAATAAATGCATGCTGAGGGTCTGTGGAGATTACTGGAGAACCTGTGGGCCGGGATGAATTTTCAGTAACAACTTGTTAATAAAGTTCGTGCAATGACGATGCTCCTCTTTAAAAGTCCAAAAACTGAAAAAAAGAAATTGTAAAAATTGTAAAAGATGGTAATTTTGAGCTCGGTAAAGAAATAAAGAAAGACTTTTTTTTTTTTGTCTTGTCACGAGCGTGGGACAAAGAAAAAAATTTTGAGTCCCCATGAGGAATCGAACCTCAGATCTTCGGATTCCGCGCTCCGATGCTTTACCACTGAGCCACTGAGATTCCACGGCAAGCGAGGTCTATTATATGTACGAAGTTAATAGGACACGCGTGTGTTTGTAAATTTTCCTCCCACTCATGAAAAACGTTATCGATGTCCCGTTCTTTAATTCCCGAAGTTCGCCATACATTTTATTTTCTTTCTTTCTTCATTAGCTATTTGTCGGGAAACGAACTCGGATATTTGCCACAAAGAATTTTCAAAGGCTTAAAGCAGCTTCTGATTCTGTAAGTAGAATATGAAATTCATTTTGTGCTTAATTTGATCGAGGTGGTATCTCAGTATCTTCTAATAATCACACTTATCAGTTTGAGATGCACAAATCAATGCCCAAAAATTATGTGTATTTTTAATTTTTTTTTCTGTAAGAGAACTCTTTGACAACGAATTGAAGAACGTTTCCATCGAAAACTTCAAAGAAATCAGACAGTTAAAAATTCTGTGAGTGTTTAATTTTCATGAATGATAAAATGAAAATCAAATTATTGAAGACACTAGCTGGCATCAAAGGTTCAGTGAAGAAAATAAAAAGGTACAAATCGATATACTAAGTTTGAAGCAACACTCCGGAAATGCTCTTCTATTCATTGATTTCATCCTTATATTCTTGTCTTTAAATATCTAATTTTCAGATTATTACATAATAACCACATGAGGGAGATTCCCTACGGATTTTTTAAAGAGTTGAAGGATATATTGCGAGTGTAAGATTTTGATGTGATTTATTTGATACATTTACAATTTATTAGCAGAGCTATATGAATAGAAAGCGTCTGGGGGTTCCTTTAATTAAAATATTTACTTGCGCAGAGCTTCAGGCAAATGAGTTCGTGGTTTCTATACTATACTAAATATCTATTGTCGGCTTTCTTCACCCTATTGACGACTTTTATAACAACCTCCATTTTTGTTGCCTCACAAAGACTGCTATTGCGCACTACATTGCTTTAAAGTATCGCAAGAAAAATTTTCGAACATATTCGATGAAAATTCATAGATACAATAACCTCTATATGAGGAAATGAAATCTGATCAATTGATCTCGCGTTACCTTTGTGCTCTTAGGGTATAGGCTTTTAATTTTATCTTTTACTCTATCCTTATGAACTGAATAGCATCAAATTTTACGGTTGCAGGACTTTGGACACAAACCTGATGTGTTGTCATATGCATAAGGAGGACGCTGACTGTGCTTTCATTGCGAACGACGACTTCGCCAACTGTGAGAGCATGTTCAAGAACCCAATCCCGAGGAAGAGCATATGGGCAATCGGCTCCCTTTCTCTGGCTGGGTCTGTGTTTGTCATCACATGGCGTTCAGTCTTTAAGGATACAAACACGGTACAATCAATCATGTTATTGCACTTGGCAGTCTCCGATGGTTTAATGGGAGCATACCTAATCACACTGGGTGTCAAAAATCTGTTGTGGAGAGGAGAGTATTACTTACATGACTTCGAGTGGCGGTCCAGTTTGGCTTGCCAGATAACTGGTGCTACCTCTTTGTTATCCAGTGAGGTCTCCTTGATGCTGATGGCTTTGATATCTGCGGACCGACTCAAGAACATTGTGTTCTCGTTCAGAGGTGGAGCACTTTCGCGGAAGATGACCCGCATCCTTTGCACCATCATATGGCTAGTCGGCTTCCTCCTGGCTTTCTTTCCGATGTTTGGCTTGAGATACTTCGAAGATCTTACCACATATCACAGCTATTACGGAAAAAGTGTTGTCTGCCTTCCCTTACAGCTCTCTCGTCACAAAACGGAAGGCTGGGAGTACTCTGTTTCTGTATTTATTGGCCTCAATTTCTTCCTCTTCATATTCATCACAGTTGCCTACCTCGCCATATTCATAAGCAGAGTGCGAGTTAAAAACCAATCAGCCAACACAAGGAGGGAGACCGGTCTGGCCAAAAGATTGTTCTTCATCATCTTCACAGACTGTCTTTGCTGGATGCCAATCATCGTGTTTGGTATGAGGTCGCTTTTGGAGAAGAATTTCAAGCCACCGAGAGACTTAGCTGCTTGGATTGCCGTGTTTGTTCTGCCCATCAATTCAGCGATAAACCCGATTCTATACACGTTAGCAACACCAAAGGTAAAGAATAACATTTCTTCACCATCTCTTAAATCTAAATTATTTGAGGCAAGACCCGGTGGTCTGGCGCTTAACACGGTGGGTTCTTTAACGTACTGACAGGGGTCTTCTTAAGCTAGACACCTACAGTGACTGTTTCCATTCAGCCGTTTAAACGAGTAGTTTTAAACTGCTTGAGAAAGTTAGCTTATACTTCGTCCAAGTACTGGCCTGAATTATCCCGGTTGCTTTACACTACAAAGAGTGTGACGATTATAAAGACGTCAAGCAAGCAATCGATCGAGATCATTGACACTTGTCACTCTATAACAATTGATAAGGGAAAATGGTCGGTTGATGGACGTCGTTAACGACAATTTTCTCTCCTCTCCAGGCGCAAGAGTATCTGGGAAGCAAAATAAAAATGCTGAGAAGCTTCATACGCAGTATTTTTCACTGCAGTGAAAATCAAGAGGGTAGTTATGCCCATTTTTCCATTCTTCCTATTACATAGTTCATAGACTAAAGTCGGAAACCTTGTTCTTAATAGTAAAACGTTCTTTCTGTGACTAACGCCACGTTTGAAATAGATGTCATATTCTAGTAGTATTAATCCGTTGATTTACTCATGCCTTGTTTGATAAGGACAACAACAAGATTCACAGGATATTGATGATAACGGGCAACGAGAAGGTAACATCATTTTTACTGAGCTCTTTGTGTCATTGTATTTTCCTCAGGAATCATTTTCATTTTCATTTTTATTTTCTTGATCCTTCAGTTCATTTTTTATCTTTGTTTCCCAGGTCAACATGAAGGAAAAGCGATGGGGATGCAGATTATTGGACTGCCACACCCAGATCAAGGTGTTCAACCGCGAATTTGCTCGTTCATTGTCCCAAACCAAGTAGATATCAATTAAAGTTCTCTTCGTTTAAGACGGCCGATTGTTCTTGGGCATAAAAACAGCGCAAAGAACTTTGACAGGGAAATGCACATAACATTGCTTCAATAGCATTTTGAATTAATTGTTTTTTTATACGCTGAAATAGAATCACTTAGCGCTTGTATGGCTAAGATTACTTTTATTTGTATTTAATTACCCTTGTGTCCAACACATGTCTGGAAAGTGCCTATCTTCTAAGTAGAATGACTAGTTATAGATTCGTGTTTTGGGGAAAGACGAGTCTTACACTCTTGTATTTATCCATTAATCAAGATGCACAAGAGCAGTATGGCGACAATCAAATTGGAATTGTCCAACGCCTTCACAAGGAGGGTATGTAATGACATCATTTTTGATTACAATGTTTTTATAATTATCAAGATCATTTAATTCATTCGAAAATGTATCTCATGAAAGTCGTTAAAAAATCGTTTTGCTTTTGTTCTTGTTTTACGAAGCTTATCCGCTCACTTATTTCTATGTGTATTTAGATCAGCAAGGAGCTAAAATGCTAGAAATAAATAATTAATATAATAATAATAAATAAATAATAACTACCCATTTTACTATTGGTTTTCCAGCTTATTCTATTAGCATTGTTGTGGTTTCTCTTAAACTTTGTTTTCTTTTCAACTTTAATTTAGAAGAAGGCCACGAAGTAGATGAAGACGTTGTTGAAGAGGATGATCTGGAATATGATACAAAGTTGTAGTCATTGGTCGATAAAAGGATATCAAGTGAACACCAGTTTAACCCTAAACTTCTTAGTAATCTGCAATAAGTAATTAATTATAAGTAATCCTTTTAAATTATTTTATTGTTATAGATAATGATAATTTTATGTCATCAGGATGATACGTCGAGCTTGTAGGACTGTTTATTCTAGACACCAGTACGCTGTAAGATACGTTTGAATTGCAAGGGGGGGGTGCCCTGTTAATCGCAACTGATGGCTCAGGAATAAATTTACCACCTACATGTAGCTAGATTTCCCTTGCTGTAGTCAGTGAACATTCAACAAAAAGAGAAATATGTATTATTATTCACAAAGGGTTAGCTACGAAATGAAGATTTCCACCAATAGGTTTATTTAAAGCAAGATTACCTTCCAAATTTTTCCCGATCAGGTCAGACAGGAGAAAATTTCTTGCAAAGTTGATAATTTCATTGAAAAAAATGTTATCTTTGATATCACTGGCCTTCTGATTCAAACGGTTGTTCTCCATATACCAGTCAGAGAAGAAACATATACTTTCTTACCAGAAAATGATGATATATGATAGAGTTTTAAATTAGAAAGACCAGTCGATATAGGAGCTACATTTGCTCACAAATCTTAACAAACCTTTCATTGATTTGAGACCTCAGGGAGAGCAGGGCTATCCTGTAAAACTCTCATTCAAGCTATGTATAGATGGAAAACTGCAAGGAGAAAATATGCCATCCACTAAGTATATCTTCTACATGGGTAAAACCGATGTTGTTAAAAGAGCTGCTTATTGACATATATGGCCTCTGGTTACATATTATTGTCGATTCTATGATGCATGTAGTCAATAACAGATAATAAAGCATTCAATATTTGTAGTATATTATCTCAGTCGGAGAGAATGAAGAAAAACATGAGAAAAAATGTAATCATGTAGCTAATACAGAGAAGTAGCTGGACAACTTTGCAATATCATTGTTTAGATTTTCCTTTGTCTTTAATTGTCCAGATAACATGTCTGTCTTATTTACAAGTTATGATTAACTTGTCTAAATTAGTTTGCATCTATCTGCAAGTCGTTGTTAGTAGATGATGATGTTGAAGGTTAGCATAACACTAAATTTGACAAAATTTTAAATACAAAAAAATTAACGCTAATAAATCTCAATATCCGGCAGTGAAGTGCTTTTGTGTGCTTCACCAAACGTAAATCACCAAAACTGGTCTTGGGTTGGCCAGTTTAGAAAGAGTTTACTGGAGTTGCCAAAGTTGAACAAATTTCTACCTCATCCCAGTTACGCCCCTCCCCCCCTCCCTCCCCACGAACTAAATGAACAGTCTCAGTGCATTGCATAGTTTCTCGCAATAAATGATGATAAAAATAAGATCAAAGTGCTCTATGAGCAAAATCGTGAATTGACACATGATTTTTTTGGGATTATGTTTAATGTTATCTGGTTTAGGGAATTTTGTGGTTGATTGTCGTATCTAGAGTACAAGCAGTAGTTCAGCGTTCGCTAATGTGGCAAAGAAACAAAGTAACGTTGGGATAAGAAGGCATTACAATTGAAATGATCATGCTATTACATTTGACAAGGGTGGATGATGTCGTGTTTTAAACGTATATCATTTTTGTTTCTGGTTCAAAAGAAAAGGTTGGAAGTAAATGTGGGTGAAAAGTGAAATTTATTGTCTATCATTGTAAAATTAAAAAATCAAGGCAATACTGTCTTAATGAAAACATTAACGATTTCCTCTTTATCAAATGAGACAAACGGGAACGAGTTTTGAGTGATATAACGAAGCCAAGACTGCCACCGTTATTTTGGATCTCCGCCTGGGTAGATTTTAGTCACGTGCTAGGCAACGTATAATCAATAACAAAATAGAATTTCATTTAAGGCCTATTTATCAATTTTGTGGAGTATAACTTTCGCATTTTAGTACGTAATACGTATTTTGAATCTTCAAATTGTCTTGAAACTTAAAATAAAATTGTTCGTTAAAAATTCACTGAAAATTGTTTGATTAGGTGTTACTTGATTTTCGCGTTAACTTTTAATTTCGTCAGTCGCCGGCATCTTCTGTTGCTTCACACAGGAAAAATACACGATACGAAACGTAATGATCGATTTTGTCCTCAATCTCACGCCATAACAGAAAAAGCTTTTGAACATCTGTAAACTCCGTGCGCTTCGCAGTAAGTGATATTTTCAATGAATCTTCGGATTGTTTTCAAGTTCAAGGATTGTGAATTAAAATTTTTATGAAAAACGAAGGTTGTTCTGTTATTTCAGTGTGAATCCTTGCATGCCTGCCAGTCGCTGGCGCAGCTTGTTGAAACTAAAACGAAAAAAAAACACTCTTTTAAGATTATCATTGGCCTCTTTTTCACTCCACCACTATTCTTAGCAACAAAGGTCGCCATTTCGTTTGTTTATTGCTCGCCAACTACTAATATTAAATGCACTCAAAAGCCTAAAATCGAAAGGGGATAGAAGTATTTGCACTTGAGCGCTTACGGCATGTTACATTTTAGAAGATTTTATTTTTGTCTTCTAAAGTAAATATTTGATTCTTTAAAAGCTGGTAATGTGTTGATGACTCATGTCATGTCGATTATATTATATAAAAATGCAAAACTGGTTAAAAGGCACAATTGCTGACGTTATTGTACTGTTTGTGAATGTCATCCATGGTGACTTGAAATGAATGGACAGCGCGTTCATAAGAATATTCATCTTTAGATAATTACCTGGTAAAGCTGTATGCAGACGGCTTTCTGTATTTGAATTCATTGCTGTTTAAAAGCCGTTCGATCTGAATCGAGGAAAGAGATCAGAAAAAGTATTTTTGAGGTATTTATTCTTTTTGATGTTTAAAATGTCTATGCGAGGAAAGTTAAGAATTTAACAGTATACTATGACACAAAGTTAACTGTGTTAAAATTCTACGGGACAGAATGATTCTCATCATTCATTCTTAAGATCTTTCGCCCAGCTTTTTTATATTATTCCTCAATATTCAAACAAGTCAGTTACGAATTTCTTAATGAGCATTTTTCATTCAAAGGGCTGATAAAAAAATTCACAGTTACTCAGGCCTGTCGTCAAATACTGCGCCAAACTTTCACAAGGGAGAATAGGGGATTTAAAAAATTGATCAGTGAGCTTTCCCTTATCACTTTTTAATCCTTATATAGACTTTCTCCGCTGGGATAATGATAATAATAACATATTCAGGGTTCACCGCGACACGTTCTTTCTGGCGCGTACTCTGAGGTGGAAATACAAGAAAGAATTAAAAAAACTTTCGGCAAATATTCCAGTGACTAAAATGTAATTGTAAAGGTAGGAGAAAAGTGAATTTTACAAGAATTTCTCAACGACCTCTCTATTCCGGCATAGAGACAATTTAATATGGTAATATAAATTGAGGGTCTCAATGGGGTGATGGCTTCGGTTAAAAGTTTTACCAAGTTACGGCTAACAGTTAATATCTTTCCATTGTTGTCATCAGAATAATTTTTATAGTTTATTTTTCATAAAACCAACGAACAAAGTTTGTCAATTTTTGCGCCCAACGGTTTAGTTACTGGCATTTAACGACTAACGGTCAACCCCGTTGAAACCCTCTGAGTTGTTCTTATTATCAAATGTGCTAAAACGCGATTCAGGAAATTTCCCATTAAAGCCTTATTCAGATACAATAGTGCCTTAAAGGACTATATTTTTTTTGCCATTAAGATATAGCTGAATCTTGTCGTTTTTAACTGCTCTGGGAGGTAAACAGCCTCGGTAATCGTTAACATGAAGAAAAAATACATTATCCATCATTTTACGTTATTTAATCAAACTCTTAACTCAACTCAATCTTCTCAAACTTCCTCTCAACCCATCAGCTGAAAACAGAAGATGGTGCCCAGAAAGACCTTCTGGGGCTTCATTATTGCTTTCTGTAAGTACTGTTGTCTTTGTTTGCTAGAATCAAGTTAAGAGACCAGAAATCTTATAAAGTCCTATTCCAACGCATCGCAAAACGACCTTTTTGTGCTTCTCAAATATTTTGTCCCTTTTCACCTCCATGGTGTCCAACGAGAGAGGCACGCGGCAGAGAATCCCTTAGGGGCTTGCGAAAATCGAGTTACTGCTCACGGGTAAATTACGAGACAGCTCTGTGCCTCAGTTAATTTTAGCTTCTCTCGCTAATTCGATCCTCTTTGCTTCCTGAGAGGAGACGGTTGTGCACGCCGTGACGGTGAGCCTTGACGTAATTACAAACTTCGATTCAGGGAAAATCTTCAACACAAGAAAATACATGTTAATGATTCGCTTCGTTAAAGTTTCAAATAAAGTGCACATCCAAAACGATCACCTTTAAAATTATATAACTAAATGAGTCATCCAATGAGCTTACAAGAAACAAATCCTTTTCATCGTTGCTGTTTTGTCCCTTACTTTCAAAAAGAAAATAAACTATCAAAAAGGCGATTAAAATGCTCCATTAGTCATAATCTTGATGCCAAACTGAGACATCGAAAGAAAAATTCAAATATGTTTCTTACGTGTATATTTATCTTACTATTTTCATAGACATAGCAAATCTCCACCTAATTTGACGCATGTGGCTTTCGATTAAAACGACGGATCGAGTTTGGCTTTCCGTTGTGGCTCTATGAAAGCCGCTTTGAAATGCTACCTCTAAATAGCTTTGTATTGAAATATTTCGAAACCTAGGCGAGGAGTCTCCTCCTGTGTCCTCTCGTTTTTTCTTTATTTTATTTGCAGTTTTGCTAATACTGGAAGTACGCCTTCAGAGAGTTGTCCCACGATTTAACTTAAGTATACTCTTACAAGCGCCAAAAGGACATTACGTGGAACTGAATTTAACCATGGAGAGTTTATATCTAATACCTTGCATTGATGATAAGTACCTTGAGGTTCGTGATGGATACAACAAGTCTGCCAATCTTCTTGGTGTATTTTGTGGAGGGAACAATTCTGTTGTTATGCGATCCAGTGGACAGAACTTGTGGATCAGAAAATCAGTTCATTACATTGGCAGGTTTCGGAGCTCGTACACCAACAAAACACTCAACTTTACAGGTATTGTCCTTTGAAATTACTAACTGAAGCAATTCTAAAATGGTTCTAAGTCGTCTCAACACGGAAGGAATAGATGGCAATTACGAGTACTGCAACTCATTTGGCAATTTCATTTATTTGTTTTGTTCCAGTTGAACCCAACCTAGACAAGGTGGCCGGAACTCAATTTGTTCTTTTCAACCAAACTTCATCTCTTTGGTGTCCAGCACAAGGTGCACCAGCACCATTTATAGTTTGGAGAAAAAACGGAAGAGTGGTACAGAACAGTACAAGTGTCAAATATCAGCTGACCATTTCTGAAGAAAACACTGACAAGTATAGCTGTGAAGTGAACGGACAGGATGATGTTGACAAGAAAGACATCCGTTTTGTCACTGAAAGTGAGTTTTTTCACAAAACGAATTTAAGGGGATAAGTTTTTAAAGAAATCGTGGTGCTTCGTTGGTAGGGCGTATTACAAGATGATTTGGTTTTGCTCTTCGCAAACTATCAATTTACATACAATTGATTCACAAGTCAGTCTGACGTAGAGGAAAATATACTGCACATTTGCAAAGTCTGCCTAATCGCAAGAAAAATGAGCAACTCTTAACGGTCTCTAAGCTGACTTTTCAGCTGAAAGACTGACACAATAGTTTTATTTACCAATAGCCCATAGACTCCTGTATCGACCTAATGACTTGTTTATTTTGTCTTACACTGGAATGGTATGAAGTGTTCACGAGATAACTAGATGGCAACTATCATTTCAGAGTACTCCAATGCACACATTCAGAAAGTACCACCAGAGCCTCATTAGCTTTCAGCAAAAAAAGTTAGTACATTCATATCGTCTTACTTTATTCTAGGGTGCCCAGATCCCTGCCGATGTACAATTGCAGTTGGAATCATAGGTGCAGCCACCCGCATTGAGTGTCGAGGAAAACACTTACAGTCAGTTCCACAGCACTTGCCCTTTTCTACAGCGAAATTGTAAGCGTTTCAACTCTTTTTCTTTTGGGCTTTTGGGAGGTGGTCGCCGAAGTAGGCTTGGCATCAAACTTGGCCTCAGAATTCTGAGGAAAACTACGAAGAATCTAACAAACGTTTTTGGAAAAAAGGCTCTCTTCCAATACCTTTAACGGTGACAATGACCGTCATCGTCTGTGTCAGAGGTCATTGACACTTCGACAACATAAATGGAAAACAAGTCATCTGCCGAAGTGAAGTAAAGAGCCTTTTGAACAGACTTCTGTCAGATTATGTTTGTAGCCACGGGCTTTTTACATGTGAGTTGTTTGTAACTTAAGCACAGCTAAAAAAACGAACCAACCACCCATATGTTATCAACGATTTTAATGTGACATCTTTTAGCTACGTGATTTTTGCTGTTTATAACATGTAGACAGAACTTCAAATTCGTCTCACAATTCTAGCCTATAACATTGCCTTGTCAAAACGACTCGCCACTCGACTTTGAGGATGAATGTCACTAATTTCAGATGGCAGAACGTTTAATAATTTTTTTAAATGGCAAAATAAGAACGATTCTTGAAATTTAGTTAGCATCTGATGAATAAAGTCACTCATCAAGCAAAATTGGACAATAAATCGATATCTAATTCCAGGTGAAAGTCTTTGTTGCGTGAAAGAGCCTC
Organism: Pocillopora meandrina; assembly: GCA_942486045.1. Lineage (NCBI taxonomy): Eukaryota > Metazoa > Cnidaria > Anthozoa > Scleractinia > Pocilloporidae > Pocillopora > Pocillopora meandrina. The sequence goes on from CALNXJ010000066.1 coordinate 1,131,005, forward strand.
GAATGGCACTAGGAGTCTTGAAATATATAAGGTGTGCAAAATCTTCTATCGAAGATTGAGGTTAAAATTTAACATTTTCTCCAGGCGGGGGGAAGGGGGGCTGGAAGGAGAGGGGAAATAATAATAAACTGCCAACCTAAACCCAGGACACATCCTCATTTTAGGGACTTAGAAAACAATCAAATAGAGGAGCTACCACCTGAAGACTTCAATAACAACTCGCAGTTGGTCGTACTGTAAGAGACTTGTGTTATACTTTTGTTGCTATTGGTGCTTAATGTGTTTCTAATTATTAAATGCCTAACCCTAAGTGTGTGTAGCTAACCATGAAGGTAGTGGAAAAGGGTTGAATGGTTTGTAGATTGGCAGTGTCGAACTTCTAGAAGTAACCTCGCCTACTTGGACCATGTTTTAGTTCAATAAATAACAAAACACTACAATTTTCAAACAAAACCATCAAGTTAGGCTGTTGGTCTTAGCTTTCACGATTATATATTCTATTTTTCTGAGTTTATTTGTTTTATTTGCATATGGGAGATTTCCTGCATGGCCAATGTTCGAAGGGGGCTGGAAGAACACAAAACGCGATCGACTCGAAGTTTTCTCTACTACATCCCACCTTTAAGGCGTTGTCCTTCCCCCCCCCCCTTTTCCATTCTTATTCAAACTGTTTACCGATACAGGGGTGACAGTTTCTTATGTGGTGGTTTAAAAAGTTTTAATACTAGGTTTTATAATTAGGTTGTTACGTAATAACAAGATCAAGCAGTTGCTAGGTGACTCGTTTTCTCAGTTGGTCAAGCTGCGAAGGCTGTAAGTGAAAAGTAGCATTCTTATATCGGTTATTTCACGTTTTTAGGTTTGCGATGTGGAATCCGTCCTGGATTGCACACAAACCAATCACAGGGGGAACCATTCTGTTTACTACTAACTTAGTCGGTCAACTTTTCTGAAAAAAAAAATAGGTTAAAGTAATTCTTTCAGCATCTTTTCTCCCTGAGAGTTAAGAAATAGTAACTTCCATCAAAATTTAGGCCGGCGTTAGTCAGAGTAGTTAGTTTTTTAATACTGCAAACCTGTTAATTGACTGATGTATAATTTCTCTCCCAAAATTTCCAAAGCAACGAATTCGAAATTAATCCAACGCATAACTACCTGAAAAATCAAAGTGCTCTGTGAGCAAACTCGTGAATTGACACATGATTTTTTGGATTATGTTTAATGTTACCTGGTTTAGGGAATTTTGTGGTTGATTGTCATATGTAGAGTACGAGCAGTAGTTCAGTGTTCGCTAATGTAGCAAAGAAACAAAGTAACGTTGGGATAAGAAGGAATTACATATATAATACATAAGCTTACATAATACATACATAAGCTCATATAGAAACCTGGACAACTTTGAAACAATATTAAGCAATAGCACATTATCTAATTTTAATTTTTTATAAATTAATTTTATCTTTCTGAATATTTTTAATATATCCTGCTATTTCTATCATAGAATTTTGTAATTATTTGTATATTTATCTATTTATTAGTATTATTTTGTAATGCTGTATAATCTAGTTAGAGGGCCACAGGTTTGTCAGCTTTTCAGCTGTTACGTGTCCCCCTCTATAAATAAAGTCCTTATTATTATTATTATATTATTACAATTGAAATGATCATGCTATTGCATTTGACAAGGGTGGATGATGTTGTGCGTTTTAAACGTATAGCATCTTTGTTTCTGGTTCAAAAGAAAAGGTTGGAAGTAAATGTGGGTGAAAAGTGAAATCTACTGTCTATCATTGTAAATATTAGAAAGTCAAGGCAATACTGTCTTAATGAAAACATTAACGATTCCCTCTTTATCAAATGAGACAAATGGGAACAAGTTTTGAGTGATATAACTAAGCCAAGACTGCCACCGTCATTTTGGATCTCCACCTGGGTAGATTTTGGTCACGTGCTAGGCAACGTAAAATCAATAACAAGATAGGATTTCATTTCAGGCCTATTTATCAATTTTGTGCTGTATAACTCTCGCATTTTAGTTCGTAATATGTATTTTGAATCTTCAAATTGTTTTGAAACTTAAAAGAAAATTGTTTGTTTAGGTGTTATTTGATTTTCGTGTTACGTTGTAATTTCGTTTGTCGCCGGCATCTTTTGTTGCTTCACACAGGAAAAACACACGATACGATACGTAATGATCGATTTTGTCCTCAATCTCACGCCATAACAGAAAAAGCTTTTGAACATCTGTAAACTCCGAGCGCTTCGCAGTAAGTGATATTTTCAATAAATCTTCGGATTAATTTCAAGATTAAGGATTGTAAATTACAATTTTATGAAAAACGACAGTTGTTCTGTTATTTCATTGTGAATCTTTGCATGCCTGCTAGTCGCTGGCGCCGCTTGTTGAAACTAAAACGAAGAAAAAAAAACTATTTTAAGATTATCATTGGCTTCTTTTTCACCCCACCACTTTTCTTAGCAACAAAGGTCGCCATTTCGTTTGTTTATTGCTCGCCAAAAACTATCAAATGCACTCAAAAGCCTAAAATGGAAAAAAAGTTTTTAGGAATCGACCAATCGAGCGAGCGAGCGAGTGCCATTCTCCACATCATATCCACAGCTCGCTCTTGCGCATGCGCGCAATTCACGAGTTAATGATGATAAAATTGGAAAAATGTAGCAGAATCAAGCAACGAAACGTTGAAAACGTTGTTTTTTAAGTTCAGTCCTTGAGGACTGAGATTGTACTTTTCTTAAAGTGTTGACATATATCAATTTGTTCAATCACATTCAAGATTACAGTAAAAGCGTTTGTTTGACCGGACAGGGAAAAAAACAAACTCTATTCCGGCCGAAAAAGCACTAAACAGCAGCAACACACAGGAGGTAATATAATTTTAATTAAAGTCATGGAATATCTTTTCTTAGGGCCTTGGATAACAACCAGATAAAGGAACTACCACCTGGAGTCTTCAATGATAACACCGAGTTGACCACACTGTAAGTAACAGATATCCACGCCCATTCGATGTGCAACGAGTGTAATGTCAGTGTTTACTTTATATAATCAAGACGGTCCTCAAGCTTAGTGGGTGTAGTCAACCATGAAGAGAATGAAAGGGGGTGGGACTGTTTGTATTTGGACAGTTTAATCAATGATCATTTCCAAGCATATGTCAGTGGTTCTCGTTTCGTAAATCCTATTTTCTATTCCCTTGCTAACGAAGTTTTATCCGTTTGCATAAGCGTGGCCAGTATGTATAGGGAGGTAGTTGCAATCGTTTCCTTTCAGAAGAACGGGCCTCACCCTCTGCGTTTCTTTTTACACCAGTACTGCGGTCGAACTCGAATAGAATTTATTCATTTTCACGTATTTGTGATGCAAAGTTTCCAAAACTTACAGGTGGTTACACGACAACAAGTTGAAGAATTTGCCAGGCGACTTATTTTCCCATTTAGTCAAGCTGCGGTGGTTGTAAGTGAAAAGTCGTCCTTATATATAAACTATTTCAAGCGTCACAAGACTTACTTTCAATCAATCGCTGGTTAACATACGACTTATCGTCATCTCCAGTAGATAATGAATAAAAAAACTTACGGGTGGCGTGAATCAAACTTCAACAGTGGCAAATGAATGGAGCAAACTCCCCTCGCTAATCAGTCATCTTCAGTTTCATAAAAGGTTGAACAGGTTACGTTTATTTTGATCGGCCATCGTAATATGCTCAGAGTGTCGTTAATCACTAGTGTTGTAAGTAACCGATTAGTGAGTTCATTTCTGATTCATAGAAGTTATCATATTTTGTGCATATTGACCTGTCTTATGCTTAGATACTCGTAGTTCAGAGAGCGCCTTGGTAACTAGCCCTTGAACCCAGTCAACAACACTACTTCCCGCTAACCAAAGCATGAAGCGCACTCCCTTGAATTACTCGTATGTTCAGTCATTTCTTGCAAAAGAGTGACATCACAGAAAACACATTAATGTCAGGTTTTCGTAGACGTTTCTCATCTTCCGTTTCACTTTTTTTTTTTTTGGGGGGGGGGAAGGTACAGCTTTCCGTAGGCTACCATTTTCAACACAAGTTCACTCTGATTGGCTTACTAGTTTCGGACAAACCTCAGTTACATTTAAGGTGTATCCTTTCCGTAGGAACTTACGCGACAATCAAATAAATCAGCTGCCATTTGGAGTCTTCAATAACAACTTAAAGTTGACTTACCTGTGAGTAACAAATTAGAACCTTTACGATTGCATCAATTATCCATACATGCGCCTCATTTATGAAATATTAGCAAAGTTTCCTCAAGCTCAATTCATGTTGAGTAACAGATGATCGTTGGTAGTTTTAAAGCCAGTTGAATTATTTATGTCATTGGTCAAACCGTAGCCGCTGTAGGTGCAAAACTTTACTCTCATAACCACTTTGTACAACTCTTCCACATGGCGCACTGACAGTGGCATAGTTAATTTAAAAAAACGAGGAAAGGAAGGATGAACATTTCTATTTCTAAACAAGAGCTTACTTTTATCCTAACCGGCTATCGTAATAGAGTCTTTGTATTTGCTGGTTGTAAGCGAAAATTCAATGAGGGTCTTCAACAACAAGGTAAAAATATGATTAGGTTCGCTTGTAAAGTAGCATTGTGAAGTGATCCCATGTTGTGGCGAATGCATGGGAGAGACTTGTAAGTTTATTAGTACATGATACAATCACGTTAAACTTTTGATTTAAACATTTCTACGTTAGCTTACTGTTGACTTTTTTAAGTTCAGTCCTTGAGGACAAAGGTTGTACCATACTTAAAATGTTGACATATATCAATTTGTTCAATCACATTCAAGATTACAGTAAAAGCGATTGTTTGACCCGGACGGGCACAAACAAACTGTATTCCGACCGAAAAAAGTACTCAACAGCAGCAACACATAAGAGGTCGTATAATTTTAACTAAAAATATGGAATATTTTCGTAGGGTTTTGGATAACAACCAGATAAAGGAGCTACCACCTAGAGTCTTCAATAATAACACTGAGTTGATCGAACTGTAAGTAACAGACGTCCACGTCTATTTTTGATATTAACCTTCTATGTACTAAGAGTGTAACGTCAGTGTTTACTTAATATGATTAAGACGCTCCTCAAACTTAGTGGGCGTAGTCAACCATAAAGAGAATGAAAGAGGGTGGGACGGTTTATATTTGGACAGATTAATCAATGGTCATTTTCTAGCATATGTCGGTGGTCCTCGTTTGGCAAATCCTATTTTCTTTTCCCTTTCTAGCGATATTTTATCAGTTTGCATAGGCGTGACCAGTATGTAGAGGGAGGCACTTTCAAGCGTTTCCTTTTAGAAGAACGGGCCTCGCACTCTGCATTTATTTTTACACCAGCACCACGGTCAAACGCGAATAGAATTTACACATTTTCACGTATTGGTGATGCAAAGTTTCCAAAACGTACAGGTGGTTAAACGGCAACGAGTTGGAGAGTTTGCCAGGCGACTTATTTACCCAATTAGTCAAGCTGCAGTTGCTGTAAGTGAAAAGTCTTCCTTATATAAAAGCTATTTCAAGTGTCACAAGACTCACTTTCAATAAATCGCTGGTTAATTAAAGTAAGGCTGATCCTCATCTCCAGCAGATAATGAGTGAAAAAAAAACTTACGGGTGGCGTGAATCAAACTTTGACAGTAGCACAGTGGCAAATGAATGGAGCAAACTCCCCTCTTTAATAAATCATTTTCAGTTTCATAAAAAGATTGAATCCCGTTTATCCTATCTGGCTATCGTAAGGTGATCAGAGTCTCTTAATTTGCTTTGCTTTGCTTAATTTTAGCAAATATCCAATAAGGGTCTTCAAACACAAGATAATTAATATAATTATAATTAATATAATTAAGTCCGCTTGTAAAGTAGCATTGCGAAGCGATCCCAATGTTAGGACGGATGCATTGAAGAGACTTAAAGAAACATCAACATAAGCCTAATTTGTGCATTTACTTGTTCATTATAGATTGTGAACTTTTGCTGTTAACAATTCCACGTTAGCTTGCTGTTGTTTTTTTAAGTTCAGTCCTCGAGGACTAAGATTGTACCATACTTAAAGTGCTGATATATATCAGTTTGTTCAATCACATTCAAGATTACAATAAAAGCGTTTGTTTGACCCGGACATGGCACAAATAAAACTGTATTCTGACCGAAAAAAGTACTCAACTGCAGCAACACACAAGAGGTCGTATAATTTTAACTAAAGTCATGGAATATCTTTTCTTAGGGCCTTGGATAACAACCAGATGAAGAAGCTACCACGTGGACTTCTAAACAATAACAATGAGTTGGTCACACTGTAAGTAACAGATATCCACGTCTATTTTTGATTTTAACCTTCGCTGTGATACGAGTGTAATGTCAGTGTTTACTAAATATGATCAAGATGCTCCTCAAACTTAGTGGAGTAGTCAACCATGAAGAGAATGAAAGAGGGTGGGACAGTTTGGAGAGTTTAAACAATGATCATTTCCTAGCATATGTCGGTGGTCCTCGTTTCGCAAATCCTACTTTCTATTCTCTTGCTAACTTTATTTTCTCAGTTGGCCAGTATGTATAGGGAGGCAGTATCCAAGCATTTCCTTTCAGCAGCACGGGCCTCGCACTCTGCATTTATTTTTACGGTCGAACGCGAATAGGATTTACACATTTTCACGCATTGGTGATGCAAAGTTTCCAAAACTTACAGGTGGTTAAACGGTAACGAGTTGGAGAGTTTGTCAGGCCACTTATTTTCCCAATTAGTCAAGCTGCACTTGCTGTAAGTGAAAAGTCTTCCTTACATAAAAGCTGTTTCAAGTGTCACAAGACTCACTTTCAATAAATCGCTGGTTCATTAAACTAAGGCTGATCCTCATCTCCAGTAGATGATGAGTGAAAAAAAAACTTACGGTTGGCGTGAATCAAACTTGCGCAGTGGCACAGTGAACTCAGTCAACAACACTACTTCCCGCTAACTCAAGCATGAAGGGCACTCCCTTGAATTACACGTATGTTCAGTCATTTCTTGCAAGAGTGACGTCACGGAACATAAATTAATGTCAGGTTTTCGTAGATGTGTCCTATCTTTCGTTTCACCTTTTTTCTTTTTTTTGGGGGGGGGAAGGTACGGTTACCCGTAAGCTACCATTTTCAACTCAACTTCACTCTGATTGGTTCAACTAATTTCGGAAAAACCCCAGTTACATTAAAGGTGTTTGGAGTCTTCAATAGCAACTTAAAGTTGATTTACCTATGAGTAATAAATTAGAACCTTTACAATTGCATCAGTTAGCCATACATTTGCCTTATTTATTAAATGTTAGCAGAGTTTCTTCAAGCTTTATTCATGGTGAGTAACAAATGGTCGTTGGTAGTTTTAAGGCCAGTTAAATTGTTTAAGTAGTTGGTCAAACTACAGCCGCTGTAGGTGCAAAACTTTACTCTCATAACCACTTTGTACAACCCTTCCACATGGCAAAAAATATTTCCAAACAAGAGCTGACGTTTATCCTAACCGGCTATCGTGATGTGCTCAGAGTCTTTTTATTTGCTGATTATGAACGAATATTCACTGAGGGTCTTCAACCATAAGATAAATAAAATATAGCTAGGTTCGCTTGTAAAGTAGCATTGTGAAGTGATCCTCATGTTGTGGCGAATGCATTGGAGAGACTTGAAGAAACCTCACCATAGGCCTAACTTGTATATTTACTGATACATGATATAATCACGTTGAACTTTTGCTTTAAACGTCTACGTTAGCTTACTGTTGAATTTTTTAAGTTCAGTCCTTAAGGATTGAGATTGTACCATGCTTAAAGTGTTGATATATATCAGTTTGTTCAATCATTCAAGATTATAGTAAAAGCGTTTGTTTGAACCAGGCACGGCACAATTAAACTGTGGGAATGATTCCGTATGGTAGTTAAACTAAAACGCGGAGCTGACTCTCTTGAAGTCGATACTGAAACATTTATTATCATACCAATAACCGTCAGCAAAAACGTGTTTACGGGCATTGTTGTAAATAACATCTAATGCATGTTCCACGACACATTTTTAAACAATTAATACAAATCTCAGCGCACGAATAAAACATCGAAGTACAAACTGGTGGAATACAAATCCAATATCCCAACTCACAATTTAACAAATCCTGGTTTCGATATAATTTCCAAAGTTATCAATCCTGTTACGTTCACAATTTGTTTTATAAGAAAAAAAATTATCTTTTATCGCCAAATCATGGTCCTGAATTTTACCAGATATCCGAATATCTTAATGTTAATGTCCCATTACATTACAAAGGAACAAAATTTACTTGCTAATTTACAATAAGACAATAAGTTTGAGAAGTTACGCGGTGATATATCCATCAGTTTTGCTGCTGAACTATCAAGTTCAAACCCAATTTTTTTTTAATAACTTGTTTTTTTAATTTTTCAAAAATTTTTAAAAACAATTTTTTTAAAAATTTAACTAGCGAGCACCAGTCTGCGAACAGTAGTCGTAAAACTTGTTTATTTTCCGACGCGTTTCGTCTAACTGTTGGTTCCCAATTATTTTTCACACCTCGCCCCTAAAAAAAAATTTTTAAATTTTCCACGAGTTCGCCTGTTTCTGTTGGTAGGTCCAGCCGAGCCTATATGGGTATTGGCCCCCGTAATAGCCATAGTATGGCTTTTAAATACAAGCGTTTAGCATTAACTTGCAAAACTCCCGTGACAGTGAGACGAAACGCTTCGAAGAATAAAGAAGTTTTACAACTACTGTTCGCAGAGTGCTGCTCACTAGTTAAGTTTTTAAAAATATATTTCTTTTTCACTCGAAACGATAAGAATTGTTGCACTACACATTAATGCGTAAGATTTATTGCTGTTTGTTAAGTAATCGATGAGTTTTAAAAGCGCCTTAATTATGCTAGGAGTGTTAATAGATATAATAGTATAACAAATATATCAATGTTGTAGCAAAGGCATGTGTTTGATCAGGCGCGACACAAACAAACCGTTAATCCAACAGAAAAAATAAAATGAAAAAACCTGAAATAGCAACAATTTCTAAAAAGTTACACTTTTAACTGAAATTAGGGAATATCTTTTCTTAGGGACTTGGCTAACAACCAGATAAAGGAGCTGTCAACTAGAGTCTTCAATAACAACACTGGATTAATCTTACTGTACGTAACCTGCCTCTTCCCATTATAGCCTTTGATGTTCCAAGAGTCTAATCTCATTATTAAATAAATGTGATCAAGAAGGTCCTGAAGGGTAGTGGGTATAGTCAGCCACGAAAGAGGGTGAAATAGAGTGTGATGGTTCATAGGTGGACAGAGTTAAAAAGAAAAGAGTTATTTACTATCATTAACAATCCTTTCAGTTTCATAAATAATCATATCCTAGTATCTGACGTTGGTCCACGTTTTGTAAATCCCATTTTTTATTCCTTTCATAACTTTGCATTATTTGCCGGTATAAAAAGGAGATTTCAAGTGCTCTTTCTCAGAAAAGGCTTTGTACTTCGCACTTCTTTTCACACCAATACCACAGTAAAACGCGAGCAAGATTTATACTTTGCCAAGGATTATTAAAACAAAGCTTTCTTAACTTACAGTTTGTTATACGGCAACAAGATCAAGAATTTGACAAGCAATGCATTCTCCCAGCTAATTAAGCTGCGGTGGCTGTAAGTGGATAGTCGTCCTTGTATATCAACCATTACAAGTGTCACAACTCACATCACAATCCGAATAGTGCATATTCCTTTTCATCGATCACATCTTTCAGCCCTTAAATATCTGCGTTGCACACAGACCGATAACGAACGCCCGCAATCAGTGATCCAAGACATAACGGCTAAATCTAACAACAGACAAGATCTGGGTAACAAGATCAGGTACCTCAAAAGCCAAGCCTATCAAGAATCTGTTTTGAGTCGCAAATTAAAACGAGGGTCGTTTTAGAGCCGAATAAATTACTTTCTAATTCAGAAATTTAGCTGTTTGTTTAGTAATCGATGAGTTTTAAAAGCGCCTTATCCTAGGAGTGTTGATAGATATCAAAATATAACAAATATATCGAGGTTAAAGCAAAAGCGTATGTCTAATCCGAACACGACACAAATAAACTTTTAATCTAACAGAAAAATAGAATAAAAAACCTGCAGTAGCAACAATTTTTAACTGAAATCAGGGAATATCTTGTCTTAGAGACTTGGGTAACAACCAGATAAAAGAGCTGCCACCTGGAGTCTTCAATAACAACACTGAGTTGATCAAACTGTACGTAACCTGCCTCTTCTGACAATAGCCTTTGATGAGTCAAGAGTCTAATCTCATTATCAACTAAATATGATAAAAAAGATCCTCAAGCTTAGTGGGTGTAGTCGGCCGTGATGAGAGAGAAAGAGAGTGGGACGGTTCACCGAGGTTAAACAGAGAAGAGTAACCTAACCTCGTTAAAAAATGATCATACCCTAACGTCTGTCGTTGGTCCACGTTTTGTAAATTCCATTTTCTATTCCTTTTATAGCTTGTTTTTATTTGCCAGCATGATTAGGAGATTTCAAGTGTTCCTTCTCGGAACAGGCTTTGCACTCCGCACTTCTATTCACACCAATACCTCAGTCAAACGCGAGCAAGATTCATACTTTGCCACGGAAAAACACGTTAAAACAAAGTTTACCTAACTTGCAGTTGGTTGAATAATGAAAATTAGAGATCCTCGCAGCTAAGAACACTACTGAAACGAGTAGTTGTAAATAGGACCTGAAAAATTCAGGTCCGATACGGGATTTGAACCCATGACCTCTGCGATACCGGTGCAGCGCTCTACCAATTGAGCTAACAAGCCAACTGGAAGCTGGTCAATGAATTGGGTCCAAATAAACATCCAAGTGAATGAAGATTTTAGATATATGAAAATCCATATATTTGCACCGCGGTGGAGAGATGTAATTTAGAGATCCTCGCAGCTAAGAACACTACTGAAACGAGTAGTTGTAAATAGGACCTGAAAAAAAATTCAGGTCCGTACGGGATTTGAACCCATGACCTCTGCGATACCGGTGCAGCGCTCTACCAATTGAGCAAACAAGGGAGCTGGTCAATGATTTGGGTCCAAATAAACATCCAAGTGAATGAAGATTTTAAGATATATGAAAATTCATATATTTGCACTGCGGTGGAGAGATGAAATTTAGAGATCCTCGCAGCTAAGAACACTACTGAAACGAGTAGTTGTAAATAGGACCTGAAAAAAATTCAGGTCCGTATGGGATTTGAACCCATGACCTGTGCGATACCGGTGCAGCGCTCTACCAATTGAGCTAACAAGCCAACTGGGAGCTGGTCAATGAATTGGGTCCATATTAACATCCAAGTGAATGAAGATTTTAGATTGATGAAAATCCATATATTTGCACTGCGGTGGAGAGATGAAATTTAGAGATCCTCGCAGCTAAGAACACTACTGAAACGAGTAGTTGTAAATAGGAGAATCCCGTACGGACCTGAATTTTTTTTCAGGTCCTATTTACAACTACTCAATACAATACAATACAATACAATATACAATATTTATTTGCCATATACGACATTTACACATGGTAAAAAAAAAATGAAGAAATTGATGACAGAAAATAAATGGCGAGAAAACCTGAAAGAAACCACGAGGCTTATAACAAGTCAGGCTTTCTCACTTAAAATAACTAATCTTATATTAGAATTACAATATGGACTTATGGTAATTAACTTTGACCGCGCACACGTACACACACACACACGCACACACATATTAACTAAGTTAGTTAAGAATTACTGCCTTACAGAAGCTAATACTTAGAGAGAAGAAATTCCTTAAGCTTTCTTTTAAAAGAAGCGGAGGAGGGAGAACTAGTTATGTCAGAATTTAACGAATTATAAAAGTTTGGACCTTGAAAGTAAATTGAAAACTTCCTGGTGTTCGTTCTGCACAGTGGCAAACGGAAGGACTGAGCATTCCTAGTATTATAATTGTGGATTTGACTATTCAGTAAAAAAAAAGTTATTGAATTTGGAAGGAGTGTAGAGTTCTTGAATGAAAACATAAAAGTACCTAATTGAAACGAATGGATATCATGAAATTTTAAGAGTTTAAGTTCCTTTAAAATAGGGCCAGTATGGGCAAAGTATGTAGAATTGCTTACTATTCTTAACGCACGTTTCTGTAAGGTTACAATTCTTTGAAGGTTTGACTTATAGGTACCAGCCCAAGCTAAATTGCAATAATACAAATATGGAAGGATCATAGAATTGTATAAAGTACGAAGGGAGTGAGTAGAGAGAAAAAACCTAGATTTATGAATAATACCTATAGATTTGGATAATTTATTTGCTGTTAAGGATATATGCGATTTCCAGGTCAAATTGTCATCTAATAAAACACCCAAAAACATGGTCTCAGAAACACGAAGAATAGGCTGCTCATTTATGAAAACTTGAAATTCAAAGGATTGCTTCTTTTGCCAAGGCTTGAATACCATAAAATTAGTCTTGGCTAAATTCAAGGAGAGCCGATTTGCTGCAAACCAGGTTGACAATTTGTTTAATTCTCTATTTAATGTGTTAATTAGGTAAACAGGGTCATTATGGGAGATAAATAAGTTTGTATCATCAGCAAACAAGATTGCATCAAGCAGGGAAGCATTGTTCAAATCATTAACATACAGGATAAAAAATAAGGGACCAAGAATAGAACCTTGAGGCACCCCACAGGGAATCCCCTGTGGGGCAGATCTAACGTTATTAAATTCGACAAATTGTGTCCTCTCAGAAAGATAACTTTTGACCCATTCTAGTGCCAGACCACGGATCCCATAATGATTGAGTTTTTCAAAAGAATGTCGTGATTTACCGTATCGAATGCTTTCGAAAGATCTAGGAATACTCAATGGCATGTTCTTTTCTATCAAATGCAGAAGAAATTTTGTCACACAAATCGATAAGCGCAAGGCTAGGAGAGCGATTTTTTCTAAAAAGCCATATTGATTATCACATAAGACATCGGAGTCATTGAGATAATTCATAATACGGTTGTAAATTATTCGTTCCAAAAACTTTGAAAAGCACGGTAGAACAGAAATAGGTCTGTAGTTGCTGAAGAGAGCTTTGTCACCTGATTTAAAAATAGGTATGACACGAGCAATTTTCAAATCATCCGGAACCATACCATGAGTAATGGAGAGATTTACAATGTGTGTTAATGGAGAGGAAACGCTGCATATAGATCGCTTTATGATAGACATAGGGATATTGTCATACCCAGCCGATTTTCCCGCCGGAAACGTAGATGCGATATCTATAATCTCCTCCTGAGTTGCTAAATTTAGGAACATTGACTGAGGGAAATGACCAGGAAGAAAATTCTTATACGAGGTCGTAGGTTGAATTCGTTTAGCGAGGTTTGGTCCAATATTGCTGAAGTAATGACAAAATCGATTAGCAATCTCCATTGGGTCAGAAATATCTTGATCATCAACCTTAAACACAGAGTTGGGTTTAGGTCTCAATTTCTTGCTGTTTAGTACCTCATTAAGCAGACGCCAAGTGGCTCTTATATTGGATTTTGACTCGCTCAGTAGTGTTCTTAGCTGCGAGGATCTCTAAATTTCATCTCTCCACCGCAGTGCAAATATATGAATTTTCATATATCTAAAACCTTCATTCACTTGGATGTTTATTTGGACCCAATTCATTGACCAGCTCCCAGTTGGTTTTTTAGCTCAATTGGTAGAGCGCTGCACCGGTATCGCAGATGTCATGGGTTCAAATCCCGTACGGACCTGAATTTTTTTCAGGTCCTATTTACAACTACTCGTTTCAGTAGTGTTCTTAGCTGCGAGGATCTCTAAATTTCATCTCTCCACCGCAGTGCAAATATATGAATTTTCATATATCTAAAACCTTCATCCACTTGGATGTTTATTTGGACCCAATTCATTGACCAGCTCCTAGTTGGCTTGATAGCTCAATTGGTAGAGCGCTGCACCGGTATCGCAGAGGTCATGGGTTCAAATCTCGTACGGACCTGAATTTTTTTCAGGTCCTATTTACAACTACTCGTTTCAGTAGTGTTCTTAGCTGCGAGGATCTCTAAATTTTCATCTCTCCACCGCAGTGCAAATATATGAATTTTCATATATCTAAGATCTTCATTCACTTGGATGTTTATTTGGACCCAATTCATTGACCAGCTCCCAGTTGGCTTGATAGCTCAATTGGTAGAGCGCTGCACCGGTATCGCACAGGTCATGGGTTCAAATCTCGTACGGACCTGAATTTTTTTCAGGTCCTATTTACAACTACTCGTTTCAGTAGTGTTCTTAGCTGCGAGGATCTCTAAATTTTCATCTCTCCACCGCAGTGCAAATATATGAATTTTCATATATCTAAAATCTTCATTCACTTGGATGTTTATTTGGACCCAATTCATTGACCAGCTCCTAGTTGGCTTGATAGCTCAATTGGTAGAGCGCTGCACCGGTATCGCAGAGGTCATGGGTTCAAATCTCGTACGGACCTGAATTTTTTTCAGGTCCTATTTACAACCACTCGTTTCAGTAGTGTTCTTAGCTGCGAGGATCTCTAAATTTTCATCTCTCCACCGCAGTGCAAATATATGAATTTTCATATATCTAAAATCTTCATTCACTTGCAGTTGGTTATACGGCAACAAGATCAAGCATTTGACAAGCAATTCATTCTCCCAGCTAATAAAGCTGAAGTGGCTGTAAGTGGAAAGTCATCTTCGTATATCAACTATTATATTACTGACATGTGTCACAAAACACATCATTATCCGAATAGTGCATATTCCTTTTCATCGATCACATCCTTCAACCCTTAAATATCTGCGTAGCACACAGACCGATAAGAAAGCCCGCAATCAATTATATAAAACCTAAATGTAACAACAGACAAGAACTTGTTAACAAGATCAGGTATCTCGAAAGCCAAACCTAGTGCGGAACTGTTTTGAGTCGGAAAATTAAAGCAAGGGTCCCTTTAAAGCTTAATAAATTACTTTCGAAGTCTATAGTTGTTAGTTCCTACGAATGAGGTCTTTTCCAGCAAATTGCCAATAATGTAATTGTAACACTTATTTAACTCTTCTCCTCTCCAGACAACTTAACGACAACGACCTAACAGAGTTACAAGAGGGTTTGTTTGATGATTTAAGAGCATTGACACACCTGTGAGTAAGAATAAAAAAAATCAGGCTACAAAATGGTAATTGTTATGTATACCGCTGACCACTTGTAGGTGCAGTATTAAATAAAACATGTGCGTTGTTTAAATCCAACATGGCGGTTGCGTGTTCATATGTATCATGGTGTCAAAATAGTAGGATTCCGAGCGAAGCCGAACGAAACTCAGCAAAAAAGATATGGTAGAAGGATACGCTAACTCGTCCTACAACTGGCCAACGTGGAACTGGGCCGCTTCGGATCTGAGTAAAGAGTGGGAGATTTTATCAATATTGCCAATTTGCATTCGGAGGACCGCTCAGCAAATTCACGGGAAAAGAGAAAATATGTCTTTGTCGGTGACGAGGGCCGAGAAATTTACCTCACTTTTCAGTGGAACACCGTTCAAGTTGGATCGGGGGAAAACAGACATGACATTCGTGAAAGGGACATACTTGAACGAGTTGCCGAAAAATTCAAAGCACACCTCGAAGCTAAAAAGAATTCGATCGAAGACGCCAACTGTAAGGGGAAACGTTTGATTCCTTCGTCAATTACCACAAACTCGTAGCCTGAGGGCAAGACATGACCGAGACAAATAAGTTTATTCGGAACGTCATGGCATGTAAGTCGCTGGATGAACGAGTACGACAACGTTGCCTGGAAAAAAGCAAAAACCTTACACTCGAAACAACCGTCAGCATCGGTCGAATGTTTGAGGCCACAAGGTGATGTAAGGTGAAGACCCGTGAACTGAAGTCAGGAAAGTTTCATGAAACCGAAAGGTAACAATGAGCAGGCTCAGAAATGTGACATTGGATACAATGCACACAAGCCACGAGAAAAGTGTCCAGCCAAGAATGAGTCGTGTAATAAGTGCAGGAAAATTAGACGCTTTCCGAAGTGTGCAGAAGTCGGAAAAGCATTGTTAACGTGTTGGATAAAATGGACCATTCAGGAGATGAATATTCCAGTGATGAGCAAGGTCCTAATAGGGACTTACATCTTACAACTACTTCATGTAGCAAGTCTCGAAATAAATGGGATCAACGACAATCAGAACGTGAGTGAAAAGGATGAATGGTGTGAATTCCTGGAAGTGGGCAATAGCACCCTGTTTTGTCAGCTTGACTCTGGTGTCTATGCAAGGGTGATTAACACCACTCAGCTCAGACAAATAGCACCAAATGCCCTATTAAGAAAACCAAGAAGACATTGGTTTCCCATAGCCAACACCAGATCAAACCAAAGGGTTATGTCACCCTTCCAGTACGATTTAAAAAACAAGGAGTTAAATGTAAACTTCTATCTTGATGTTATAGATAACAAGCAGACACCAATACTGTCCGGCAAACACTGTCAAGCCCTCGACCTAGGCCAGCAAGTGCATAAAATAGATGTGAACTTCAAGGAGTTGTTGGATCAACACCCTGGTGTGCAAAATACGTCTAGAGCCATGCCAGGAACCTCCTCAATCGAAATTGACCCCACAGTAACACCAGTGGTACATGGTCCTCGCAGACGACCCGCTGCATGCTCGAGTTACGAAAAGTTCTCAATTTGTGTCTTAACCCTTTCACTCCTACGATCTCATCAGTGATTCTCCTTACTATCTGCCATAAATTTTTATGATGTTAGTTTGGAGAATTTGGTATTAGATCGACTAAAAATCCCCTGATCGCTATTTTTCTTTATTCTCATCTCCTGTCTGCTTGATATTGCATTGACACTGTAAGGAGAAATTCTCTCTTGGTCAAGCATGGGCGTTAAAGGGTTAAATTCAACAACGCAAGAGATAGACGTTTTGAACTTGGACTTGAGTTTTCATTTCAATAATGTTATCAAATTATGTCTTTCCACTTGGTCGAATTAACATGTTCATCAAAACGTATCACACTGAATGAATGCAAAAGACATATCTCTTTATCGTTTGCATTGTAAAAAATACCGTCAATCTTACCAGTTGCAAACATAAGCTACGGGAACCATTTTGTTTTGCCGCTAAAGGAAAATGACAGGTGTCTTCCAGACACTAAAACCTATTATTCGGCAATGTCTGGCTTACTGTTTCGTCCTTACAGGTTTTTATCCAAAAACCAAATTGGAGAATTGCCATCAACGATATTTGTTAAGCTAACCAAGCTTGAGGCATTGTGAGTAGAGATGGAAATCTTGAGATCTTAATTAGTTGTCGGTCGATTGATTGATTTATCAATTTGGGAGATAAGACTGTAAGACAAAATTATAAAAGATCCTGAATGTTAATGTACGGAAAAGAATTGTGACCATGTTTAAATTGCTTTCGAACTGGACGATTTTACAACTATGTGAGGTTTAGGATGGATCAACGTACTTAAATTTATTGTCAAAATTAATCGAGGATTGCTCTTGTTTTGCTTTCATCACCCTTATCAATAATCTAAAAACATGCGTCGCCTTTTTTCAATCAATTGGATTCAGAGCTAAAACCAAGCGCGGCTTGGTCATGCACCATCACTGAAACTTAAAGCCATGTGCTGGCTTGTATTATTTTTAGTGCTGATTGCCTCCGTCATTTTTTTTTCCTTTTAATTGGTTGTTGCGGTTACCTTGGCGTGGGGTGGAGAAATCGTAATCAAAAGGCACGCTAGATACGTTGACACCGATTCAAATTTCAAATTAAGAAGAAGGTTGGTCATTAACAGGTTTCTGTTTTAAAATTTAATAGAAAAATGGAGAAAAATAAGTTAAAAGAGCTCCATTCAAAACAATTTCGCGGACTGGCAAAGCTGTCTGAGCTGTAAGTAGTTTATGTACTGATCTGAGTTTTCTATGGGTCTGGTTTCTGCATGTAAGCTTAGAATATCTCATTACGCTGATTATAAGACTTTACCTGATTGACAAACTTTTTTCTCATCGCAATTTCCTGCGGAAAACGCTTACCCGATCAAGTTTTCATATTTAGGAAATTAAAGGCTCTGTGTTATAACTTCCCTATGTTTTTTCTGGAATTCCTAAAATAAATGCATGCGGAAGGTCTGAGGAGATTACCGGAGAGCCTATGGGCCGGTTAGGGTTAGATATAATGTAGATGAATTTTCAGTAACAACTTGTTAATAAAGTTTCGTCTTGTCACGAGCGTGGGACAAAGAAAAACAATTGTGAGTCCCAATGAGGAATCGAAGCTCAGACCTCCGGATTCCGCGCTTTGATGCTCTGCCACTGAGCCACAGAGACTCCACGGTGAGCTAGGTCTATCACGAAGTTCATAGGACACGCGTGTGTTTGTAAATTTTCCTCCCACTCATGAAAAACGTTATCGATGTCCCGTTCTTTAATTTCCGAAGTTCGCCATACATTTTCTTTTCTTTCTTTCTTCATTAGCTATCTGTCGGGAAACAAACTCAGATATTTGCCACAAGGAATTTTCAAAGGCTTAAAGCAGCTTCTGATTCTGTAAGTAGAATATGAAAGTCATTTTGTGCTTAATTTGATCGAAGTGGTATCTCAGTATCTTCTAATAATCACACTTATCAGTTTGAGATGCACAAATCAATGCCCAAAAATTATGTGTATTTTTAATTTTTTTTTCTGTAAGAGAACTCTTTGACAACGAATTGAAGAACGTTTCCATCGACAACTTCAGAGAAATCAGACAGTTAAAAATTCTGTGAGTGTTTAATTTTCATAAATGATAAAATGAGAATCAGATTATGAAAGACACTGACTGCCATCAAAGGTTCAGTCAAGAAAATAAAAAAGGACAAATCGATACGCTAAGTTTGAAGCAACACTCCGGAAATGCTCTTTTATCCACTGATTTCATCCTTATACTCTTCTCTTTAAATATCTACATTTTCAGATTTTTACATTATAACCACATGAGGGAGATTCCCTACGGATTTTTTTAAGAGTTGAAGGATATATTACGAGTGTAAGATTTTGATGTGATTTATTTGATACGTTTACAATTTATTAGCAGAGCTAATTCAAATGTTTGTTAGCACAGAGCTTCAGGCAAATGAGTTAGTGGTTTCTATACTTTACTAAATATCTATGGTTGGCTTTCTTAACCCAATTGACGACTTTTATAACAACCCCATTTTGTTGGGTAACAAGCCTCACAAAGACTGCTATTACACACTACGTTGTTTTATGATATCAAAAGAAAAATTTCCGAACATATTCAATGAAGATTCATAGTAGCAAAAACCCCCATATGAGGAAATGAATTCTGATTGACTGATCTCACGTTACCTTTGCGCTCTTAGGGTATAGGCTTTTGGTTTTTTCTTTTACTCTATCCTTACGGACTGAATAGCATCAAATTTTACGGTTGCAGGAGTTTGGACACAAACCTGATGTGTTGTCATATGCACAAGGAGGACGCTGACTGTGCTTTCATTGATAACGACGACTTTGCCAACTGTGAAAACATGTTCAAGAACCCAGTCCCGAGGAAGAGCATATGGGCAATCGGCTCCCTTTCCCTGGCTGGGTCGGTGTTTGTCATCACATGGCGTTCAGTCTTTAAGGATACAAACACGGTACAATCAATCATGTTATTGCACTTGGCAGTCTCCGATGGTTTAATGGGAGCATACCTAATCACACTGGGTGTCAAAGATCTGTTGTGGAGAGGAGAGTATTACTTGCATGACGTCAAGTGGCGGTCTGGCTTGGCTTGCCAAATAATTGGTGCTACCTCTTTGCTATCCAGTGAGGTCTCCTTGATGTTGATGGCTTTGATATCTGCGGACCGACTCAAGAACATTGTGTTCCTGTTCAGAGGTGGAGCACTTTCGCGGAAAATGACCCAAATCCTTTGCGCCATCATATGGCTCGTCGGCTTCCTCCTGGCTTTCTTTCCGATGTTTGGCTTGAGATACTTCGAAGATCTTACAACATATCACAATTATTACGGAAAAAGTGTAGTCTGCCTTCCCTTACAGCTCTCTCGTCACAAAACGGAAGGCTGGGAGTACTCTGTTTCTGTATTTGTTGGCCTCAATTTCTTCCTCTTCATATTCATCACAGTTGCCTACCTCGCCATATTCATAAGCAGAGTGCGAGTTAAAAACCAATCAGCCAACGCAAGGAGGGAGACCGGTCTGGCCAAGAGAGTGTCCTTTATTATCTTCACTGATTGTCTCTGCTGGATGCCAATCATTGTGTTTGGTATGAAGTCGGTTTTGGAGAAGGATTACAAACAAACAGGAGATTTGGCTGTTTGGATCGCCGTGTTTGCTCTGCCCATTAATTCAGTGATAAACCCGATTCTGTACACATTAGCAACACCAAAGGTAAAGAACAACATTTCCTCATCATCTCTGAAATCTAAATAATTTAAGGGTAGACCCGGTGGTCTGACGGTTAACACGGTGGGTTCTTTAACGCACTGACAGGGGGGCTTCTTAAGCTAGACACTCTAACAGTGACTGTTTCCATTCAGCCGTTTAAACGAGTAGTTTTATACTGCCTGGGAAACTTAGCTTATACTTCGTCCAAGTACTGGCCTGAATGATCCTGGTTGCTTCACACTACCAAGAGTGTGATGATTATAATATAAAGACGTCAAGCGAGCAATCGATCGAGATCGTTGGCACTTGTTACTATCTAACAACTGATAAGGGAAAATGGTTGGTTGATGGACGTCGTTGATGATAATTGTCTCTCCTCCCCAGGCGCAAGAGTATCTAGGAAGCAAAATGGCAATGCTGAGAAGCTTCATACGGAGTACTTTTTACTGTAGTGAAGATCAAGAGGGTAGTTATGCCCATTTTTCCATTCTCTCTATTACATAGTTCATAGACTAAAGTCGGAAACGTTGGTCTTAATAGAAAAACGTTCTTTCTGTGACTAACACCACGTTTGAGATAGATATCATATTGTAGTAGTATTAATCCGTTTATTTACTCGTGCCTTTTTTGATAAGGACGACAACAAGATCCACAAGAGATTGACGATAACGGGCAACAAGAAGGTAACACCATTATAATTACTTTGTGTCAATTTATTCTCCTCAGGAATCATTTTCATTTCCATTCAGTTTATTTTCATGATGTTGTCCTCCAGTTCGTTTTTTATCTTTGTTTTCCCACATCAACAAGAAGGGGAGGCGATGGAAATGCAGATTCTTGTATTGCCACACCCAGATCAAGGTGTTTAACCTATAATTTGCACGCTCATTGTCCCAAAACAAGTAGATATCAATTGAAGTTCTCAGCGCTTAAGACACGCAACTGTTTTTGAGCATAAAAACAGCGCAAAAAACTTTGATGGGGAAATGTACTAAAACATAACTTCAGTAGCATTTTGAATTAGTTTTTTTTAATTAACCGTTTGCTGAAATAGAATCACGTAGCGTTTGTATGGCTATGATTACTTTTGTTTGTATTTAATTGCCCTATTGTCCAACTCATGTCTCGAAAGGGCCTATCTTCTAAGTAGAATGACCAGCTATAGATTCGTGTTTAGGGGAAAGACGAGTCTTACACTCTTGTATTTATCCATTGATCAAGATGCGCAAGAGCAGCATGGTGACAATCAAATTGGAATTGGCCAACAGCTTCACAAGGAGGGTATGTAATGACATCATTGTTGATTACAATGTTTTTATAATTATCAAGATCATTTGATTCATTCGAAAATGTATCTCATAAAAGTCGTCAAAAAATCGTTTTGCTTTTGTTCTTGTGTCAGGAAGCTTATTCGCTCATTTATTTCTATGTGTGTTTAGATCAGCAAGGAGCTGAAATGCTGGAAATGCAGCAAATACCTCCCTAAGAACAAGGTTATTCACAACTTTTTTTATCTGCTCAAACAAACAACAAAATAGATAATAACTATCCATTTTACTATTGGTTTTCCAGCTTATTCGATTAGCATTATTGTGGTTTCTCTTAAACTTTGTTTTCCTTTTAACTTTAATTTAGAAGAAGGCCACGAAGGAGAAGAAGACATTGTTGAAGAAGATGATCTGGAATATGACACAAAGTTGTAATCATTGGTCGATAAAAGGATAATGAGTAAACACCAGTTTAACCCTAAACTTCTTAGTAATTGCGGGCGACCAGCGGAGCCCGCAATCCTAATCTCAACATTGGTTACAAACACATGCGCGGCAGTTATATAGCCTTGCAGTGACTCGAATTTAGCAAAAAAAAGTCGTCCTTCCAAATATTTGTCCCTAGGGACACTAAGAACCAATGAAATGAAAGGACGTAATTTGAGCATAGGCGCTTTGACCACGCGAGACAAACACGAAGCAGCAGTAATTTGAGCACAGGTGCTCTGACCGCTAGAAACCAACACCAAGCAGAAGACAATTCTCACCAAAGCATAGCTGTTTCACGTTCCATAGTCAATGATCTTTAATGTAGTTGAAGGGCTCAAATAATATGTAAATTTCGCCTTCTTGAAGCTAAGAATGTCAAGAATCACGTGCAGTTCATGCAGAAGTGGCGGTCCATAAATTGGAATGCACACAACACAATTTTATCACGTGGACGACGTCTATTTCGTCGAAGAATCACGTGCAGCTCATGCATAGCTGACGCGCCGTCCAATCAAAATCGAGCGTGTGAACTTGTGATCGGAACGTTTCCTGTTCGTGTCTGTTGTTGTCGGGTATCGAAATCTTCCTTGACTCAATCAATATGTCCATTTTATAATCAACAGTGTTTTTATTTACAACGTGAAAAAACAACCATTTTGTCAAACCCAACACAAAATAGAACTGGTGTATAATCAAACTGGTGTTACTGTTTCACAAGGTCAGTAAAACCACTCTTAGGTCCCTTTGTCTCGTTTATGGGAAAACAATCACCCACACTATGCAACCCTTTATTGCGCTGCAAATATAAATGCCCAAAATGGAAAAAGAACACAACGCCACTGTTTTACAGTGAAATCGTTAACTCAGTGAAACAAATCATGCATAGCCCTCGCACGCACTTCCTAACCTGTGGTTATTACTAGTCTGTAATAAGTAATTAGTAATCCTTTATAACTTATTTTATTGTTATAGATAACAATAATTTTATGTCATCAGGATGATACGTCGAGCTTATAGGACTGTTTATTCTAAACACCTGCACGCTGTACGATACGTTTAAATTGCAAGGGGGAGGTGCCCTGTTAATCGCAACTGATGGCTAAGGAATAAATTTACCACCTAAATGTAGTTATATTTCCCTTGCTGTAGTCCGTGAACACTCAACAAAAAGAGCAATATGAACAATTATTAACATAGGGTTAACTGTAAAATGAAAATTTGCACCAGTAGTCATAATAGTTTGGTTGAACGCAATAGGTTTATTTAAAGCAAGATTACCTTCCAACTTTTTTCCGATCAGATCAGACATGAGAAAATTTCTCGCAAAGTTGATAATTTCATTAACAAATGTGATCTTTTTTGATATCACTGACCTTCTGTTTCAAAACGTTTGTTCTCCACATACCAGTCAAAAAAAAATATGTACTTTCTTGCAAGAAAAATGATAAAAGATGGTAAAGTTTTAAATAGGAAAGAACAGTCGATATGGTAACTACATTTGCTCACAAATCTTAGTAAACCTTTTATTGCTTTGCATCTCTTAGTGTCGGATATATATCGTAAACAGACTTCAGGGGAGAGCAGGACTACCTTGCAAGAAAAATATACCATCTTTATCAACAACATATATAGCCTCTGTTTACATATTATCATTGATTTAATGCTACATGTATTCAATAACTGATGATAAAGTATTCAATATTTCTAGTATAATTATTATTTTAGTTGGAGAGAATGAAGAAAATCATGAGAAAAGTAGACATGTAGCTAATACAACGAAGTAGCTTGACAACTTTGCAATATCATTGTTCAGATTTTTCTTTGTCTTAATGTTTAGATAACGTTTCTGTCTCATTCACGAGTTACGATTAACTCCTTTAAGTTAGTTTGCATCTATCTGCAAATCAACGTTAGTAGCTAATAATAGAGATAATAATCTGCAAGTAGTAGTTAGTAGATAATGATATGAGGTTAGCATAACACTAAGTTTGACGTAATTGAAAATTAAAAAAAATTAACACTATCAAAAATCCGAATCCGGCGGTGATACATGAAGTGTTTTTGTGTGCTTCACCAAACGCAAATCACCAAAACTGGTGAGAAGTCTTGGGTTAGCCTGTCAAACACGGATCCCTTTGTTTAAAAAAGAATTTACTTTTCCTATGTCGAAAAGTAACATCAAAACAAAGACAGTTTTAACAATGACCGATATGACAGAATCCACTGAGCTTCAAGCTTTTAAAAGACCAAAGGATGGTTATAAAGTTACTGTAAAAATGTCCTTGTGTATTTGTGTTGTTATATCTTGAGACGAACTCAAAGTCCGGCAAAATTTACTTCATAGCGACTATGGAATATATATGGTGCGCCTACTTGTCGCCACCGTTAATTGGCATAAATCACTACAATTTGTAAAAAAGTCTAACACAACACTCTTACCTTGTTTATTTATGATTTCATTAGCTGTTTCGATGATCACGTTAATAATGCTCTACCGGATTCTAGCCAGATTTGAGTTCCAGTTTATATATCTTCTCTATCTTATTATATCAGTTGCGTGACAAGCGTGACACAGAAATTTGATGGAATTCGCGATCAGCGGATTTTGAGTCCGGTGACGTTGCCCTACTTAATGTTAATATTATAAAATCGCTCTCAATTATAATTTTTTAAGCGACTTGAAATAGGCCCATCATGTGCTTTTTATGAAATAAGTGTTCATCCAATTATAATCCATCAAAAAGTTTTGCTCGCGCGCGTTTTGTACAAACGCAACCCCGCTGCAACTTGCATGCGGGATCTCTTTTCGAATACTTTTACATTTAAAGGAGGAGAACATTGATATTGAAAGAGTCAATATTTCATTGTTTTGCATTTTAATTGTAAACATAATTTTTTTTGACATGGTTTAATGCTACTCTGGTTCGCAGCTTTAACGAATGTAACCGAAGAAGTTACAATTCATAGACCCAACGTTTCGACACTCCTGTCTAGTGCCTTCATTAGTGGTGATCTAAATGCTGCATCAAGAGGTCCTTTTATATGATTACCCACCTGGTTGCTGGTTCCAAGCTTCCTGATTCCGTTATCTTGCAGCCGTCCGATAAAAAAGATAGAATAATACTACAGATAAATGTTTAAAAACGTTATCATATCTTCCGGTTATTATGAGTTTTTTTCGGGAATCGTCGATACCCGGTTTCGGCACCACTGTCGCCTTAAGGCGCATTTTGTGATCTCTTACAAAACCACTTTCCGAAAACTATCCTTCCGAGGGGAGGGAGGGAGGGATAAAAGTATTTGAGCGCTTAGGGCACGTTACATTTTAGAATGTTTTGGATAAAACGTTGTTCTTTTTGTCTTCTAAACTAAACATTTGATTCTTTAAAAAGCTGGTAATGTGTTGATGACTCACGCCATGTCGATTATATTATATAAAAATGCAAAACTGGCTAAAGGGCACAATTGCTGACGGTATTGCACAGATGTTTGTGAGTGTCATCAATGGTGACTTGAAACTAATGGACAGCGCATTCGTAAGAATATTCATCTTTAGGTAATGATCTGGTAAAGCTGTATGCAGATGGCGTTCTGTATTTGAATTCATTGCTATTTAGAGACCGTTCGATCTGAATCGAAGAAAGGGATCAGAGAAAATATTTTTGAGGTATTTATTCTCTTTGATGTTTAAAATGTCTATACAAGGAAAGATAACAATGAAACATCAGTATATTATGACACAAAGTTAACTGTGTTAAGGGCAGTTCTTTAAATCCTACAGGAAAGAATGATTCTTATTATCCATTCTTAAGATCTTTCTCCCAGCTTTATTATATTATTCCTCGATTTTCAAACAAGTCAGAAAGGAATTTTTTAATGAGCATTTTTTTATTGAAAGGGCTGGTAAAGACATTCATAGTTACTCTGCCCTGTCGTCAAATACTGCGCCAAAGCTTCATAGGGGAGAATAGGGGATTTGAAAATTGATCACTCAGTTTTCCCTTATTCCTTTCAGTTCTTATTTAGACTTTCTCCGCTGGGATAATGATAATAATAGCATATTCATGTTTTTTCATCCAGTAAATTGTTCACCGCGACACGTTCCTCTGGCGCACACCGAACGGAAATACAAGAAAGAATAAATTAAAGAAACTTCTGGAAAATATTTCACTGAAGAAAATGTATTTGTAAAGGTAGAAGAGAAATGAATTTTGCAATAATTTATTTACAACCTCTCTTTTCCAGCAGAAAGACAATTTAATATGGTAATATAAATTGAGGGTCTCAATAATGTGATGGCTTATTCTGATGACCATTGTAGTCGTTAAAATAATTTTCATAGTTTATTATTTTTATAACTAACGGTTAAAATTTGTCAATTTTTGCGCCTAACGGTTTAACTATTGGTATTTTACGACAAACGGTCAACCCCATTGGAACCCTTCAAATTGTTCTTATTATCAAATGTACTAAAATGTGATTCAGGGGAGATCCCGCTAAAGTCTTATTCAGGTACATCAGTTCTTTAAAAAGATAATATTTTTGTTGCTAATTATGATATCGCTGTATCTTGTCGTTTTTAACTGCTCTGTAAGGTAATGAGATTCGGCCCACATACAAGGCGGTTAACCCAGAGGAAAATATATTATCCATAATTTTACGTTATTTGATCAAATTCTTAAACTCAAATCAATCTTCTTAAACTTCCCTCAGCCCATCAGCTGAAAACAGGAAGATGGTTCCCAGGAGGACCTCCTGGGGTTTCACCGTTGCTTTCTGTAAGCACCGTTGTCTTTGTTTACGAGAATCTAGTTAAGAGACCAGAAGTCTTATACAGGCCTATTCCAGCGCATCGTAAATCGATATTTTTTGTGTTGCTAAAATATTTCGACCCTTTTCAACTCCATGGTGTCCAGCGAGAGAGACACGCGGCGGAGAACCCCTGAGGGTATTGCGAAAATCGAGTTAAATTACGAGACGATTCAGCGCCTCAGTTGATTTCAGTCGCTCTCGCGCATTCGATCCTCTTTACTCCCCGAGAGGAGACGACTGTACGCGCCGTGACGGTGAGCCGTGTGTGATGATAAAATTGAATTAGTGTCGAGAAAATTTTCAACACAAGAAAATACATGCTAATGATTCTCTATGTTCAAGTTTCAAGTAAAGTGTACATCCAAAACGATCACCTATAAAATTAGATAAGTAAATGAGTCATCCAATGAGCTCCGCGGCTCTGTTTTTAATGCTTGCTCGCAAAGTTTCGTCACTTACGTTCTATAACGAAATAATCTATCAAAAAGGCGATTAAAATACCACATTAATCAAATCTTCACGCCAAACTGAGAAATCGAAAGAAAAGTTTGAATGTGAATCTTACGCGTATCTTTTTCTTACTAGTTTTCATAGACATAACAAATCTCTACACTATTTGACACATATGCCATGGCTTTCGATCAAAACGTGTCGAGTTTGGCTTTCCGTTGTGGCTATATGAAATCCGCTTCCATTTTAGATACTATCTCTAAATAGCTTTGTTGAAATTGAAATATCTCAAAACCTAGGCGAGGAGCCGCCATCTTTGTCCCTTCTTTTTTTCTTTATTTTACTTGCAGTTTTGTTAATACTGGAAGTACACCTTCAGAGAGTTGTCCCATGGTTTCACTCAAGTATACTCTTACAAGCTCCAAAAGGACATTACGTGGAACTGAATTTCACCATGGAGAGTTCATATTTAACACCCTGCATTGATGATAAGTACCTTGAGGTTCGTGATGGATACAACAAGTCTGCCAATCTTCTTGGTGTATTTTGTGGAAGGAACATCTCTGTTATTGTGCGATCCAGAGGACAGAACTTGTGGATCAGAAAATCAGCCCATAATTTTAGCAGGTTTCGGGGCTCGTACACCAACAAAAAACTGAACTTTACAGGTATTGTCCTCTGAAATTACTAACTGAAACAATTCTAAGGTGTTTCTAAGTTGTTATAACACGGATGGAATAGATGGCAATTACGAGTACTGCAACTCATTTGGTAATTTCATTTATTTGTTTTCTTCCAGTTGAACCCAACCTAGACAAGGTGGCCAAAACTCAATTTGTTATTTTCAACCAAACTTCATCTCTTTGGTGTCCAGCACAAGGTGCACCAGCACCATCTATAGTTTGGAGAAAGAACGGCATTGTGGTACAGAACAGTACAGGTGTCAAATATCAGCTTACCATTACTGAGGAGAACAATGACAAGTACAGCTGTGAGGTGAAGAAAGAGAATGGTTTTGACAAGAAAGAAATCCGTCTTGTCATTGAAAGTGAGTTTTTTCACAAACGAATTAAGTGGGGTGAGTTTTTAAAGAAACTGTGGTGCCTCTTCAGTGGGGAGTATTACTGAGTATTACTGAGATGACTTGGTTTTGCTCTTCGCAGAGCGAAACCTTTCTCCCTGACGAAGGGCTAACCCTCCAAACGTCAGCTTTAAAAACCCTTTACGGTGGAAAATTTTCATTGTCAACTCAGTTGATAAAACTAAACTATTAATTTACAAACAATTGATTCTCAAATCAGTCTGGCGTAGAGAAAAATATACTGCACATTTGCAAAGTTTGCCTAATTGCAAAAAAAATGAGCAACTCTAAACGCTCTCTAAACTTTTAAGCTGAAGGACTGCCGCAATAGTTTTATTGACCAGGAACCAATGTATGAAGTGTTCACGAGATAACTAGATGGCAGCTATCATTTCAGAGTACTCCAATGCACACACTCAGAGAGTACCACCAAAGAGCCTCACAACAAAGAAACGTTATTACATTCATATCGTCTTCCTTTATTCAAGGGTGCCCAAATACCTGTCGATGTACAATTGCAGTTGGAATCATGGACGCAGCTACTTGCATTGAATGTCGAGGAAAACACTTACAGTCAGTTCCACGGCACTTACCCTTTTCTACAGCGAAATTGTAAGCGTTTCAACTCTTCTACTTTCTCTAGGTGGGGGTGTGGAGGATGGGAAATAATAAAAAGCAATGCACAAGACGTAAGATGTTCAATCTAACACTAGAAAAATATCCCCATTTTAAAGAAAAAAACCAAATAGAGCAGCCATCACCTGAAGACTTCCATAACAACTCGCCTTTAGTCGTACTGTAAGATACTAATGTTATACTTTTGTCGCTATTGGCGATTGATGTGCTAAGAGTTAACATTGTTTACCGATACAGGGGTGATATTGTCTTATGTGATGGTTTGAAATAGTTTTAATACTTTCAGGTGGTTACAAAATAACAAGATCAAGAAGCTGCAAGGTGACTCATTTTCTCAGTTAGTCAGGCTGCGAGAGCTGTAAGTGAAACGTAGCATTCTTATATCGGTTATTTTACATGTTTAGGTTTACGATGTGGAATCCATCCTGCAGATACTAAGACACTTCCATATCCGCATTGCACACAAACCAATCACAGGGGAGCCATATTGTTAACTACGAACTCAGTCAGTCAGCTTTTTTCACAAAAAACTAGTTAAGGTAATTTTTTGCCATCTTTTCTCCCTGAGAGTTAAGCAAGTTAGTAACTTTCATCAGATTTAGTCCACTGCTAGTAAGACAAAGTGTTTCTTTATACTGCAAACTGGTTAATTGACTGATGTACAAGTTCTCTTCGAAAAGGTCTAAAGCAACAAAATAAATCAAACGCAAAACTACCTGAAAAGTAAAGATAAAATTGGAAAAATATAGCAGAAATAGCCGAGAAAACGTTGAAAAATCAGTTTACATTAAACGCGAACCTTGTCGTAGAATCTTAAATGGAAACCAGATAGAGAGGCTACAGGCTGAAGTCTTCAAAAACAACTCCGAGTTGGCCTTGTTATCAGTAACCAATAAACATTTAATGTATTATTGGTTTGGTCTCGATTCAACTGCCATTTGCGTAGATTTATGTCATTTACTAACTTTGAGAGGAAAGGTTTTCTAACCGAATGGTTTTTGTTATCTGACTGGAGGGCATTTCAAAAATGCCTAGCTAAAATCCATGATATATCCTTTTTGTAGGAGCTTAGCAGGGAACCAGATAGAGGAGCTACAAGCGGGAGTTTTCAGTAACAACAACAAGTTGCTCAACTTGTGAGTAGGAAGACTAAAAGTTCATAGTCTACCTACATATTTTTACTGTCATATCCTTCTCCAAATCCTCTTTAATTCTCAAATACTCAAATACTATTGTACGCTACTAATGAGTCCAGCCACAATCGTGTTAAGAGAGGGACCTTACCTTTCAGTTCATATTATTGAGTACCATAATATATATATGTCAGCGACTGGAGAAGGTTCCATCACTTTAATATCCCTCGGCGACGTGTACGAAACAAGTTAAGCGGTCCAGGGCATTTCGCATCGGAAAAAGTTTTCCCTCAAACTTTGCCCAATAAACTATCTTTGGTAACAAGTAAATAAAACCACATTAGTTTCTGGAAATACGTTAAAATAAAATTTTTAGAGCTCTCAAAAGTCAAAGCTGCAAAAGGACCTTTTTTGACTTTGTGCGATATCGAAATTTTAAAAAGTTGAATAGCCCGGTCACACCGCATGCAGCAAAATTATTATATTTTGTATTCTTAAAGTGTGTGATATATAAGGTATATAAAATGCATTTCAATTTTGATATTTGTTTATTCAGAGGCTCGTCATAATTTATTTAAAAACACTCGTTGGATAGCTTTCTGAGATTGGTTAAAAGTACTCTTTCTTTCTTGGTTGATATTGCTCAAGTCCAGACCAGACCATTAAAAACTCTGCTTGATTTCTGCTAATAAGATGTTTGGCTGCAGAAAAATATAAAAACATCTAGCACTTATTGATTTTCTTCGCCGAGGTGACTTCGAACTTTTAGCGATATTGCTAGCGTGACAGCCGATTATGCAAATTAGTTCATTGAGCAAACTCCGACCGTTTTATGTGAGTAGCTCAATGAATCTTAGATTTTAACCATTTTAAGTAGAAAATATAGTAGGAAAGAGCTGTAAAACCACATCGATTAATACTTTGAGCATTTTAAAAGGCCAAAATTTGACAAATTTTATTATCTCGTGACGCAAGACGTCATCAACAACGTATCGAATATCATAATTTGATTAGCGCTCGCAAACTCTTTTTTAAAAATTTGGCTTCTGTTATTTCATATTTGAGTTCTGATGGCTTACGCTATTGTCAAATTTTGGCCTGTTAAATATTCGGTTTCCCTAGAGGAGGTAAATATTCTAGGTTTACCTAGAGGAGCTAGGTTATGTCTACCTAGATTCCATTGCGCATTATGAGTATTGAAACACGTTATGCGTTCTTATGTGATCGTATGACGCAGTTTTATTAAGAATTACAGATTTTTAGGCCGAAACAAGAAAAAAAAGTGGCCTGGTAAATCATTTGCCGAATTGCTAAACATGCACTGGCTGTAAGTGAAGAGTGGTTGTTTTACATTAACTATTGCGTGATCGTGTCGCAACGAATAATAATGTCGATAATAGTGTAAAATACAAACTGATTAATGTACAAGGACCCACCAACATGTAGTAATAGACATGTGTGCGGATTGTTTACATGTTCAAACTCTCCGAATATCGACGCTCGTACATCAGCGATATTGGTAGCAACCTCAAAACAAGTTCTATTGAAACCATACGAGCGCTTACAAATGGTGATGTCAGTAACTGTTCAACCTAAATCCAGGACATATCCCTATTTTAGGGACTTAGACAACAACCAAATAGAGGAGCTACCACCTAAAGTCTTTCATAACAACTCGCAGTTAGTCATACTGTAAGTAACCAATCTTAATGCCTTTCTTTCTATTGGTGCTTGATGTGCTAAGAATTATTAAATACGTAACCCGTAGTGTATGTAGCCAACCAAAACACTGCAATTTTCAAACAAAACCACCAAGTTAGGTTGTTGGTCTTAGCTTTTACGACTATATATTCTATTTTTCTGAGTTTATTTGTTTTATTTGCATATGGAAGATTTCCTGTATGGCCAGTGCTCGAAGGGGGCTGGAATTTTTCTCTATTAAATCTTAGCCTTGATGTGATGGTTTGAGACATTTTTAATACAAAAATGCCCAACTAAAATCCATGATGTATCCTTTTGTAGGAGCTTAGAAAGGAACCAGATAGAGGTGCTACCAGCGGGAGTCTTCAGTAACAACAACAAGTTGCTCAACCTGTGAGTAGGAAGACTAAAAGTTCATAGTCGACCTACATATTTTTATTATCATATCCTTCTCCAAATTCTTGTTAATTCTAAATACTCAATACTATTGTACGCTACTGATGAGTCCAGCCACGATCGTGTTGAGAGAGGAACCTTACCTTTTAGTTCATTTTCTAGAGTACCACAATATATATTTGTCAGCTACTGGAGAAGGTTCCACCGCCTCAATAGGGACCTTTAGCAAACCACGACTCCGATGGCAACGAGGACGTGGCAAAAAAAAAAAGATGTAACGTGCAGAACAATAGCTCAGCACGTGCGTTTTAAAACTGTGCACATTTTCTTAGCCGTCCTATGCAAAGCAACAACGTGAAATCATCACAATTTGCGTCGTCTGTGAACCGAAACCACGACGGAAAGTTATTTTAATTTCCATTTGGAACTCAACGTTTCTTTCATACGTTATGCTGAAGTTGAGGTGTGGTACCGTATGAGACGGTATACAAATGCAGCCATTTTTAAATTCTAATTTAAGGCAGAAATTCATCTTTTAATCGAAATCTTCCTTGACATTGCCGTCCTGACTGCTCATTACAACGTGAAATCATTAACATTTTGCGTGGTCCGAGAAAGGAAAACCCCGCCGGCAAGATATTTAAGCTTCCATTTGGAACTCAACGCCGCTCTTTTAGGTCATGCTGAGGTTAACTTGCGGTGCCGTAAGAGATGGTTAACACATCCATTAATTC
This sequence comes from Pocillopora meandrina, assembly GCA_942486045.1. NCBI lineage: Eukaryota > Metazoa > Cnidaria > Anthozoa > Scleractinia > Pocilloporidae > Pocillopora > Pocillopora meandrina. The sequence goes on from CALNXJ010000066.1 coordinate 1,164,243, forward strand.
GCTAGATTGCAATTAAAAATATGTATTGATTTTTAAATCGACGTCTTCCTTGGAGTTGCCGTCCTAACTGCTAAAGGTCCGTATCATCCCTCGGCGACGTGAACGAAACAAATAAAGTCCAGCCACGATTCAACCGCCATTTGCGTAGAGTTGTGTCATTTACTAACTTTGTGAGGAAAGGTTTTCTAACCGAATGGTTTTCGTTATCTGACGGGAGGGCATTTCAAAAATGCCCAACTAAAATCCATCATGTATCCTTTTTGTAGGAGCTTAAGAGGGAACCGGATAGAGGAGCTACCAGCGGGAGTCTTCAGTAACAACAACAAGTTGCTCAACTTGTGAGTAGGAAGACTAAAAGTTCATAGTCAACCTACATATTTTTACTGTCATATCCTTCTCCAAATCCTTGTTAATTCTCAAATACTCAAATACTATTGTACGCTACTAATGAGTCCAGCCACAATCGTGTTGAGAGAGGAACCTTACCTCTTAGTTCATATTCTAGACTACCATAATATATATTTGTCAGCGACTGGATAAGGTCCCACCACTTTAATAGAGACGATAAGCAAACCACGACGGTGACGGCGACGGCGACGGCAACGGGGACATGGAAAAACAATAGCTCAGCACGTGCCTTTTAAGAAATTGACATTTCTTAGCCGTCCTATGCAAAACAACAACGTGAAATCACCACAATTTGCGTCGTCTGCGAGCCAAAACCGCGACGGCAAATTGTTTCTAGTTCTATTTGGAACTCAACGCTTCTTTTATACGTTATGCTGAAGTTGAGGTGTGACACCGCATGAGACGGTAAACACATGCAGCCATTTTTGAAATTCTAATTGAAGGTAGAAATTTGTTTTTTAATCGAAGTATTCCTTGGTGTTGCCGTCCTGACTGCTTAAGGTCTCTAATATCCCTCGGGGACGTGAACGAAACAAGTTAAATATTCGGTATACCCTTCTTGAGAGGAGCTAGGTTTACTACTAACTCAGTCGGTCAACTTTCCCCACGAAAAGTAATTCTTTCGGCATCTTTTCTCCCTGAGAGTTAAGCAGTAATAACTTTCATCAGATTTAGGCCGGTGCTATTCAGAGAAATCAGTTTTTTTAATACTGCAAACATGTTAACTGACTGATGTATAATTTCTCTCCGGAAATTTCCAAAGTAACGAAATTAATCCAACGCAAAACTACCAGAAAAATGATGATAAAATGGAGGAAACAGCAACGAAAACGTTGAAAACGTTGTTTCTAAGTTCAGTCCTTGAGGACTGAGACTGGACCTTACTTATGTTGATATCAATCAATTTGTTCAATCACGTTCAAGATTATATTAAAAGCGTTTGTTTCACCCGGACACGGCACAAATAAACTGTATTCCGACCGGAAAAAGTACGCAACAGCAGCAACGCACAAGAGGTAGTATAATTTTAACTTAAGTCATGGAATATCTCTTCTTAGGTCCTTGGGTTATAATCAGATAAAGGAGCTAACACCTGGAGTCTTCAGTAATAACACTAAGTTGATCGAACTGTAAGTAACAGATATCCACGCCCATTCTATATTTTAACCTTCGATGTGCTAAGAGTGTGTAATGTATAAGTGTTTGCTTAATATGATCCTCCTCAAGCTTAGTGATTTCAAAACCTATTTTTGATATTAACCTTCGATAGGATACGAGTGTAATGTCAATGTTTACTTAATATGATGAAGACAGTACTCAAGCTGAGTGGGTGTAGTCAACATAGCCGCATGCAAAATGGGTTAACAACATCACGTGGTGGAATGCTTTACGTTAGCAGCATGACACAAATAGAAACCGATAGGAGATGTCGAACTGAACACAAAAGAGCGGCAGGTATAAAAAAAGTTATAGTTGCGTGAACGATCACAAAATCCTTTACTAAAAAGTGCTACTGCCCGAGTCACTGCTCCATGCTTAACCTGCAGTGATAGTTATTTTTTTTAACACTGACCAAATCTGGATAAATGGGTTAAACTAATTCAAAATAGACATTAGATTCAGGGTATATCCTTTTTGAAGGTACTTGTTTGGTAACCAAATCAAAGAGCTGCCACCAGGAGTCTTCGCCATGAATACCAAGTTGACTCGCCTGTAAGTAAGCCATAACAGGTTTATATTCGAAATTATTTAAACTGTATTATTTCAATGTATTGCATTTATCACAACACTCACTTGTAAGCTGCTCAAAAAACTGAATGTTCAAAGAGACGCAATTAAAGTAACGTTAGAGAGCACAAAACCCTACCATTTGTAGAGAAGGTTTTCAATCCCATCACCTCCTCAAAAGACTTATTAAAACCATTCGAGTGCAAAGTAATGGTGTCAACAGCTGAGTCTTAAAACCTATATTTTTCGATGCCACACAAAATCTAAATGTGTTAACTACACAAAAGTAATCAGACTTAAGTCTACTCTTTTCTCAGTCGCACAACAGATTTAGCTCCTGGAATCCCTCTTTCGAGGTTCAAAAATAGACAAGTCTTAAGTTCTTCCATACCGTTCCCCTTACCCCTCTTTGACCCCTGATAACCATTCACTATCTGCGTGTTACACAAAACTATAAAACCGTCATGACGTGAAACTGTAAACCGAGTTGAAACCTATATCCTGGCAAAACTGGGGTAAACCATCACATGGTCGACTGCCTTAGGTAAGCAAGAAAGGTAGGAACCTGTAGGACTGGTACGACTGAACACAAACAAGAGGCAAGAATCAAAACAGTTATGGTGATGTGAACATTTTCATTTAAAAAAAAACACACTATTAACTGTTTGAACCTGAATTCTGGGTCTTAGTAGCCCAGAATAGACTTCACTGAAGATAAAAATCAATGTATTCTTCTCGCAGGTACTTGGATGGCAACCAAATAGGAGCACTACCAGCTGGAGTCTTCACCTACAACACCAAGTTGACTTGCCTGTAATAAACACATTTATAGAATCACATTTGAAAATTTTGACTACTTGTTTATTACACGTTCATTTGCAAACAGCTTACATATTTGCACCCATACTACGGAAAGAGACAAAAATCGGGGATCTAAATCTATTTCAGGTCATATTTTTGCCTAGTATAATTTTAGTATCAAGGATCGTCTTTCCAATGCTATTTTATCTAAACACTTTCTCTAACACTTTACTGAACGAAAGAAAAACACCTAACTTCAAATAACGGTTTTGAATTTTGAAAAAGAATGGCGGGCCAAGATGGAGAATTAAAGGAATTTAAACTACAAGGAAAAAGCTCTAAGATGAACCTCATAAAAAGACATATTGTAACTATTCGAGTGCAAAGTAATGGTGGTGATAACAACTTAACCTTAAATCTTACATTTACTGATGCCACACAAAACCTAGATGGGTAAACTACAGAAAAGTAATCAAGAGCAACACATGAGGGACCTTTAATTCCCTACGAATATATGAATATATATAGACTTAGAAGTGGCAATCATCATATATATCAAGTTATTATCATATATCAAAATATCATTTTAAACACTATTTGAACCTGGAAATCTGGGTCCTAATAGCCCAGAATAGATAAAAAACAATATATACTTCTCGTAGGGAGTTGGATGGCAACCAAATAGGAGCACTTCCACCTGGAGTCTTCACTTACAACGCCGAGTTAACTCACCTGTGAGTAATAAATTAAAATCCTTAGATTGCATCGATTATCCATACATTCGCCTCATTTATTAGACATCGGCAAAGTTTCTTCAAGCTCAATTCATGGTGAGTAACAGACGGTCGTTGGTGGCTTTAAAAGCCAGTTGACTTATTAAAGTCATTGGTCAAGCCGAAGCTGCTTTGGGCGCAAAACTTCATTCTCATGATCACTTTGTACAACCCTTCAACAAGGGGCACTGACAGTGGAATAGTTCATTTAATTAAGTTGCAAAGCAAGAATGAACATAGCTATTTCCAGACGAAAGACAAAGGTTACGTTTATCCTAACCGGTTATCGTGATGTGCTCAGTCCCGTTATTTGTTGATTATAAGCGAACATTCAAAGAGCGTCTTCAACCACAAGGTAAATAAAATATAATTAGGGTCGCTTGTAAAGTAGCATGGTGAAGTGATCCTCACGTTAGGGCATTGTGCAGACTTGAAGAAACCTCAACATAAGCCTAACTTGTATTTTTACTTGTTCATGATAGAATGTGAACTTTTGCTTAAAAAATTTCCAAGTAAGCTTACTGTTGTTTTTTAAGTTCAATTGTTGAGGACTGAGATTGTACGATACTTAAAGTGTTGATATATATCAATTTGTTCAATCACATTCAAAATAACATTAAACGCGTTCATTTGATTCGGGCACGGCACGAATAAATTGTATTCCGAACGAAAAAAGTATTCAACAGCAGCAGCACACAAGAGGTAATATAATTTTAAATAAAATTACGGAATATCTAATCTTAGGGCCTTGAATAACAACCGGATAATGGAACTACCACCAAGAGTCTTCAATAATAACACTGAGTTGATCGAACTGTAAGTAACAGATATCCACGCCCATTTTTGATATTAACCTTCAATGTCATAGGAGTGTAATGTCAGTGTTTACTTAATATGATCAAGACGCTCCTCAAGTTTAATGGGTGTAGTCAACCATGAAGAAAATGAAAGAGAGTAGAACGGTTTGTATTTGGACAGTTTAATCAATGATCATTTCCTAGCATATGTCGTTGGTCCTCGTTTTGAAAATCCTATTTTCTATTCAGTCTTACGGTCGAACACGAATAGGAATTATTCATTCTTACGTATCGGTGATGCAAAGTCTTCAAAACTTACAAATGGTTACACAGTAACAAGTCGAAGAATTTGCCAGGCGACGTATTTTCCCAATTGGTCAAGCGGCAGTGGCTGGAAGTGAACAGTCATCCTCATATATTAACTATTTTTCTAAGTTTTATTTGAGGGGTTTCCCTTAAGTGACTGTTCAATACAGGTGAATGACAATACACACTAGGACTCAGTAAAGAGTGACCGCGACCGCTTAGTAGAGGCGAATATTACAGTGATTGATGGAAAACAAATTCGGGAATTTAACAACCGACCGCTTAATACAGGGTGACAGCTTTATACGGTGCCGCTTAATAGAGGTTCAACTATATATCCTTTATGTAGGTTCTTACATGACAATCACATAGCAGAGTTACCACTACGCGTCTTCAACAACAACATTAATTTGACTCGGCTGTAAGTAAATAACATCTAACATCTCTAAGACAAATATTTTTAAGGAACCAATACAGACCCAAACATGCGTGTAGAACACCGAAGTTCATGATGGTAGGATCCAAATCCAAACATATTTAACAAATCTTGGTTCAAAATTTTAATAAATATTCAGTTCCAACTGTTATCAGTTCTTTTAAATGCAGAAGTTATGCAGATGCACGTAGTTTGTGCTTAACGTAGGAGAGCTAAAAAACTCAGACATTCGAAAGTAATTTGATATTAAGAGGTCTAGTTCTGAGAGCATCCGCTGCAGTTTCCAAGGTATTCTCTTGAAGGAGAGGACTCTGGGGACAAGTTTGTTCCTAATTCCGTCTCGACTGACGTCATTTGCGAACAAATTGTTCAGTGACATTGTTTAAATGATGTTCAGATATAAATTCTACTCTTTTCTCCGTCGCACATCAGATTTAACTCCTGGAGAACAAGAACGGGTAAGGTCAAAGTTCGTCCATCCCGTTCTCCTTTCCCCCTTTGACCCCTGATAACCCTTCACTCTCTGCGTGGCACATAAAACTATAAAACCGTCATGACGTGAACCTGTAAACCGAGTTAAAATCTAGCTTCTGGCAAAACTGGGGTAAAACATCACGTGGTCGACTGCCTTACGTTAGCATGACTGGTGGGAACCTGTGGGACTGGTGCGACTGACAAAAACAAAAAAAAAAAAGGAGAGGCAAGAATCAAAATAGTTATGGTGACGTGAACATCTTCATTTATAAACAACACTGTCGGCTGGGTCTCTGTTTCATGTTTAACTTAAGGCATTTATCATTTCAAACACTGTTTGAATCTGAAAATCTGGGTTATTAAGACCCAAAAAAAATGTATTCTTGTCGTAGGGACTTGGATGGCAATCACATAAGAGCACTACCACCTGGAGTCTTCACTTACAACACCGAGTTGACTCGCCTGTAATAAACACATTTGAAAATGTTGGTTACTAGTATATTTTAAACTATTACAACGCGTCTTTGCAAACAGCCAACACAATCTCCGTAGCGCATTAAACTGTAAAGCCATCACAAAGTATTATGACTTCAACTTGCAAAGTGGGTATAAACCTAGCCGCATGCAAAACGGATTAACAACATTACGTGGCGGAGTGCTTTACGTTAGCAGTATGATACCAGTAGGGACCGGAAGGAGATTTCGAACTTAAAACAAACAAGCAGCAAGAATCAAAGTAGTTATGGCGATGTGAACCATCACATTGCTAAAAAACATCCATTATTAAAAAGTACTACTGCCCGGGTCACTGCTTCATGTTTAACCTGCGGTGATGACTAAATCTGGAAAAATGGGTTAAACTGACTAAAAATAGACATTAGATTAAGGGTATATCCTTTTCAAAGGTACTTGTTTGGTAACCAAATCAAAGAGCTGCCACCAGGAGTCTTCGCCATGAATACCAAGTTGACTCGCCTGTAAGTAAGCCATAACAGGTTTATATTAGAAATTATTCAAACTGTATTATTTCAATGAAATGCATTTATCACAACACTTTAACAACATCCATTATTAAAAAGTACTACTACTTAGGTTACTACTCCATGTTTAACCTGCGGTGATGACTAAATCTGGAAAAATGGGTTAAACTGACTCAAAATAGACATTAGATTAAGGGTATATCCTTTTCGAAGGTACTTGTATGGTAACCAAATCAAAGAGCTGCCACCAGGAGTCTTCGCCATGAATACCAAGTTGACTCGCCTGTAAGTAAGCCATAACAGGTTTATTCAAACTGTATTATTTCAATGAAATGCATTTATCACAACACTTTAACAACATCCACTGTTAAAAAGTACTACTATCTAGATCACTGCTCCATGTTTAACCTGCAGTTATGATTATTTTTTTTTAACATTGAGTAAATCTAAAAAAATTGGTTAAACTTAGTCAAAATAGACATTAGATTAAGGGTATATCCTTTTCGAAGGTACTTGCATGGTAACCAAATCAAAGAGCTGACACCAGGAGTCTTCGCCATGAATACCAAGTTGATTCACCTGTAAGTAAGCCATAACAGGTTTATATTCGAAATTATTCAAACTGTATTATTTCAATGAAATGCAGTTATCACAACACTTTAACAACATCCATTATGCTCCATGTTTAACCTGCGGTGATGACTAAATCTGGAAAAATGGGTTAAACTGACTCAAAATAGACATTACATTAAGGGTATATCCTTTTCGAAGGTACTTGTTTGGTAACCAAATCAAAGAGCTGCCACCAGGAGTCTTCGCCATGAATACCAAGTTGACTCACCTGTAAGTAAGCCATAACAGGTTAATTCAAACTGTATTATTTCAATGAAATGCACTTATCACAACACTTTAACAACATCCATTATTAAAAAGTACTACTACCTAGGTCACTGCTCCATGTTTAACCTGCAGTGATGATGATTTATTAATGATGATTAAGCCACGATTCAGTCACAGATAGAAGGTGAAGACGACGAGATAACATAAGATCACATAGCGACGATACTTTGGTTTTCAGTAAGCGAGCATTCCAAACACCGAAACGTATAGGTGAACTACAGAATGGCCGATTTGATATCAGCGGAATACGAACAAGATTGTTGTCATTCCGTCCTGAGTGAAATGCAAATTGGTGACGACGAGGTGTCATGGCGGGTTGAATATTAAAAACCTTCGTTGCTTCACGTGCCATGACCGTTCCACTCCGGCATCCACGATAGGGCCGTTTCCATTTGGATCTTGAAGATGAAGAAGTTAGTCCAGGATTTAGTTCAACATCCATATGGACGTTGATGCAAATTTAACAGGGAGAGAAAAACAAAGATATTCATGCTTAGTCCATAAGCACACAAGCCGCAATACAAACTTTTTATAAATTCCAAAAAACAAATTTCCAAAAAGTTTGAAAACAAATTTTCAAAAACTAAACTAGTGAGCAGCTCTCTGCGAACAGCAGTTGTAAAACTTGTTTATTCTGCGACGCGTTTCGTCTAAGTGTTGGCCTCCAATTACTTTCTCACCTCACCTCTGAAAACTTTTTAATTTTTCCACAACTTCGCCTGTTTCTGTTCGTGAGTCCGGCCGAGCCTATATGACCAGTTTCCCTTGTAATAGCCATAGTATGAATTATAAATACAAGCTTTTAGCATTGACTCGCAAAACTCTCTAAAGAAGTCTATGAAAGTAAGACGAAACGCGTCGAAGAATAAAGAAGTTTTACAACTACTGTTCGCAGAGAGCTGCTCACTAGTTTAGTGTTCAAAAACTATTTATTTTTCACTCGACAGGATAAGAATTGTTGCACTAAACATTTCTACGTAATATTTTTCGCTCTTTGTTTGGTAATCGATGAGTTCTAAAAGCGCCTTGTGCTAAGAGTGTTGATAGATATCAAAATATAACAAATACATCAGGGTTGTAGCATAAGCGTGTGTTTGATCCGGGCACGACACAAATAAAACTGTCAATCCAACAGAAAAAATGAAATAAAAAACCTGCGATAGTAACAATTTCTAAAAAGTAACACTTTTAACTGAAATCAGGGAATATCTTCACTTAGGGAATTGGGTAACAACCAGATAAAGGAGCTGCCACCTGGAGTCTTCAATAACAACACCGAGTTGACCAAACTGTATGTAATCGATTTTCTTGGGTCTTCTTATGATAGCCTTTGATGGGCCAAGATTTTAGTCTCATTGTTGGCTAAATGTGATCAAGAAGGTGCTGAAGCTTAGTGGATGTAGTCAGCCATTTAAAGGGTGAAAAAGAGTGGGACGGCTCATAGGTGGACGGAGTTACGCAGAAAGGAGTAACCTACCCCAATTACACAATCCTTTCAGTTTCATAAATCATCATATCCTAGCTTCTGACGTTGGTTGACGTTTAGTAAATTCCATTTTCTATTCATTTTATAACTTTGTTTTATTTGCCAGTATGAAAAGGAGATTTCAAGTGTTCTCTCTCAGAACAGGCTTTGTACTTCGCATTTCTTTTCACACCAATACCACAGTCAAATGCACGCAAGCAAGATTTATACTTTGCCAAGGACTGTTAAAACAAAGCTTTCTTACCTTACAGCTGGTTATACGGCAACAAGATCAAGAATTTGACCAACAGTGCATTCTCCCAGTTAATAAAGCTGCAATGGCTGTAAGTGACAAGTGGTCCTCGCATATCACCTATTATCTGAATAGTGCATATTCCTTTTCACATCCTTCAACCCCTAAATATCTGCGTAGCACTCAGACCGATAAAGAACGCCCTCAATCAATGATCAAAGACATAACGTCTAAAATCTAACAATACACAAGATCTTGGCAACAAGATCAGGTACCTCAAAAGCCAAGCCTAGTACGAATCTGTTTTGAGTCGCAAATTAAAACAAGGGTCGTATTACAGCCGAATCAATGACTTTCGAACTTAGAAATTGTTGGTTCCAAAATTTTAGCTGTGGAGAGCCTATCGGTCCAAATAATGTCTTTTCAAGCAAATTTGAACTGAAGTAATTGTACCACTTTTTTAACTTTTCTCCTCCTACAGAGTACTTAATGACAACGACCTAACTGAGCTACAAGATGGTTTGTTTGATGGTTTAAGAGCATTGACAGACCTGTGAGTAAGAAAAAAAAAATTTCAAGATACAAAATGGAAACAGTTAAATTATTCGTGTGACAAATCGGACACCTGCAGATTGAAGGTGGAAAAAATAATAAGTTACTGAGAAAGAAAGAAAACATGCAAAAATGTTGCTGTAGGAGATCATAATTTCATACCTTAGTTATTAAAAGTGTATTGGATGAATGAGCAAAGTAATGCACAGCGATGATGCATGTTCCAGTAACCTAACAAAACAATAAGGGCCAGACCTATCAAAACTATCAGAAATAAACTTCAAAACAAATTCAGGATGTTTACCAGTATTGTGTTTCTAAATTTATTTCGGAAAACTCATCATAATTGGAAGATGTGAAAAGATTTACCTATCATTGCCGTATTATTTTAACTTGGCTGCAAGACAACGGAATCAGGAAGCTTCCTAAACACGTTTTCAAAGCTTTGACTAATTTGAAAGAGCTGTGAATATGATGAAGAAGAGTTATGTTTACAAAAATATTGACTCTTTCAATATTAATGTTCTCCTCCTTTAAAGGGGAAAAGTATTCGAAAAGAAATCCCCGCAAGTTTCAAGGAGGTTACGTCTGCACAAAAACGCGCGCGAGCAAAAAGTTTTTGGTGGATTATAACTGAATGTACACTGATTTCATAAAAAGCACATGATGGGCCGACTTCGAGTCGCTTAAAAGAATTATAATTCAGAGTGATTGTATTATATTAACATCACAGAGGGCAGCGTAACCGAACGGTGACAGCGTCGGACTTAAAATCTGCTGATCCCGACTTTCATCGACTTCCTGTGCTGATGTAGTCCCAATGCTTAAGGAGAAACTAGCCACTGTTACTACCGAGCATGTAAGACCAATTTCGGTAACCCTTGCTCTATCAAAGCTGGTCGAGCAAGTATCTACGAAGGCCTAGCCACCCTGAGAAGATCGATCCGAGCCAATTTGGCGTTACTCCAAAATCTTCTACGCTGCATGCTCTCCTCATCCTAAAGGTAGTCGAAATGCAATCCAAAGGGCTGTAACATGTAGCAGTAAAGCAGTGGTCGAATATAACATCGAAGTACAAACAGGTGGAATAAAAATCCAATATCGCAGCTCACAATCCATCGGTTCAGATGCCGAACTATCAAGTTCAAATCCAATTTTTTAACTTTTTTTTATAAATTCCAAAAAACAAATTTCCAAAAAGTTTGAAAACAAATTTTCAAAAACTAAACTAGTGAGCAGCTCCCTGCGAACAGCAGTTGTAAAACTTGTTTATTCTGCGACGCGTTTCGTCTGAATGTTGGCCTCCAATTACTTTCTCACCTCATCCTTGTAAATTTTAAAATTTTTCCACAACTTCGCCTGTTTCTGTTCGTGAGTCCGGCCGAGCCTATATGACCAATTTCCCTTGTAATAGCTATAGTATGACTTATAAATACAAGCTTTCAGCATTGACTCGCAAATCTCTCTAAAGAAGTCTATGACAGTAAGACGAAACGCGTCGAAGAATAAAGAAGTTTTACAACTACTGTTCGCAGAGAGCTGCTCACTACTTTAGTGTTCAAAAACTATTTATTTTTCACTCGACAGGATAAGAATTGTTACACTAAACATTTCTACGTAATATTTTTCGCTCTTTGTTTAGTAATCGATGAGTTCTAAAAGCGCCTTGTGCTAAGAGTGTTGATAGATATCAAAATATAACAAATACATCAGGGTTGTAGCATAAGCGTGTGTTTGATCCGGGCACGACACAAATAAAACTGTCAATCCAACAGAAAAAATGAAATAAAAAACCTGCGATAGTAACAATTTCTAAAAAGTAACACTTTTAACTGAAATCAGGGAATATCTTCACTTAGGGAATTGGGTAACAACCAGATAAAGGAGCTGCCACCTGGAGTCTTCAATAACAACACCGAGTTGACCGCACTGTACGTAATCGATTTTCTTGGGTCTTCTTATGATAGCCTTTGATGGGCCAAGATTTTAGCCTCATTGTTGGCTAAATGTGATCAAGAAGGTGCTGAAGCTTAGTGGATGTAGTCAGCCATTTAAAGGGTGAAAAAGAGTGGGACGGCTCATAGGTGGACGGAGTTACGCAGAAAGGAGTAACCTACCCCAATTACACAATCCTTTCAGTTTCATAAATCATCATATCCTAGCTTCTGACGTTGGTTGACGTTTAGTAAATTCCATTTTCTATTCATTTTATAACTTTGTTTTATTTGCCAGTATGAAAAGGAGATTTCAAGTGTTCTCTCTCAGAACAGGCTTTGTACTTCGCATTTCTTTTCACACCAATACCACAGTCAAATGCACGCAAGCAAGATTTATACTTTGCCAAGGACTGTTAAAACAAAGCTTTCTTACCTTACAGCTGGTTATACGGCAACAAGATCAAGAATTTGACCAACAATGCATTCTCCCAGTTAATAAAGCTGCAATGGCTGTAAGTGACAAGTGGTCCTCGCATATCACCTATTACAAGTATCACAACTCACATCATTATCCGAATAGTGCATATTCCTTTTCACATCCTTCAACCCTTAAATATCTGCGTAGCACTCAGACCGATAAAGAACGCTCTCAATCAATGATCAAAGACATAACGTCTAAATCTAACAATACACAAGATCTTGGCAACAAGATCAGGTACCTCAAAAGCCAAGCCTAGTACGAATCTGTTTTGAGTCGCAAATTAAAACAAGGGTCGTATTACAGCCGAATCAATGACTTTCGAACTTAGAAATTGTTGGTTCCAAAATTTTAGCTGTGGAGAGCCTATCGGTCCAAATAATGTCTTTTCAAGCAAATTTGAACTGAAGTAATTGTACCACTTTTTTAACTTCTCTCCTCCTACAGACTTCTTAATGACAACGACCTAACTGAGCTACAAGAGGGTTTGTTTGATGGTTTAAGAGCATTGACAGACCTGTGAGTAAGAAAAGAAAAATTTCAAGATACAAAATGGAAACAGTTAAATTATTCGTGTGACAAATCGGACACCTGCAGATTGAAGGAGGAAAAAATAATAAGTTACTGAGAAAGAAAGAAAACATGCAAAAATGTTGCTGTAGGAGATTATAATTTCATACCTTAGTTATTAAGTGTTTGTTGGATGAATGAGCAAAGTAATGCACAGCGATGATGCACGTTCCAGTAACCTAACAAAATAATAAGAGCCACACCTATCAAAACTATCAGAAATAAACTTCAAAACAAATTCAGGATGTTTACCAGTATTGTGTTTCTGAATTTAGTTCGGAAAACTCATCATAATTGGAAGATGTGAAAAGATTTACCTATCATTGCCGTATTATTCTAACTTTTACCAGATGGCTGCAAGACAACGGAATCGGGAAGCTTCCTAAACACGTTTTCAAAGCTTTGACTAATTTGAAAGAGCTGTGAATATGATAAAGAAGAGTTATCTTTACAAAAAATATTGACTCTTTCAATATTAATGTTCTCCTCCTTTAAAGGGGAAAAGTATTCGAAAAGAAATCCCCGCAAGTTTCAAGGAGGTTACGCCTGCACATTTTTTTTCATAAAAGCACATGATGGGCCGACTTCGAGTCGCTTAAAAGAATTATAATTCAGAGTGATTGTATTATATTAACATCACGGAGGGCAGCGTAACCGAACGGTGACAGCGTCGGACTTAAAATCTGCTGATCCCGACTTTCATCGACTTCCTGTGCTGATGTAGTCCCAATGCTTAAGGAAAAACCAGCCACTGTTACTACCGAGCTTGTAAGACCAATTTCGGTAACCCTTGCTCTATCAAAGCTGGCCGAGCAAGTATCTACGAAGGCCTAGCCACCCTGAGAAGATCGATTCGAGCCAATTTGGCGTTACTCCAAAATCTTCTACGCTGCATGCTCTCGTCATCCTAAAGGTAGTCGAAATGCAATCCAAAGGGTTGTAACATGTAGCAGTAAAGCAGTGGTCGAATATAACATCGAAGTATAAACAGGTGGAATACAAATCCAATATCGCAGCTCACAATTTAACAAATCCTGGTTTCAATCTCGTTTCCAAAGATATCAATTTTGTTACAGTGACAAATTGTTTCGAAGGTAAAAAATTTTTCTGTTACTGCCAAATAATGGTCCTAAATTTTACCAGAAATGCGAATAGCTTAGTTTTAATGTCCCATTATATTGCAGAGGAACAAGATTTACCTGCTTATTTACAATAAGACAATAAGTTTGAGATGTTACATGATGATGTATCTATCGGTTCAGATGCCGAACTATCAAGTTCAAATCCAATTTTTTAACTTTTTTTTTATAAATTCCAAAAAACAAATTTCCAAAAAGTTTGAAAACAAATTTTCAAAAACTAAACTAGTGAGCAGCTCTCTGCGAAAAGCAGTTGTAAAACTTGTTTACTCTGCGACGCGTTTCGTCTAAGTGTTGGCCTCCAATTACTTTCTCACCTCACCTCTGAAAATTTTTAAATTTTTCCACAACTTTGCCTGTTTCTGTTCGTGAGTCTGGCCGAGCCTATATGACCAATTTCCCTTGTAATAGCCATAGTATGACTTATAAATACAAGCTTTCAGCATTGACTCGCAAATCTCTCTAAAGAAGTCTATGAAAGTAAGACGAAACGCGTCGAAGAATAAAGAAGTTTTACAACTACTGTTCGCAGAGAGCTGCTCACTACTTAGGTATTCAAAAACTATTTATTTTTCACTCGACAGGATAAGAATTGTTGCACTAAACATTTCTACGTAATATTTTTCGCTCTTTGTTTAGTAATCGATGAGTTCTAAAAGCGCCTTATGCTAAGAGTATTGATAGATATCAAAATATAACAAATACATCAGGGTTGTAGCATAAGCGTGTGTTTGATCCGGGCACGACACAAATAAAACTGTCAATCCAACAGAAAAAATGAAGTAAAAAACCTGCGATAGCAACAATTTCTAAAAAGTAACACTTTTAACTGAAATCAGGGAATATCTTCACTTAGGGAATTGGGTAACAACCAGATAAAGGAGCTGCCACCTGGAGTCTTCAATAACAACACCGAGTTGACCAAACTGTACGTAATCGATTTTCTTGGGTCTTCTTATGATAGCCTTTGATGGGCCACGATTTTAGTCTCATTCTTGGCTAAATGTGATCAAGAAGGTGCTGAAGCTTAGTGGATGTAGTCAGCCATTTAAAGGGTGAAAAAGAGTGGGACGGCTCATAGGTGGACGGAGTTACGCAGAAAGGAGTAACCTACCCCAATTACACAATCCTTTCAGTTTCATAAATCATCATCTCCTAGCTTCTGACGTTGGTTGACATTTAGTAAATTCCATTTTCTATTCATTTTATAACTTTGTTTTATTTGCCAGTATGAAAAGGAGATTTCAAGTGTTCTCTCTCAGAACAGGCTTTGTACTTCGCATTTCTTTTCACACCAATACCACAGTCAAATGCAAGCGAGCAAGATTTATACTTTGCCAAGGACTGTTAAAACAAAGCTTTCTTACCTTACAGTTGGTTATACGGCAACAAGATCAAGAATTTGACCAACAATGCATTCTCCCAGTTAATAAAGCTGCAATGGCTGTAAGTGACAAGTGGTCCTCGCATATCACCTATTACAAGTGTCACAACTCACATCATTATCCGAATAGTGCATATTCCTTTTCACATCCTTCAACCCTTAAATATCTGCGTAGCACTCAGACCGATAAAGAACGCTCTCAATCAATGACCAAAGACATAACGTCTAAATCTAACAATACACAAGATCTTGGTAACAAGATCAGGTACCTCAAAAGCCATGCCTCGTAAGAATCTGTTTTGAGTCGCAAATTAAAACAAGGGTCGTATTACAGCCGAATCAATGACTTTCGAACTTAGAAATTGTTGGTTCCAAAATTTTAGCTGTGGAGAGCCTATCGGTCCAAATAATGTCTTTTCAAGCAAATTTGAACTGAAGTAATTGTACCACTTTTTTAACTTTTCTCCTCATACAGAGTACTTAATGACAACGACCTAACTGAGCTACAAGATGGTTTGTTTGATGGTTTAAGAGCATTGACACACCTGTGAGTAAGAAAAGAAAAATTTCAAGATACAAAATGGAAACAGTTAAATTATTCGTGTGACAAATCGGACACCTGCAGATTGAAGGTGGAAAAAATAATAAGTTACTGAGAAAGAAAGAAAACATGCAAAAATGTTGCTGTAGGAGATTATAATTTCATACCTTAGTTATTAAGTGTTTGTTGGATGAATGAGCAAAGTAATGCACAGCGATGATGCACGTTCCAGTAACCTAACAAAATAATAAGAGCCAGACCTATCATAACTATCAGAAATAAACTTCAAAACAAATTCAGGATGTTTACCAGTATTGTGTTTCTAAATTTATTTCGGAAAACTCATCATAATTGGAAGATGTGAAAAGATTTACCTATCATTGCCGTATTATTTTAACTTGGCTGCAAGACAACGGAATCAGGAAGCTTCCTAAACACGTTTTCAAAGCTTTGACTAATTTGAAAGAGCTGTGAATATGATGAAGAAGAGTTATGTTTACAAAAAATATTGACTCTTTCAATATTAATGTTCTCCTCCTTTAAAGGGGAAAAGTATTCGAAAAGAAATCCCCGCAAGTTTCAAGGAGGTTACGTCTGCACAAAACGCGCGCGAGCAAAAGTTTTTGGTGGATTATAACTGAATGTACACTGATTTCATAAAAGCACATGATGGGCCGACTTCGAGTCGCTTAAAAGAATTATAATTCAGAGTGATTGTATTATATTAACATCACAGAGGGCAGCGTAACCGAACGGTGACAGCGTCGGACTTAAAATCTGCTGATCCCGACTTTCATCGACTTCCTGTGCTGATGTAGTCCATGCTTTAGGAGAAACTAGCCACTGTTACTACCGAGCATGTAAGACCAATTTCGGTAACCCTTGCTCTTTCAAAGCTGGTCGAGCAAGTATCTACGAAGGCCTAGCCACCCTGAGAAGATCGATTCGAGCCAATTTGGCGTTACTCCAAAATCTTCTACGCTGCATGCTCTCCTCATCCTAAAGGTAGTCGAAATGCAATCCAAAGGGCTGTAACATGTAGCAGTAAAGCAGTGGTCGAATATAACATCGAAGTACAAACAGGTGGAATAAAAATCCAATATCGCAGCTCACAATCCATCGGTTCAGATGCCGAACTATCAAGTTCAAATCCAATTTTTAACTTTTTTATAAATTCCAAAAAACAAATTTCCAAAAAGTTTGAAAACAAATTTTCAAAAACTAAACTAGTGAGCAGCTCTCTGCGAACAGCAGTTGTAAAACTTGTTTATTCTGCGACGCGTTTCGTCTCAATGTTGGCCTCCAATTACTTTCTCACCTCATCTCTGTAAATTTTAAAATTTTTCCACAACTTCGCCTGTTTCTGTTCGTGAGTCCGGCCGAGCCTATATGACCAATTTCCCTTGTAATAGCCATAGTATGACTTATAAATACAAGCTTTCAGCATTGACTCGCAAATCTCTCTAAAGAAGTCTATGAAAGTAAGACGAAACGCGTCGAAGAATAAAGAAGTTTTACAACTACTGTTCGCAGAGAGCTGCTCACTTCTTTAGTGTTCAAAAACTATTTATTTTTCACTCGACAGGATAAGAATTGTTGCACTAAACATTTCTACGTAATATTTTTCGCTCTTTGTTTAGTAATCGATGAGTTCTAAAAGCGCCTTATGCTAAGAGTGTTGATAGATATCAAAATATAACAAATACATCAGGGTTGTAGCATAAGCGTGTGTTTGATCCGGGCACGACACAAATAAAACTGTCAATCCAACAGAAAAAATGAAATAAAAAACCTGCGATAGTAACAATTTCTAAAAAGTAACACTTTTAACTGAAATCAGGGAATATCTTCACTTAGGGAATTGGGTAACAACCAGATAAAGGAGCTGCCACCTGGAGTCTTCAATGACAACACCGAGTTGACCGCACTGTACGTAATCGATTTTCTTGGGTCTTCTTATGATAGCCTTTGATGGGCCACGATTTTAGTCTCATTCTTGGCTAAATGTGATCAAGAAGGTGCTGAAGCTTAGTGGATGTAGTCAGCCATTTAAAGGGTGAAAAAGAGTGGGACGGCTCATAGGTGGACGGAGTTACGCAGAAAGGAGTAACTTATCCCAATTACACAATCCTTTCAGTTTCATAAATCATCATATCCTAGCATCTGACGTTGTTGCACGTTTAGTAAATTCCATTTTCTATTCATTTTATAACTTTGTTTTATTTGCCAGTATGAAAAGGAGATTTCAAGTGTTCTCTCTCAGAACAGGCTTTGTACTTCGCATTTCTTTTCACACCAATACCACAGTCAAATGCACGCGAGCAAGTTTTATACTTTGCCAAGGACTGTTAAAACAAAGCTTTCTTACCTTACAGTTGGTTATACGGCAACAAGATCAAGAATTTGACCAACAATGCATTCTCCCAGTTAATAAAGCTGCAATGGCTGTAAGTGACAAGTGGTCCTCGCATATCACCTATTACAAGTGTCACAATTCACATCATTACCCGAATAGTGCATATTCCTTTTCACATCCTTCAACCCTTAAATATCTGCGTAGCACTCAGACCGATAAAGAACGCTCTCAATCAATGATCAAAGACATAACGTCTAAATCTAACAATACACAAGATCTTGGTAACAAGATCAGGTACCTCAAAAGCCAAGCCTCGTACGAATCTGTTTTGAGTCGCAAATTAAAACGAGGGTCGTATTAAAGCTGAATAAATTACTTTCGAACTCAGTAGTTGTTAGTTCCAACATTTTGAGCTTCATAAAGCCTATTGGTCCAAAAGAGGTATTTTCTGACAAATTTCAAAAAATGTAATTGTAACACTTTTTAACTCTTCTCCTCTACAGACAACTTAACGACAACAACCTAACAGAGTTACAAGAGGGTTTGTTTGATGGTTTAAGAGCATTGACACGCCTGTGAGTAAAGAAAAGAAAATTTTCAAAATACAAAATGGAAATAGGTAAAATTATCTGTGTGACAAATCGGACACCTGCTGATTGAAGGTAGAAAAAATAATAAGTTACTGAGAAAGAAAGGAAAAAATGTTGTTGTAAGAGATCATAATTTTATACCCGAGTTAGTATATGTTTGTTGGATGAATGAGCAAAATAATGCGCAGTAAGGATGTTCCAGTAACTTAACGAAATAATAAGAACCCGACTTATCGAAACTATCAGAAATCAGCTTTAAAAATATCAGGATGTTTATCAGTATTCTGTTTCTGAAGTTAGTTTGGAAAACTCATAATACTTGGAAGATGTGAAAACATTTACCTATCATTGCCGTATTATTCTTTTTATCAGATGGCTACAAAACAACGGAATCAGAAAGCTTCCTAAACACGTTTTCAAAGATTTGACTAATTTGAAAGAGCTGTGAGTATGATAAAAAAAGAATTGTGTTCACAAAAAATATTGAATCTTTCAATATCAATATGACTCCATCATCTGCTATCACTTAAGGACATTCGAAAATGCAATTTTAGCCCAGCCAGCGCACTTTTATGTTGCGAAAAATGCGCACTAGTCGTTACACGAACACATTTATTCCATCCATGTCAAATTAATATAACTTTAATGCGTAGTTTATTTTTTTCTATAATAATTTTATATTTTACGAAGTTACTATTTTATAAATGTGTATACGACTTTAACTTTTTGTAAATTTAATACAATTCAGCCTTAGGAGGCTGCGATTCTGGATATTTTAATAAACTTTCTCTAACATCTCTGATCTGACCAGTACGTGGTCATCCGCGGTCGTGGTTTTTAAACATTTTACATTTACTATGATGCGTGAGTAAAGAGCCTGAAATCTAAATATAACTGGAGTAGTTCAGTGCTCATCCTCCGTTAAGTATTTAAACAGATTGGTGTCTAGTGAAATGTAGCGCAAGAGCTGTCTGGCGGTTTCCTCATACTGTCTCCCTTCATGCGAATTACATTCCGGCTAGTGATATTTTTTTCTACATTTTCTGAAATACATTTTCCCTTGAAACTTTCAGGGATCTGTCTAATAACAAGGTTAAGAATCTGGCACAAGACGTCTTTAGTAACTTAACAAATATCACAAACCTGTAAGTCAACAACATTAAAAAAACAAAACTAGCCACGTCGAGGCAATCAGTCCTCATCCTAATCATGTTCGACTTACGAATAGCGCTCCATTTCTGTCTTAGATTCAACAAACGCAAGAAACATACGTTTTGAACTTGAACTTTCATTACAGTACTGTTATCAAATTATGTCTTTTCATTTGATCTAATTAAACATGTTCACCGAAACATATCCCACTGAATGAATCCAAAAGACATATCTCTCTATCGTCTGCATTGTAAAAATTACCGTCAATCTAACCAGTTGCAATCATAAGTTACGGGAACCATTTTGTTTTGCCGTTAAACGCAAACGATAGGTGTTTTCCATACACTGAAACCTTTTATTTGTCAATGTCTTGCCTGCTGTTTCGTACTTGTAGGTTTTTGTCCAAAAACCAGATTGAAGAATTAACATCAACGATATTTGTTTACCTGACCAAGCTTAAGACATTGTGAGTAGAGATGGAAATCTTGAAATATTAATTAGCTGTCAGTCGATTGATTGATTTATCAAATTGGGAGATAAAACAGTAAAAGAGAATGATAAAAGATCCTGAATGTTAAATTACGGGAAAGAATTGTGACACTTTTTAAATTGCTTTCGAACTGGACTATTTTACAACTATGTGAGGTTTAGGATGGATCAATGCACTTCAATTTACTGTCAAAATTAATCAAGGATTGCTCTTGATTTGCTTTCATCACCCTTATTATTAATCTAAAACATGCGCCGCCTTTTCAACCAATTGGATTCAAAGCTAAAACCAACTTGGTCATGCACCATCACTGAAACTTAAAGCCATGTGCTGGTTTGTATTATTTTTAGTTCTGACTGCTGTCATCAATTTTTTTTCCTTTTAATTGGTTGTTGCGGTTACTTTTGCTTGGGGTGGAGAAATCGTAATCGAAAGGCACGCTAGATACGTTGGCACCCATTCAAATTTCAAATTAAGAAGAAGGTTGATCACTAACAGGTTTCTGTGTTACAATTTAACAGAAAAATAGAGGAAAATAAGTTAATAAAGCTCCATCCAAAACAATTTCGCGGACTGGCAAAGCTGTCTGAGCTGTAAGTAGTTTATGTATTGATTCGAGTTTTCTATGGGTCTGGTTTCTGCAGGTAGGTTGACCTTGCCTTATTGACAGACTTTTTCCTCATCGCAATTTCCTGCAGAAAACGCTTGAACCGATCACGTTTTCCATATTTATTTAAAAATTTAAGGCCCTGTGTCACAACTTCCCCATGTTTTTCCTGAATGCATAATATAAATGCATGCGGAGGGTCTGTGGAGATTGCTGGAAAACCTATAAGCCGGGTTAGATATAATGTAGACAATTTTTCAGTAACAACTTGTACATGAAGTTCCTGCAATGACCATGCTCCTCTCGAAAAGTACAAAAACTGAAAAAAATGTATGTGATTACATTTAAAAATGTTTGTAAATTTTCTTCCTACTTATGAAAAATGCCATCGATGTCCCGTTCTTTAATTCCTGAAGTTCGCCATACATTTTATTTTCTTTCTTTCCTCATTAGCTATCTGTCGGGAAACAAACTCATAAATTTGCCACAAGGAATTTTCAAAGGCCTAAAGGAGCTTGAGATTCTGTAAGTAGAATATGAAATTCATTTTCTGCTTAATTTTATCGAAGTGGTATCTCAGTATCTTCTAATAATCATACTTATCAGTTTGAGAGGCACACATCAATGCACAAAAATTATATTATAACTAATTGTTTTCTTTTCATCTTTTTGATAAGAGAACTCTTTAACAACGAATTGAGGAAGGTTTCCATCGACAACTTCAACGAAATCAGGCAGTTAAAAATTCTGTGAGTGTTTAATTTTCATAAATGATAAAAAGAGAATCAAATTATGAAAGACACTGACTGCCATCAAAGGTTCAGTTAAGAAAATAATCAAAGGGCGTCTATGGCCAACTCGTGGAAAAAGAATTAAAGAGATCTGTGCTTGTAAAGTTACTATCAGTAAACTAAGGTGCTAAAAAAAGATAGAAAGTAGAACCATTGCAAGTATAGAAATTATAGCACTTGAGTATGTGATGGAAAGCCCCCCGGGGGGGGGAAGTACATGGGTCATTTTTTACTGGGTATGTGCAGCTAGTGTCTCAGAACCTCTGCCGTATTTCAACCTATGTTGTGGCCAGTTATAGACCACGTCTTTGTCCGCTTTTGGGCAAGACCGGAATGGATTTGGAGCCGTTTATTAAATATTAAAATATGGTAAACTTTTTTACCATGAATCTTCCTCCTAAATGAATCCTTACTTGCCATAATTTTCTTACGCCTGAAATCTCAAAAATGTGTAACCCCATTCTAGTAACTCTATTAAAAATAGCTGAAAATGCAACGCCATAAAAGTCAATGCTGTCGTGAAAATGAGACCCTATCCAGCGGCACCTTGTTCGCCTATTTCTAAGAGTTTGAACCCTTATTCTCCCCCCCCCCCCTCCCCGTCCCCCTCTCTGAATTTATATGTGGTAGAAATGGCAAAGAGTGATGAAGCAAAATATCGCACATAATCACTATCACTCATACCGTGATTGCAGCATTCCCACGTGCGTAAAGTGCTTTTAACATCTGGGAAACACACCCATGTTACACCAAAAAAACCCATGCGAAGCAGAAGAGGCCTATTACTTGCAATTTCTTGTAGTTTTAAATTTCTCTTTTGTTCTTCAGTACACGCATATGCTTGTATTTATTTACACGGATGCGATAGAAATTAACTGGAAGAGCATTCCTTGAAATAGATAGTCGTCGTGCGTTTTGAGCGACAAAGTTCGTCAAGTGATCAAAACAACACCGGCCAGATTATGGTCATGTGCTCGGCAACCAATCATAAAATGATATTTCATTGTTACCATCAAAACAGTCACGTTTGCATAGTGTTAAAAGATAAAAATAGAACTATATTTGATCTGAAATACCGTAATGATTCGATTTAGCGCCCGGGGCGCTTATTTACTTTTGGTACCTCAAGGGAGGGCGCTTATTCGAGACAGGGCGCTTATTCGGGACAGGGCGCTTATTTAAGTTTTTGAGAAACAACCAAATGGTTAATGCATAACTTTAATAAATATTAAAACAACTAACAATAACAAAAACTGTAACAGTAACAAATTGTTGAAAGTTCAGTTACTTTCAAAAGAATTCTTCATTTTATATACCGTAGCTGTAACAAGTATACATTTACGGTACGTTAAATGTTCGTGAGTTTATCTACCGTATTCGATGTCGATGACTTCAGTGTCACTTACGTCAATTATCAAGCTATCTGGTGCCGCATCCTCGAAGTCGGATTCTGTGATCCCGTCGAAAGGATCCTTGTCGTGTGAATTGCTCATGGCTTGTTGAACAACCTCGAGCCGTTGTAGACCTGCATGGCAGGGTTGATTTTCCTTGAAGCAGTTTATGTGTCCGTCGTCTGATCCATCCACTGCAACGGTTAGCGCGCAGCTCTTGAATGAATTGATAATCATTGTTTTGTCCAAGCCATCCCACGCCGCAAGGATCCACTTAACTATCTCTCTCCGGGCTGGAGCACGCATGTTTCCCGCTGCAGTGAAAGAGTGGGCTTCACCAGCCATCCATTCATCATATTTCTCCGTGACATTTGCTTTAAAAGGCTTATTCCAAACCACGTCGGGCGCTTGAATGTATTTCGTACAACCCCTTGGGACGATTAAAGGATCTATCTTTGACGTGCGTAGTTCTTGTTTGACTGTGTCCATCACGTGGCACTTGAACGAATCCCACGCCAAGATTCGTCGGGTGAATGAAAACTTCCCCAGAACACTTCTTACCCAGTCAAGGGTCAGTTCTTCTTTCATCCACCCATTAGAAGATGATGCTACAACACATTTAGCCTTAAATTCTTCATTGAGTAATTTGGTTTCTCTCTTAGCACCGGGAAAGACGATAAAAGGCTTCAATTTCGTTCCATCTGCTTTCGCTGTTAAGCAAACTGAAACCTTTGTCTTCTCGTGACCAGTTGTTTTCATGGCTATGGTGTTGTGGCCGATGGAATCAACAGTTGTATTGGAAAGCATGTCTTTCCAAACGGCTGTTTCGTCCATTGCTATAATGTCACTGTCACTGTAGGAGAACTTTACACGTAGCCGTCTTGCTTGAACACATATGCGATCAGTTTGTCAATTAGTTTTTCGGGATCCTTTTGGGATTCCGTTGTCTTGCGCCGTATGCATAACTCATGTCTGGTCATGAACTTCTGCACCCATCCAATGCTTGCCTTGAATGTTGGAGGAAGTTCCATTTCCTTGTATTTCTCCTCGTAGAGAAACCTTGCTTTGCTTCTGATCATTTTCCTTGATACACGAAAACCATTAGAGCATCGTCCGTGGACCCATTCCAACAACTCTTCTTCAATATCCAGATCAAAAGGCTTTCTTCCCGCCCCGGCGAGCCGCTTTCGCTTGCAACTAGCAGATTCTAATTTACTCTGGTTTGCTCACCACTCTCGTATTCCCTTCTGGTCCACGTTGAACTTCTTCGCTGCTTGATAGTTACTATTGCATTCCACGGCAAACCGTACGGCTTCTAGTTTAAATTCTGTCGAATAAGAATTGACCTTTTTGGCGGCATGAGACTGAGAAGCATCAGCCTCCATGTTTTTACACAAAGTGATCACTGTACACAGCTGGATACGTGTAAGAATGGGTTTAGGATTGCAAGTGAACGTGACTGCTTGAAGCTGTTAATGATTCACCGAATGTAGGAACAATGCAAATGTCATAAATTATGAGGAAGAAGCGGGAAAGCAGCTACGCGCCGAAATTACCAGTGCTAAATATCTACGATTATGGCGTGTTCTGACTATCACTTGATTTGGAATTCGATGTTTGTTTATGAAGTGGAATTTTCGTCTATTATACGAGGTCATCATGTTTACAAAGCGGCGTGGTCTCCAGTCATAAGAGCGTCTCTGGCATGCAGGAATGATGACCGTAAAGAAGCTAAAGAACACGATGACTACGCAGTTGGGACTAACCATGAAGCTGATAGCAAACTTGTTGGGCATGTGCCAATGGAACTTTCCTTCCTTATATTCACATTTCTCAAAGCCCGCCATGAGAATAAAGTATAGGTCAAAGTGACTGGATCAAGAAGACTGAAAAACGGACTTGTTGTCCCCGGAGCGTTCCTAGTGAGAACAACCAGCAGAGCAATCGCCACAAAATTTGAAGAAAAGATTACTCGTTTGAAGGAATTATGTACTCATTTGGACATAACAGTTGAGAAACTCAAACGAAGACCACTGTTTTTGTAATGCATTATTACGTACGGTATGTCGGCTATTAAAGGAAGATGAACCACGTTTGATACGTACGGTATTCTGAAGGCGCTGTAATATTAGAACAGGGGCGCTTATTAGAATAGGGGCGCTTATAAGAATGGGGGCGCTTATTAGAATGGGGGCGCTTATTGACAAAAACACATTCGAAGGGGGCGCTTTTTGGAAGGAGGGCGCTAAATCGAATCATTACGGTATTGTAAGGGTTTCCACATATTGGTTTTGGGAAAAAGAATGGAAATATTATATTACTTTAAGTCATTCGATGCAAAAATTATAATAAGACAGGTTGATTATTTCTTATTCCTCTTGGCGATCTCATCTAAGTACAATTTCTTTTACCTTTTTCTTATTGCGGTTGTGAATTTGGTACGGAGACAGTTGCTCTGTTTCTACGGTGATTAGATCTTGTTGTACTATTTTGTGATAAGCTATGTTTTTAATTATGTCAATTTTCTAGTGGTAAATCTCTCTGGTAAAAGTTAACCTCGCACAGGAATTCCTGGAAACTCTTGCTTCTTATACTATTGATTACTATCAGACTGGTTCTTTTTGGTCAAATTCTAAGTCAAATTCACGATTCCAGGATATTTCTCAAATTTTAAGTTAACACCTTTAACACCTCTTTTTAAAAAAAGGTGACTATGATTGTAAATAGCTTATGCTTTTTCATCTCCACACTGAATTTGTAATTATATAACTTATGCGAATAACACGTAGTTTTCTTAGGGGCGGTACCTTAAGTACGCCCCTCTTCTCCAAATTTTCTGTTTACTCTGTTGTTGTATAACAATCCTCTAAGGCTATTTTCTCGTAAACTATCTTTTCAAGCGTAATTTCAATTCTGCCAGTAGGTTAATTATAATTTTTATATTATCAATCTTGCCTTCTTTCTGGCCGGTCTTAACCGTAAAATTAAGAAATTTAAGGTAGAAGATGATTTTGTCATTCAGTAAACAATTCGAACTGTCGTACGTACTATAGCGTGATTCGCTGGCTGAAACGGAGCGATCGCGATGTAAGAAGATTGAAAGCTTAGAAGTGTCATCTTTGGTGTCACCTTTATAAGCTGGTGCACAGCATCTTTCAATCAGAGAGAATATAGCAAAGTAGAACAGTGTGGACTTATGTCAAAAGAAATAAGTTGAACTGTGGTGAATAATAATCTTCTAACAATAGAAAAACATCAAAACGAAACGACCATAGCGAAAAGACCGAAATTGGCTTAGCTGCCGAAACGTCCAAAAACGTCCGTGGGAATCTCCATGTCAGCAGCTTGCTGCGATTCTCGCTGCTCCTCGTTATGTTTAGCGCATGGACGATTCCAAAACCCTTCGTACTTGATCTTGAAACTGATCTTAGCACTAATCTGAAACATTCGAAGTCCATTTCAATTTAGTAAATGTCGAAACAGCCGTGTCAAGACAATAAACTTCGCAACGATCGATACGATCACAATGTCGTCAGGACTTCGGACTTCTTCGGTAGTATAGATCTCGAATTCGGAGCCGACTAATTGCGACTAATTACGAAGAGTCCAAGCTAATTTCCATATCCTAAAGTGCCCACAACAACTCGTTTCTACGCTATCGCGTATCCACGAGTTAAAAAAGTACAAATCGATATACTAAGTTTGAAGCAATACTCCAGAAATGCTCTTCTATTCACTGATTTCATCTTTATATTCTTGTCTTTAAATATCTAATTTTCAGATATTTGCATTATAACCACATGAGGGAGATTCCCTACGGATTTTTTAAAGAGTTGAAGGATATATTACGAGTGTAAGATTTGATGTGACGTATTTGATACATTTACAGTTTATTAGCTGAGCCATATGAATAGAAAGCTTCTGGGGGTTCCTTTAATTCAAATATTTACTAACCCAGAGCTTCAGGCAAATCTATGTGGTTTCTATACTTTACTAAATATCTATGGTCGGTATTCTTACCCTATTGACGACTTTTATAACAACCTCCATTTTGTTGGGTAATACGCCTCACAAAGACTGCTATTGCGCACTACATTGCTTTATAATATTTCAAGAAAAATTTTCGAAGATATTCAATGAAGATTTATAGTCACAAAAACCCCCATATGAGGAAATGAATTATGATGGACTGATCTCGCGTTACCTTTGTGGCTTTAGGGTATAGGCTTTTGGTTTTATCTTTCACTTCATCCTTATGAACTGAATAGCATCAAATTTTACGGTTGCAGGAGTTTGGACACAAATCTGATGTGTTGTCATATGCACAAGGAGGACGCTGAATGTGCTTTCATTGATAACGACGACTTTGCCAACTGTGAGAGCATGTTTAAGAATTCTGCCCCGAGAAAGAGTATCTGGGCGATAGGAATCTTTTCTCTGGTTGGTGCAGTGTTTGTTATCACGTGGCGAGTAATCTTTAAAGAAAAGAACGTGGTACAGTCTATCATGTTGCTCCACTTAGCAGTGTCCGATGGTTTGATGGGTATTTACCTGGTCTCTATTGGCACTAGAGATCTGTTGTGGAGAGGAGAGTATTACTTGCATGACTTCCAGTGGAGGTCTGGTTTGTCTTGTCAAATAATTGGAGCGATCTCCCTCCTGTCAAGTGAGGTGTCGGTTATGATGATGACTCTGATATCTGCTGATCGGCTTAAAAATATTGTGTTTCCCTATCAGGGTGCTTCTCTGAAACCAAAGGCAACACATATCCTATGCATCATCATATGGGCAATTGGCTTCCTTATGGCCTTTTTGCCCATGTTTGGTATTCAATATTTTGAAGACCCTTTCAGGTACCATAGTTATTATGGTAGAAGTGTGGTATGTCTGCCCTTGCAGCTTACTTCTGATAAGCCGGCAGGTTGGGAGTATTCTGTCGCTATCTTTCTCGCTTTGAATTTTGCTTTTTTCTTGTTCATCATGGGTGCTTATCTCATGATACTAGTCAAGTCTTACTTGTCTAGCCGGCGACTGGCCCGTCAGGGTACTGAAAGAGAGATCCAGGCCAGAAGAGCAAACTTTAGGAGGGAAACGGCTCTTGCAAGGCGGGTGTTTTTCATCATCCTAAGTGATTGTGTGTGCTGGATGCCGGTGATAGTGATTGGTATGAGGACCATCATCGAGAAGTCTTACAAAGCGCAAGGAGACTTCGCTGTCTGGATTGCTGTGTTTGTCCTTCCGATCAACTCGGCCTTGAATCCTATCCTGTACACCTTTTCAACAGAACAGGTAGTTATGCGCTTTTAATCCATTATAAGTAATCAAGATAATAAATTAGATCCGTAAGTAGATTAATAATGGCTAGTTACAGGAAGGGTAATGGTTTTCAGCCGATTCGAAGCAGTGTATAATTTTGCTCAAGGCTGCTCTCTTTACCTGCAATTGACATTGAAATGTTTTAAAGGCACTGCACAGGAGAAATTCGTTAGTTTCTATTTTGTCATCGGAGCCCAGTTCAAGGAAGTGAGCGAAATCTCGATTACTTTTGGCTATTGCGTTTCCAGGTCAGAGGCATTCTGAAGAACAAAATGGAAAAAGTTTGGAACTACTTGAAGACCGTTTTCACCTGCTGTGGTCGTGATCAGGAAGGTGCGATGTAATTATCACATATTTGAAGAAGTAAAAATACAGCTAACAGCTCCTCATAAGAAATAAACCGAACAACAGTGTAAACTAATAGATTGCTGCAAATATAGTTTTTGACTGATTCCTTCAGTCACTCGTTCATAAATCAATTCACTCATACATGCATGGAGGCATTCATTCAATCATTTATTCACTCGTTCGCTCCTTCGTTCTTTTATTGGTCGCTTCATTTGTTGTACGAACTACTCGATCATTGACTTTTCTTCGTTTTTCTTCTTTAAAACGCCGAGGAGATGGGGAGCAACCGAACCAACAGGGAATATAAGACAACGAACAACAAGGTGGCGAGGGGGGTAAATCCTAACGCGTATTTCTGGAAACATGGTGAAAACTGTAAATGAGGGAAATAAAGGGCGATCTGTGACTAAAAATATTTCCATATAACGTCTTCATTTTAAGGAGAAGGTGGGGGTGAACAAATGGAACTGGTACATGTTGGTGTGCATCATCCCTTACTGGGAGGGCTGCAGTTTTCTAATCCAATGTAATTCTTGCCTGGAAGAAAAATACCGTGTTGAAGTGTTCATTGCTGATCTGTTTGTTTTGAATTGTTTCCCTAATGATTTTATTTTGTGCTCTGTTACCGGAGGGATCTTTGACTGCTGGATACTTTCATACTCGCAAATAGAGTTTATTATTATCTTTACAGTTAATCATCCAACCTTCTTTCATCTGTTCGTCACGTTAATCTCAAATTCTAGAACCCATTCCTTCTTTCGTTTCTTAGTACTTTCGTTCTCTCTATTATTTGTATGTTTCCTGTTTGTTTTTTCATAAACCTCTTTTCTTGTTTTTTTTTTCTTTACATAGGCCAAGGAGAGGGAGAGCAAGTGAACCAGCACGGAATGGAAGACAATGAAGAACATGGCGGCGATGGTGGTAAAAATCTTTTAGGTGTCAATTAACATATCATGAAAATTTCAACTAAGCGCACAGGGTTAGTCTGTGTACATTTTTTATCTACTCTCTTTTTTCAAGAAGAAATTGAGGGTGAAGAAATTGAACTGGCAAGTGTTGGTGTGAATCATCCACAACAAGGTAAGGCAAGAGTTTCTAATTCAATGTAAAGTTTTCAATGCTATTCTGTTATTTTATATTGTACCTCTGGTGATTTCGTAACGTGTCCTCTATAACTGAAGGAACTGTGACTTTAGGATATTTCTTTACACACACATAAAGTTTACTATTATCATTTTAATTACCCAATCTTTCTTGTCCATTACGTTTTAATAGTTTGAAATTGTAAATCTCGTTCTGCGTTCGTTACAAAATTTCTTATTTGTTTTCTGGCTCGTTCACAATTTTTTTTCTTTGCTTTCTTTAAAAAGGAGATGGAGAACAACTGAACCAACAGGAAGACATTGAACAACATGGCGGCTTGGGAGGTAAGACATTTTTTCTTTTTAAAGAACACAGTACGGACATCATG
Organism: Pocillopora meandrina; assembly: GCA_942486045.1. Classification (NCBI taxonomy): domain Eukaryota; kingdom Metazoa; phylum Cnidaria; class Anthozoa; order Scleractinia; family Pocilloporidae; genus Pocillopora; species Pocillopora meandrina. Next base: position 1,194,677 of record CALNXJ010000066.1, read on the forward strand.
AAAACTGAGAATGACAACACAGAGGCAATCTCTGACTATATGTTTTATTTAATATTTTTTTCAAGGGGAAGTCGAGGGTGTAGTTATAGAAGTGGCAAATGTTGATGTGCGTCATTCACAACAGGGTAGGCTAAAGTTTCTCCTCTTATGTCATCTTTATATAAACAACAGTTCCGTACTGAAGTTTTCATTGTTGTTCTGTTAGTTTATATTGCCAAGACTCTACAATATGTTGTATTAATGGTAGTTTTTATCTTTTTCTGTACCTCTGGAGGGATCTGGAACAGCTGGATATTCTCATAGACACAAATCAATGAAGTTAATTTACATTATAGTTATCCAACATTCATCGTTTATTACGTTAGTTCTAAATTTTACGAATCTCGTGTTCTAAGACAATTTTGTCAGGTTTAAAAGTTTTGAAAAATTTCTTTGTCTCCAGTCATTATCATTATCTGAAATAAAGAAAAAACAATAGTCTAACTTGATTCTGAAACAATCACCGATACTAAGATAATGGAAAATAAGGTACAATATTGTTTATTAGTCTAAAACACAATGAATGACAATATTTACCATTTTTTTTCAAGGAGGACTTGATGAAGCCGAAAGAATCGAACCGGCACCTATTGGGTATGCTGATCCAAATCAAGGTATTTTTTCTTACCTTCTTTATTAAAAATCTATAGCCTATCATTTCCATGAGAAAATTGGTCGCTATTCTTTGTTTGTTTGACAACTTATCCAGTGTTGCTGTATTAGAAATGGACGGACCTTCTAAGGACTGTCAAGCTCTCCTGTGTATCGATCAGTTAAGAATCTCATTACCTCCCTCACGCATTGCTAAGCTCTGAATGAAGTAGCTTTTAATTTCTCAGCTAGCTTTCTTACCACTAAAACTGGTGGTCATCTCAAAGAATATCAATTATCTCAAAGAAGATTATGAGATAAAATTCTTTAATGCAAGTGAGCGAAATTTGGTTGCAATAAGTTGAGATTTTCCATAATAGGTTGCGGAAAAAATGAACGGCAATAAGTATGAAAACATCTAGTTGAGTATAGACTCATGTAATTCTTATTTGGGAGCTTTAACATTCTTAAGCAATTCTTTCAAGAAATTGTCAAGCAAAAGATGAAAATGACGAAACACTGAAGAAATCCCTAAGTTTGACATCCATCAATTATGTGTAATATTACAAGTGTTTGATACCTGGTGAATGCAATATCACGACCACGAAAGCAACGTATTTCGGGTTTTTTATCCGTTTTAATTGGCTTTGGGTTTGTTTCGCAAAAAGGGCAATGTTCTGGTGCGAATTTCGATGAGTCTTATCATTATTATATCCTCTTCGTTTCGCCGACATCTTGCAGAAAAAAATTTTTAAAATTTTTTTCGTTCGTATTTTTATTCATTTTTCCTTTATTTGCTGCTTCATCAAATAAAACAAATTTTGCTTCGAATTTATTTGGAATACCTCGGTAAAACAAACAAACCAACGAAGTAAAACAAAAAGAAGCTAACTCGGTTTATTTCTCCAGCATCACCCTGCGGATTACCCCACAGTTCTCTGTTTATTTGTGTCTTCTTTTTTTTTTTTTATTTAACAAAGAGCAAGGAGGGCAAGAGCTTGAACTTTCTGAGTCTCTTAAACGACGTAATTTTCTCTCGGGCTCACAGTGACCTCAATCACAAAATTAAAGTTCCGATTACAACAACCGGAAGAAGTCTCTTAATAAACGCAAAGAAATTTCGTATCACGTATTTGAATCAGATGGAAAGTTAAGTTCACAGAAAATTTTTTTTTTTCCTCTGCACCGCACAATAAGATGCATTATGGTGCACAGAAAAATAATAAAAACTCTATGTTCAAATTAAAGTTAATAAATACTATAAACCATTCTCCTGAATGCTGTACATGAAACAACAGAATCACCCTATAGTCCAGCAAATAGAAGTTCCTCTCCAAGTTGATCCTATTACATAGAAGCTAATTTTCAAGAGAATTACATTTAGAATGTCGTTAACCGGTGCCATCAAGTTAAGCAGTTGCCACAGCGTATTAAGTACCTCATCAAATATGTGATTTTATTTACTTTGTTCTTTTCATGTTAGGAAAACGGAACCAGAGTTTGAAAAAAGGAGACGATAAATTCAGGCATTCCACCGAAAAGAAGTAAGTGGTGAGCAGCTGGATATACACAAGTTCACATATCTTGAGAGAGACATCCTGTTCGTATCACAAAGTTGATGGACGTTGTCACCGACAAACTAACCGCTGAATTATTTTAATTACTGGCTTATTTGCCCACTAGGAAGCTCCTTAACCTAATGGTTAAACGGTTGAAAGAGTGACTGTCCCTAGCGGACTTACCTGAGTACTGACTCACTAACTTCCCTACTCACTAATTAACCAGCCGACTGACTGACTGTTTGACTTACTGACCGAAATGACTGAGCAACTTTTTAACCGACCAACTGACTACTTGACCGACTGACTGAACGAATGCTGGTCAATCACCAGAACAACTGATTGACTGTTTCACTGACTGGCTATGCGTGTGCCCAACTTAGCAGCCAACCGAAAGATTGATTGATAGTCTGTTTTACTGACTGATTGACTGACTGAGTAAATGACAGAAAGGGGCTTTTACACAAATGATTTTTTTTGCAAGATAATAGCGATTGAGTAATTCTTTTCTTTTTCCTTGTTTTGCTTTTTTTACAGACGAGGGAAAAAATCAAGATTTTCAACGCGTCTAAAGTCACCTTCGGCTACCGAAGCTGTCCTTGAAGAACACACTTTTGAAGAGGACACAAAACTGTAAGCAGTTAAATTTGAGGAAATTATTACAAATTCTAAGCAATTTAACAAGAAGAAATGGCAATTAGAAATCCACAATCTCGTTTTTTTATTAAGCATATAAGACACTCGAGTTAGAAAAAAACTGTTTTGTTAATTTTGTGATCTTTGGCTGTGTTAAAAACATCCCCAACACGATAAGATATGTCAATTGGCTTAACGAAAGGATTTAATACCAAGAACTGTTATGGGAAGTAATTATAAAATAGAAGTTTGCGGAAATTTTTTAGAATGCCTGTTCACGGTGACTTGGATATATCAGGTTATGTGATTATGATGTAATTCTACCAGAACACTAGTGTGGTAGGCTTGCGGAATGTTGTAAAATACGTTGAGGAATTCAGTAATCTATGAGCAATTGTGCATTTCAAGCTATACCGTGAGATAGAGCTACTGTGATGCACTTCAAAGATGTGCATTTAAAGGGAATTGGTAAGAAACAGGGAGTTTGAATCGGTGGAGAAGAAGGTACAGTCTGTAGTGGTTTGTAGAAGATAATCACTGTAGGGGTCGATTCTTAGTAAACATGCGTTTTCACACATTGTTTAACAACGTAGTTCGGTTTGCAGTAGTATAGTATTCTTTCCGTCTATAAGAATATACCGTGACAAGAGATTCAATAGTGGTTTTCAAGAGTTTTGATTTAATGCTTGCTCATTTTTCCTGCTTGGTTATGTGCTTCATTATTAGAACAATACCAATTTTTTCTTTATATTTTCTGCAGAGTTCAGAAAATGCATGCTTTCTGACTCATTGAATTATCTAAGATGTTGACCCTCATTAAAAACAAAAATAGTAATCTATGTGCTTATATGAGATATGAAAACTTTAATAGGTGAAGCTTTAGCAAATTGATAAATTGGCATATCAAAGAAGGTGCAAGTTATAGTAGCACCATTGAATTCATAGAGGTTGATTTGAAAAATTCTTTTTGTTAGTAATTACATAATAATACAAATGCTGTATTTAACTGGATTATTACTGTCATCATTATGATAAAAATAAAAATAACGAGAGGGATCAAAAACACCTTGGCTATTTGAAGTTGTGTTTATTTTGTATACTTGGATATTTGCCGCGACCAAATGGTCAGGCTCATCATATTCATAGAAATGTATGGAACATTATACATAAAATAAAAGAGAACAAATGAGATTGGTATTTTTTTATTCTTTTTTTTCTCGGTCGAAGAGACCATTAAAAAGAAAGACAAAACAGAACAAAACAGGAATGGTGAAAAATAATATTCTAGCCAAACTTGAATAACTATTAAAATTCATATTAATTGCGATGGCGTCAGAGTGACCGCGATTATGCTTAGGCCCCTCATAGCGATCTCCGCTCATCGCAGTGGAGAAAGCCTCAGAAGTTACATCGGACGCCCTTCGAGTGAATAACGAAGAGCTTGCTCTAATATCCTTTCCGATGCGTTGAGTGGAAGGCGAGGCGAGTTTTAGGGCGCAGTCAGCCCAAGGAGTCTTCATGTTCCCGTGAATTCGGCTGTTGTTCAATCGTAAAACACACACCTGGAGCAGTTTGCTTTCTAGTTGTAATGCAAAAAAACTTGCGTGTTTTTACGACCCACTATTCGGCCGGATTTCACTGAACACAGACTAGAAGAACTTCGGGCAAACGTGTTAAATTCGGCCTGCCGAGCTATTTCAATTTGTAAACTATTGCAGATCGTGAACTTTGATCGGACTCTAATTGGCTTATTGTAGGTTGCTTTATGAGAGTTTATGGCATACTGACGACACTTTTGTTTGCTGTGAAAATAGAGTTTCTTTTCATTTGAATATTAGAAATAATGCGTGGGGAATTTAACGGATTCTTTCTTATAAAAAAAATAGAGAAGTCTTGACTATGCTCTGTTCTGTTGTGAAGCACTTATGTATTAAGCGGCTTGAGCACTCAAGCAGTGAGGAGAAATATCCTACTACGTCTCGTATTTCTCCTTGCACTTCTTACGTTCTATAGCCGCTTCCTGCGTACTTTACGATAGAACAGAGCACAGTCAAGGCTTTTTCTATTTTTTGAATTTTTGATATATCATAGCATGGAGTATGAAGGACTCACCACTTATAAACGTAAACAAATGAACTTAATGTGCTCTAATTAAGCACATTTGACCCTTTTTCCTTGTAGCTTTCAATAAGCTAATTGGGGCTAATCGATGCTAATTGGTGCTTACATTGCCTGAATTTGCTAATTAATGATTTTTTTAAAGTACGAAGCGACTGATGGTACGTGTTCCTCTCAGATGTGATGTCACCCATCACAAGTGATCTCAGGTTTCCTTTGTATTTAATGGTTATATATGCTTTTTTCCGACTGGGAAAGGGCACTGTTTCCCTTCCCTCACACTTTCTTATAAGCCGGTTCTCCCACTTTCTCTTAAAAACTCAGGTAGTAAGTTTTTCAATCAGAAAAAAATGTATACTGATGCGGTATCTTTCAAAGCTGGACATTCTCATTGAGTTTTTCATATTCGGTGGCCCACAAGTGCCACTGCTGCACACTGTCAAACAAACACTTTCCGGAATAAAAACTTGCTTCCTCTGTAAAATTGTTCTTATTTTCCATACAAGTGTAAGCCAGGAGCCCATCACTTGGAGCCTTCAACTGCCTTGTATTTTTGTCACGGCGTTTTCATAGACAAGTCTATTTTTAGTGCGAATTTACCGCGAGCTAGGACTCCCCACGAGAGCACATCGACCAATCAAGATTAGCGCCTGGTTAATTTCTAACTTTACTCGTTAATATATCAGCAGAGAGATGCAAGGCTTCTTGCGATAGTTCGAGTGCAGATTCGTGCGAACAAAGGCGTCCCAGGCTCACGTCTCGATAAAAAGCAAACGATTAATTCATGAAAGCGTCACATGTTGTGTGACTCGGTTTTAACTTTACGGGAGGAACTGTTGAGAATTTGAACATGTTATAAAGAATAGCATGGGGAACGAAATATGGTCGATTGACAACAATAAATATTTCAAAATATGAACATTTTACACTTTAAATCAATATAATTTATTCACATCTTTTGTGTCCGTTGTGGTTTCCGGCGTTCTCTGTCGTCTTAAGCTTGCTTTTCCGTCACTGTTATTCCTGTTATACAACGGTCGAAGTCGAAGTGCGCAGCCTTGACCTCGTCTCATAACAAGAATAACAGTGAGCTTGGGACGCTTACGGTGTGAATATTTTAAAAATACTTTGGGAAGCAGCATTTCCGAGGAAATTTCTAGTAAAGATGAATATGACTCTAGACTGTTCAATTATCAAAGCGACAATAGGCATCGCGAATTTTGCCGCATGCGACAATTATCGACCGCACTTCACAAAAATAACCAAGATTTGACAAGATCGAAGCCCAATTCGAAACAGAACCATTATTTAGCGACCTAGAAAAACTCTCTTCATTTTGCTGCACCGCTTCTGTTCAATCCTGCGTCGCAAAATTTCCTTTACGGACCTTTACGGACTGTGTGGATGAAGATTCTTGAGATGAAGACAACTCAAAAATAAAACGATGATCCGCTCTCCCGCGAGTTTTTTCGCAAGTGTGAAAAATTTGCAAAGGATGGTGGGATATATAAGGAAAGGAAGGATTGGAATATTGGAATATAGCAAAAGAAAGGTGGAATTTGCGTAGTTTTGATATGAAGACGTCCCCGCATAGGGCCGCTGTTTTTTTCTTCTTTATTACCCAAGCGAGCTCGAGTAGCATATTTCCCGCGAAGATAGTCTAAAAATAAACCGTTCTGTGAAAACGCCGTGACATAGGCCCAGTATGGGAGTTGAACGCTCCAAGTAATGGCCTCCTGTGTAAGCCTGTTGCATAGAAATTGCCCTCCTCTGTAGAAATGAGCCTTATCCGTAGAAATGAGCCTTCTCCTTAGAAATGGGCCTTCTCCGTAGAAATTAGCCTCCTCCTTAGAAATCAGCCTTGTCCGTAGAAATCAGCCTCCTCCGTAGAAACCGGCTTCCTTCGTAGAAATGAGGAGAAATCAAGGAACTGGTGTCTAGTGCCCAGGCGTCTCTGTGATAGCTGCGCCATATTTGATAATGGTGGACTTTTGCTGCTCCTGTGGCGAAAATCTGGGCCAGTATTCCACATTAAATTATTGCCCCACGTGTGGCACGAAATTGGAAGCAGGTTAGTGATCGTTTTGTTTTTTGGCTTTGTTTGAAATGTTCTTGCATATTTTTTATACAGCCTGCAGCGGACATATGTTTGGCTCGATTTAAGTTTTTGAATAAAATATTACGTTTTGAAGAAAGAAGAAATAACGTCAAAGCAAATTTACGCCTGGATCTTCGTAACTCTCCTCGCTTGCATCATTGGTATAATTGTATAAATAATTAAACTCATTACCAGACTTTTTTAGCTGTCTTTGGTGTCCTACTTCAGGTCATGTGATGTTACGCTTGAGAGTTATTTATTTCACATCAAAAAAATCCATGTGAAAATGAATTAATAATTTCCAGATAGAGAAAGGAAAAGTTTTCCAAGGAGCATTACATGATCTGAGATAGAGAACGAAAAGGTTTACTATTGCCTGTTATTTTGAACTTGTTTACAGTCCATCATGCCCAGTTGAAATTGCTTTAAGGTATACATAAAATCTTTTCAGTTGAATGACCTCTTACTGAGGTATCCTAGTGAGCATAAATCATATGACGACGCTTTAAAACATAAAAGTGCAAAAATAAACATGGCTTGCCATTATAAAATGGATTAAATAGAAATAAATTAAAAGCTTGTTTTTTATAAATTAATATCTCACCATCAATATGCCAACACTGGTTAGGTCCATGTGAGTGATGTATCCTTCGGTGTGGTTTGTTTCTCTTCCATGCTTTACTAGCATCGGTATCCAGTTCATGAAGAATTTGAGCAACAAGCCACCTTAGTGCATGTACATGGTGTTTGAGTCGAAGTATATGCCACAACTTCCTGTGACCTGCAAGCTGCCCTGGCCCTTGCATTTCACCTCTGATGATGTTTCGATTTAAGTCTTCATCAACATTGATTTTCCTTTTCACAAGATTATAGCTCTGAAGTTTTCTTCTAAGGGTGCAAACACTCATGGTGATACTATGGTGGACCTGTAGCAGATCTGTGATTGTTTCGTAATCATAACCCAAATGGAAATACTTTTCTATTACCACACTCTCTAACACATTGAATTCTGAAAGAGAAAATTCGTAAATTAAGGCAATAGCAACTACCAAGCTTGTTGGTAGCACAAGTACCCTAAGATTTCTTGGTATTGCCAATTTTTAAATATCACAACTAACATTTTGAGGTGTTGTGCACCCGGATTATGTTTATTGGTCTTTCCATTTAATTAAGTTAATACTGTAGCAATAAAGCAACGATTCAAGGCCTCAACAACACACTACTGACAAAGATACGATCACTGACCTGCCTGCAATTTCGTGCCACATTTGGGGCAATAATTCGGCGTGGAATACTGGCCCAGATTTTTGCCTCAGGAGCTGCAAAACTTCGCGATTGTTAAATATGGCGGGAAAGGTAAAAGGTAGCAGCTATCAGAGAGAAGCCTGGGTGCTAGGTACCAGTTCTTTGATTTCTCTTCATTTCTACAGAGGAGGCTGATTTCTACAGAGGAGGATGATTTCTACGAAGGAGGCTGATTTCTACGGAGGACACTGATTTCAACGGATAAGGCTGATTTCTATGGAGGCGACTGATTTCTACGAAGAAGGCTGCTTTCTACGGAGGAAGCTGATTTCTACGGAAGAGGCTTATTTCTACGGAGACGCTGATTTCTACGGAGAAAGCCCATCTCTAAGGAGAAGGCTCATTTTTAAGGAGAAGGCTGATTTCTACGGAGAAGGCCCTTTTCTAAGGAGAAGGCTCATTTTTAAGGAGAAGGCTGATTTCTACGGAGAGGGCTCATTTCTTCAGAGGAGGGCAATTTCCATGTAAAAAGCTTACACTTGCATGGAAAATAAGAACAATTTCACAGAGGAAGCAAGTCTTTATTCAGGAAGGTGTTTGTTTTACAGTGTGCAGCAGTGACACTTGTGGGCCACCGTAGTAGTGAGTTTATAGGCAAGTTCTTCAGAGTTTACATAGTAGAGATTGAAGAGACAGAAGAGTAGACTAGAAGAGGGTAGAAAGTGTGCGAAAGAGTAGAGTCAGAAATCTGCAGTCAAAGAAGAAGTTCTCGGTGAGAATTAAAGTTTGAGAGACTTGGAGATTAACCAGAGTTACGAAGAATAAAAAAAGCTGGGGTGTAAGAAGAATTATGTACTGGAGAACCGATTAATTAAATAAAAAAGTAAAAAAATACAGTTCGAGAGTCTTTGGGCTTTTCTCCGAGTGAGGTATGCTCGATGGGTAGTTCCCTACGACATTTCGTCGTTACAAAAATTACAACTTTGATGATACACTTGATTTGTTGCTGCTTGCTACTGTATGATACTAGTTAAATAATTTTTTTTAACATAATTCTTTTGAGCATTAGCTTTCGTGTATTGGTCTATACTAAAACAATGGATAGCGCTGTAGTTGCGCTCTGATTGGCAACTCAAACTAGCCACCGACAGTGAGGTGACTAGCCGTTAGATAGGATTAACTTGGAAAGGAAGTTTGAGTTTTTAACTTAAAAGTGATTCTGTCATTTTACTGACAGTAGCCAGGAGAATAGCGCAAAGTATATGTCAATGTAAATACGAACATGGTTCTTCATTATCTGAACACGCTCTAGGTCTCCGCTTAAATAAGCAGCAATGCACAGGGATACAAGGGCGCACAATACTCGAACACCGGCCTAATGCAGGTAATATGGAAGCACATGATATTATGAGTCGGAATATTTACTCGCTTCAGCATTATCAAGAAATGCGTGAGCTTATTGGCCCTTTTGATTACATCAGAGACATGACAATTTCATTTAAAGGTATTAGAAATGGTTACCCCTAACATGTGGTTTGGGCAACAAGTTCGAGTTCCTTGGAGTTGACGGTTACAACGTCGAACAGGTGTTGGTTCTCTTGAAGTCAATAATCAATTCTTTGCACTTATCTGAGTTCAACTGAAGATGTTGTAAGCAGACCACTGCTCTAACGCTTTTACAGCGCTTTGGATTGCACTTCTACTACCTTTAGAATGATCAAAGCATGCTAGTATATCTATTGCACCAGACTCTAGTGCAATAGATAGACTTGTGTGATCAGTGCTGAAGTTTACCCCTTTTGAACCAAATTACAAGGAAAAGGAAGTCCATTGACCTACAGTCTGAACAAATTCCGAGCCCAGAAGTGCATTTTTCGTACTGTCGCACTGAGATGTCTCAGTTAAAAATTCTCAAGAAAACGGTTCAAACAAAAAAAAACAAAAAAAAGTTATCGAATCAAATAGAGGCAGAGATAACAGGGCATCTTCGTAGGTGGGAGGGAGGGACGGTACGGTAAACCTTTTTTGTCCTGTTTATTTTTCAATATTGACTCGAGTCTTTTATTAGAGTTACGAATGTAATAAAACATACAAGTTATAAGTATATACCACACAGGTGACAAGTACTTTTTGCGTGATTGAAGTGATTAGAAAATAGTACTCACCTCCTGGCAGCCTAAATGACAAAATTGCGCGTTAGCAATTTAATTTCCAACACTTTTTCTGATATATTTACGGAAATATGTTTTTTGTTTTTTTTTTTGTTTATACCAAAACAATTAAAAGTTGTGAATATTTACCTCACCGCTTTGCGGCCAGGCAAATATCCACCACTATTGACCTCCATTTCAATGAATAACTGTTAAATATCGGTCTAACGCTTGTCAGATTGAAATAATAAAGTACGTACAATCAATCGGTATTGAGATTTCCCTTTTAATTTCAATATGGTTTTCCCTAAGGAATTTTCAGATACCCGGTTTCACCACAATTGTCCCCTTAAGGCACATATTGTGATCTCCTATCAGACCACTTCTCGGAAAAACCATCCTCCTCGAGGGGAGGGGGAGGGAGTAGAATTATTCTAGCGCTTACAGCATTTTATGTTTCTTTAATAATGTGTTGCTGACTCACATCATGTCGATTATATTTCTAAAAATTCAAAACTGGCTGAAAGCACAATTGCTGCACAGATGTTAGAGAATGTGTACCCATAGTAACTTGGAATGAATGGACAGGGCTGTCGTAATAATGTTCATCCTAAGATAATGATATGGTAAAGCTGTTTGCAGACGGCTTTCTGTATATGCGTTCATTGATATTTAAAGTCCGCTGGATCTGAATCGAAGAGAGGGAGCAGCGAAAATGCATTTCAGGTATTTATTTATTTCTTATATTTAAAATGTCGATACGAGAAGAAATAAGATTAAACATCACTATAAAATGACACAATAAACCGAGTAAAGGGCGGATCTTTAAATTCTAAAGGACAAACGATTATTTTCATTTTCTCAATATTTAAAAAGGCAATTATGAATTACTAAATATATACTTTTTATTTCAATGGCTGGTAAATAAATTCATCGTTACTCAGATCTGCCATGAAGTCCTGCGCTTAAGCCTTAGAAAAGGAAGGATAAGTTATTGATTTTTTTCCATACCTCTTTTTAACTATCATTTAGACTTTCTTCGCTGGGATAATAACAATAACGCGTTTATTAGTGGCGCCTTCACAGAAGCGGAAATACAGGTAAGAATAAACGAACCATCAGCGGAATCATATCACTGGAGAAAATGTAACTGTAAAGGCAGGCGAGAGGTAAATTTTAAAAGAATCTCTTTATAACCCCGCCTTTCTGGCGTTAGGACATTTTTAAATTGTAGTAAATTGTTCTTTTTATCAAGTGTGCTAAAATGTGATTCAGGAAGTTGCCCTTAAAGGCTCAGTTAAGCGCAGCGGTGTCTTGAAAAAATAATATGCTTTTTGTGATATAGCTGCATCTTGTCGTTTTCCAATGCTTTGTGAGGTAAACAGCCACGGTATCTGTGATCTATAATGAGATTCCACTAACATACAAGGCACTTAACCTACAAAAAAAATGCGTTATTTAATCAAATTCTTAAACCAAACATAACATTCAAACTTCTCCTGTGTCCAACAGCTGAAAACAAGAAAATGGCGTCTAGAATGACCCTTTGGGGCTTCAGTGTTGCTTTCTGTAAGCACTCTTGTCTTTAATAAGAATATAAGTTTTAGAGACTAAATGTCTTATTTCCAAAGGATTAGAAATCGCTACTTTTTGGTTTTTTATTCACACGAGAATACCGCTCATGTCACGAAAATATTCAGGCTTGCATGAGATGCACTCGCAAGATGGTGAGTGATTCACGGTGAAGAAATGCGGCGTAGAGCCTTTGCTAGAGGGAATTACGAAAGAAAAGTTACCGATCTCTGGAAAATTTTGAGACAACACAGCATCCAAGTTGATTTCCTTCTCTTTGTCGAGTCCGATCTTCGCTCCTCCCCGAGAAAAGACGACTTAACACGTGAACTACAGACCACGTCTGTGACATAATGATATAATTATAATTCAACGCAAGTGATATTATAATTATTAATGTTATTATATGTTAACAAAACAAAGAATTATCGATTCTATTCGCTCAAAGTTCACTGACCAACTGGTACTGAAAAACTATCATCCTTTAAGTCGTTAAAAAAAACCAGCCTCGTCCATTCCGAAATAAATCCTTCTACTTGTTGTTCGGCATCAAACGCGCGCCCGTGGCATTGTGTCATTTACTTTCGATAGGGAAACAATCCGTCTGTCAAAAGTCGTTTAATTAAACTTTCATCTGTGAAATGCTAACCGCAAACCAAAACACGGTAGAAGATCGAATGCGTATCCTGCGGAAAGCAGGATACGCATTCGAATAACGATATACAAGAGCTTAAGACGAGGCTGAATTTGTCATACATTTGTGTTGTTCCACTTAGCGCACGAAAGCTTCACGCCATTTAATATTATCTTGAAATGAGATTGCTTTGGTGAAATTGACATCTCTGGAGATAAGGGCGAGGAGCCTCCTGCTTTATCCTCTCGTTTTCTCTTGATTCTGCAGTTGCACTAATAGCGGAAGTACGCCTTCAGAGAGTTGTCCCATCGTTCCGCTCAAGTAAACTTTTGCAGGCTCCAAAGGGACATTATGTGGAACTGAACTTCAGCTTGGAGACTTCACATGCAACACCATGCATTGATGATGTGTATCTTGAGGTTCGTGATGGATACAGCAAGTCTGCCAATCTTCTTGGTGTATTTTGTGGAAGGAACATTTCTGGTATTGTGCGATCCAGTGGACGGAGCTTGTGGTTAGGAAAAACAGCTAAATTCAATTACCATTTCAGATGTTCATACAGTAACAAAACAATCAATACAACAGGTAAGTCCTGATTGACTCACTGAAATTAACCACCAAAAGGCAAATTAGATGTGTTGTAAGTTTAAAAGTTCTCATGAAATGGCCATTACTCATGTTTCTTATACTCGACTGCTTTCGTAATTGCTATGTATTTTTTTTCCTCTTCCAGTCCAAGCCAACCTGGATAAAGTGGCCAAAATTCAGTCCGTTCTTTCAAACCATTTCTCATCCCTCTGGTGCCCAGCACAAGGCGCACCGGCACCAGTCATTGTTTGGAGAAAGAACGGCATTGTGGTACAGAACAGTACAAGTGTCAAATATCAGCTGACCATTACTGAAGAAAACAACTACAGCTGCGAGGTGAAGAGGCAGGATGGTTTTGACAAGAAAGAAATCAATCTTGTTATGGAAAGTGAGTTTTGGTAACAAAATTTGTTCCTAAGTTGATCAGGCCAAGGGGAAAACCTATCGCAAATTTGCAAATTTTGAATCCCTAGCTAGTAAAATGCGCAAATCCCAAAGCTTTTACCTTCTTTCTTCGCAACTGAATGGCGGACACTAAAGGTTTATTGACCTTACAACATTTTTCGTTCCTTACCCTGGAATAGTATTAGGTTTGCATGAGCCAACCAGAGACAACGAAAAGCTCCACTGACTTTCAGTAAACAGCATGATATTGAAAACGTATCCTCTTGTTAAATTCTAGGGTGTCCTAATCCCTGCAGGTGTGAAACTGCGGTTGGAATCATGCGTGCAGTTACCCGCATTGAATGTAGGGGAAAACATTTACAGTCAGTTCCACGACACTTGCCCCTCCCGACAGCGAAATTGTAAGAGTGTTATCTCTTTCTTTCTTTTGTTTTTCGATTGGTAGTGAGAAGGAGGGAGCATGAGACATTCATGGTCTATGAGGTTCAGAGGAAAAAAAGAGAAACAAAGAGAGGCTTTAAGCAACCTTTGTAACTAGCAAACATTTTTAGATTAAAGGCTCTCTTTTAACGTTAACGAAAGACTCTCTGTTAAGGCTGACAATGACGTTTTGAAGGCAACCTGATTGGATGACAACGATCGTAATTTTGTCAAAAGCTGCTGGTATACTGTATATGAGTTGTTCACAACTTAAGGATAGTTAGTGAACTGAACCGAACGGCGACAAGATGTTATCATAAAATATGAAGTGACATGTGAACACAATATGATTCTTGCAGTTTGTAACATCAATTCGAAGAGTCGAGTTGTCGTTTCTTGTTCATAACATTGGACAGTTAAACGGCTCTTCACTCGACTCTGATGATAACTGCTGCTCACGTTATAGAGAGCGAAGAAAGTTGCTTTCATATTTTCTCAAAGTTGGCAAGATTAGAATTTTTCCTGAATTCTTACCTTGTTTGGTTTTTATAAATTGAGTCACTCGTCGAGTCTTGGAAAATTGGGTTGCTTCTAATTTTACTTGAACGATTTTTATTACATTCAATGTTCCCGCGGAGTGAAGTTAACACCAAATGTCTGTATACACTTATATTGTGGCTAAAGTTATACTTTCCCCGGGTATAAAGATATCAGAAAGTAAGAATAAACAAGAAGTATAATGTTCAACCTTGCTTAATCTAGGATATACTCTCCTTCTAGGAACCTGAAATACAACCAAATAAAGGAACTACCACCTGAAGTCTTCCAAAACAACACCGAGTTGGCTGTTCTGTAAGTGACCAATGTTTATGCTTGTGTTAATATTGATGTTCGATGTATTAAGAATTGCCGAATGTCTCATGCTCAGTGGGTGTAGTCAAACACGTAAGTAATCAGTCAATGTGAAACGTTTTTATTTTTTTGCTCTCTGAGAGCGAAAACTTCTTCAAATTAAGAGGCCGTCGTCATCTATAAGAAAGCATTTAAAAAAATTCCCACTTAAAATCCATGACTTATCCTTTTGCAGGATCTTAGGAAGAAACCAGATAGAGGGGCTACAATTGGGAGTCTTTAGTAACAACAAGAAGTTGACCCACTTGTAAGAAGGCATTTTATAAAATTATGGTCAATTTTTGTATCTTTACTGTCATTATCTTTATCGTTCTCATAATTAATTCTAAAATACTCAAATATTGTTGAACGACAACAATGAGTATTGCCTTCGGGGTCTACTACGAAGTTGCGTGATGATTTAGCTTTTGAGTTATTCAAGCTACATTCGGTGCGAGTGAGGAACATTACTTCTAAGTTCACCATCGCGAGAACCATAATAGTCATTTGTTAGCGACTGCCTAGGAAGACTCCATCAAGCTCATATCACAACTCTCCGATAGAAACTCACTATTGTTATATGTGTCCTCTATTCGCTCCGACTCAGTCGGTTCTTGAAATTTAAGCGAACTTTGTTTCAGCTTACTGGCTGTGGTGAGCAGGTAGGTGAGGGTAAGATGGTCGAAAAATCTGGTAAAGAGCAAGCTGGAGTAAAAGATCATATAGGTTATCCTGGCACACCATCGTGATGTTCCCAGAATCCAGTTATTTGCTGAATGCTTGCGAAAAGCTCTTCACTCTTCACTCTTCACTCAAACAAACCCTCCCCTCCACAGGTCTCTGTCCCTTACCCCTACCAGCCAAGTAATGAGTGGTCCTGAAATGTTGTATTAAACTATTCAAAAGTCTGCGAAGAGTTTCACCGGAATAATAGGAAGTAGAATAAGCTAACTGGAGCTCTGTTTTAAGGCTTTTAGTGCTTCGAATAGAGAGGCTTACGCATCAGCGATTGTGGTAGGAAGCTCATCAAAGGACTTATTGAAATTATTCAAGTGTATAGTGATGGTAGTGTCAACAACTGAGTCTTACATCTTACATTTTTCGATGCCACACAAAATCTAAATGTGAAAACTACAAAAAATGTAATCAAGAGCAACGCAAAACGTTAAACTCACTAGCCTATATATATTTATTTGACTCAGACTCGGTACAAGTAAACTGTATTTCGACCGAAAAAAGTGCGCAGTAGCAGCAACACACAAGAGGTGATATAATTTTAACAAAAATCATGGAATATCTTTTCTTAGGGAGTTGGATAACAACTGGATAAATGAGCTACTACCTGGAGTCTTCAATAATAACATTGAGTTGATCGAACTGTGAGTAACAGATATCCACACCATATCTCTTTCTTTCTTTTTTTTCGGTTGGCAGGGAGAAGTATGAGACATACATTAAATTTGTTTTATGAGGTTCAGAGGAAAAAGAGAAACAAAAAGAGGCTTTTAGCAACCTTTGTAACTAGCATACATTTTCAGATTAAAGACTCTCTTTTAACGTTAACGAAAGACTCTGTTAACGTTGACAATGACGTTTTGAAGGCAACCGGATTGGATGACAACGATCGTAATTTTGTCAAAAGCTGCTGGTATTCTGTATATGAGTAGTTCACAACTTAAGCATAGTTAGTGAACTGAGCCGAACGCCGACAAGATATTACCATAAAATATGAAGTGAAATGTGAACACAACATGAGTCTTGCAGTTTGTAACATCAATTCAAAGAGTCGAATTGTCGTTTCTTGTTCATAACATTGGACAGTTAAACGGCTCTTCGCTCGACTCTGATGATAACTGCTGCTCACGTTATAGAGAGCGAAGAAAGTTGCTTTCATATTTTCTCAAAGTAGGCGAGATTAGAATTTTTCCTGAATTCTTACCTTGTTTTTCTTAAATTGAGTCACTCAACGAGTCTTGGAAAATTGGGTTGCTTCTAATTTTACTTGAACGATTTTTATTACATTCAATGTTCCCGCGGAGTGAAGTTAACACCAAATGTGTATACACTTATATTGTGGCTAAAGTTATACTTTCCCCGGGTATAAAGATATCAGAAAGTAAGAATAAACAAGAAGTATAATGTTCAACCTTGCTTAATCTAGGATATATTCTCCTTCTAGGAACCTGAAATACAACCAAATAAAGGAACTACCACCTGAAGTCTTCCAAAACAACACCGAGTTGGCTGTTCTGTAAGTGACCAATGTTTATGCTTGTGTTAATATTGATGTTCGATGTATTAAGAATTGCCGAATGTCTTATGCTCTGTGGATTTAGTCAAACACGTAAGTAATCAGTCAATGTGAAACGTTTTCATCATTTTGCCCTCAGAGAGCGAAAACTTTTTCAAATTAAGAGGCCGTCGTCATCTATAAAGAAGCATTTTAAAAAATTCCTACTGAAAATCCATGACTTATCCTTTCGCAGGATCTTAGGAGGAAACCAGATAGAGGAGCTACAATTGGGAGTCTTCAGTAACAACAAGAAGTTGACCCACTTGTAAGAAGGCAGTTCATAAAATTATGGTCGATTTTTGTATCTTTACTGTCATTATCTTTATCGTTCTCATAATTAATTTTAAAATACTCAAATATTGTTGAACGACAACAATGAGACAACAAACAACAAACAATGCGTGATTTAGCTTTTGAGTTATTCAAGCTACATTCGGTGCGAGTGAGGAACATTACTTCTAAGTTCACCATCGCGAGAACCAAAACAGATATTTGTTAGCGACTGCCTAGGAAGACTCCATCAAGCTCATATCGCAACTCTCCAATAGACACTTACTACCGTCATATATTTCCTCTACTCGCTCCGACTTAGTCCGTTATTGAAATTTGAGCGAACTTTGTTTCAATCTACTGGCTGTGGTTAGCAGGTAGGTGAGGGTAAGATGGTCGAAAAATCCAGTAAAGAACAAGATGGAGTAAAAGATCATATAGGTTATGTTTATCCTGGCTCACCATCGTGATGTTCCCAGAATCCAGTTATTTGCTGAATGCTTGCGAAAAGCTCTTCACTCTTCACTCAAACAAACCCTCCCCTCCACAGGTCTCTGTTCCTTACCCCTACCAGCCAAGTAATGAGTGGTCCTGAAATGTTGTATTAAACTATTCAAAAGTCTGCGAAGAGTTTCACCGGAATAATAGGAAGTAGAATAAGCTAACTGGAGCTCTGTTTTAAGACTTTTAGTGCTCCGAATAGAAAGGCTCACGCATCAGCAATTGTGGTAGGAAGCTCATCAAAGGACTTATTGAAATTAGTCAAGTGTATAGTGATGGTGGTGTCGACAACTGAGTCTTACATCTTACATTTTTCGATGCCACACAAAATCTGAATGAGTAAACTACAAAAAAGTAATCAAGAGCAACACAAAACGTTAAACTCACTAGCCCATATATTTATTTCACCCAGACACGGCACAAGTAAACTGTATTTCGACCGAAAAAAGTGCGCAATAGCAGCAACACACAAGAGGTGATATAATTTTAACAAAAATCATGGAATATCTTTTCTTAGGGACTTGGATAACAACCGGATAAATGAGCTACCACGAGCTGGAGTCTTCAATAATAACACTGAGTTGATCGAAGTGTAAGTAACGGATATCCACGCCCATTTTTCATATTATGTCAGGGTTTACTTAATATGATCAAGACGCTCCTCAAGCTTAGTGGATGTAGTCAACCATGAAGGGAATGAAAGAGGGTAAGACGGTGTGTATTTGGACAGTTTAATCAATGATCATTTCTTAGCATATGTCGGTGGTCCTATGTTTTATCAGTTTGCGTGAGCGTGACCAGTATGTAGAGGTAGGCACTTCAGATAGTACCATACCTAAAGTGTTGATGTATATCAATTTGATATATCAGTAAAAGCGTTTGTTTGACCCGGACACGGCAAAAACAAACTGTATTACGACCGAAAAAAGTACTCAACAGCAGCAACACACAAGAAGTAGTATAATATTAACTAAAGTCAAGGAAATATCTTTTCTCAGGGCCTTGGGTTACAACCAGATAAAGGAGCTGCCACCTGGAATCTTCAATTATAACACTAAGTTGGTCACACTGTAAGTAACAGATATCCACGCCAATTATTGATATTATGAGTGTAATGTCAGTTTTTACTTAATATGATTAATATGCTCCTCAAGCTTAATGGGTGAAGTCAACCATGAAGAGAATGACATAGGGTAGGACGGTTTGTATTTGGACAGTTTAATCACTGATCATTTCCTAGCATATGTCGGTGGCCTTCGTTTCGTAAATCCTATTTTCTATTCCCTTTCTAACGATGTTTTATCAGCTTATATGGGCGAGGCCAGTATGTAGAGGAAGGCACTTGCAAGTGTTTCCTTTCAGAAGAACGGGCCTCACACTGTATTTCTTTTAACACCAGGTACTTGTACGGTAACCAAATCAAAGAGCTGCCATCAGGAGTCTCCGCCATGAATACCAAGTTGACTCACCTGTAAGTAAGCCATTATTCAAATTATTCAAACTGTATTAATTCAATGTATTGCATTTATCACAACACTTATTTTTAAGCAGCGCAAAAAACTGAAAGGTCAAAGAGACGCAACTAACGTAACGTTAGAAAGCACAAAATCCAGCCATTCGTACGGAAGGTTAAAAAAACACTATTAATTGTTTCAACCTGGAAATCTGAGTCTTAATAGGCAAGAATAGACTTCACTGAAGATAAAAAACAAAGTACCCTTTTCGTATGTACTTAGATGACAACCAAATAGGAATATTATTACCTTGAGTCTTCATTCACAACACCGAGTTAACTCGCCTATAGTACACACATTTATAGAATCACATTTGAAAATTTTAGTTTTGAAAATTTTATCTGGAATTATCACATTTATTTGCAAGCAGCTAAGACATTTGCACCTGCGTTTGACGCCATGGACTTTCATGAAATGCATCAATTCCTCACTTCGAAATTGAGGACTGTTGTCAATTACACAATGCACTGGCAATCCATATTTGGCGAATAGTTCCCGTAAAATGGCTATAGTTGTCATTGCTGATGTGTTTTGCTGCATGAAGTAGATCTCAGGCCAGCGAGAATGTGCGTCAACGAGAATGAAGTAATGCCCATTTTCGTCCTCAGTGTAATGTGAACTCGGTACCAAGGATTACTCGACTATAACCAAGGTGTTAGAGGTGCCACTGCAGGTGGTTTCTAACTTTTTGACAGCTGCCGCAGCTTCTCACAGCTTGTTCAATTTCCTGATCAATGTTCGTCCACGATAAGTAGGGGCAAGCCATTTCCTTCATCCGTAAAATGCCTGGGTGACCTGTGCGCAACTCTTCCAATATGTCTTCCTGTTACCCTGTTGGTATGATTACTCGTAGCCTCCACAGAAGACAATCTTGCTCTACAGATAACTCAAGTCGGCGTTTAAGGAAGGGTTGTGGGCGCAGATTTTCCACTTAATGCGGCCATCCTCGTTTGACAAACTCTAACGCTTTGGATTGTACTGGGTCAACCCGTGAAGCCTAGTTTATCTCCTTGTGCGTAATAGGTAACGAGTAAACCAGACGTTCTTCCACTCTATAGATAGCATCCTCTTCGTTAAAGGTGGAAGGTCAGGGCAGTCTTGATGACGCACCAGCTACTACATTTCGCTTCGATTGAACAAATCTGATGCTGTAACTGAATGCTTCGTCGTGTTCGTTCAGAGTTTGTAACGCGTAGGCAATCGGGTGACGGTTTCCTTTAGGATAAACGTGCATTATAACGGCACCTAAACCATATGGAGAAGCGTCAACCGAAAATTCCACAGGGAATCTAGGGTCTTAGTGCGCCAATACAGTTGCCGCCGACGTTAGGGCGCATTTCACAGCAAAAAAGGCATTTTCACATCTCTGCGACCAGTTCGAAAGTGTGTTCCCAATGAACTCGTATAGGGGATGACAGATAAGCAGAAAAAAGAAAATTTTTTAGTGTTTGCATTTAAGTTGTCATCGACGTGAAAGTTGAAATCACTACATAGAAGGAATTGATAGGATGTAACAATCAACTCCTCTTAGAACGCAGAGAATTCTGAGAAAAACCTTTCTACTGTAAAGCCATTTTTCACAGATAGAAGGTTAATACTACGAGATAACATTAGATCACATAGCGACGATACTTGGTTTTCAGTGAGCGAGCATTCCGAACACCGAAACGTAATGGTGGACTACAGCATGGCCGAGTTGATATCAGCAGAATACGAACAAGATTGTTGTCATTCCGTCCTGAAATGCAAATTGGTGAGGACAAGGTGTCATGGCGGGTTGAACATTAAAAACCTTTGTTGATCACGCACCCTGAACGTACTTCCACTCTGGCATCCACGATAGGGCCTGAAGATGAAGACGTTGGTCCATGATTTAGTTCAACATCCGTATGGACGGTTATATCAATTTTAGCAGGAAGAGAAAAAGAAAGACATCCATGCTTCGTACCATAGACACACCGGCCGCAATAAAAACAGTTTTCACTTCAAGCGAAAGAAACTGTTCTGGTGAACTCTTAAAAGTCATTTCTTCCAATTGAGAAACTTTGTAAAGACGAGAAAAGTCGACTGAAATAGATGCTGACATAAAAAACGCAAGAAATATGACAGGAAAATAACGAGCATAAATACGCATTGCAGCCATTGTTCGGAATTCTACGCCTTCAATCTGCACAGAGACCTCCAGAGTAGGCGCTGAAAGTCCTGGCTTACGCAGCTCTAACTTCTGACTCTCTTCCAGGGTAAAAATGGACTCAAGAAATTCATCTCCCATGTTCTCTTGCAGTCCAGCTTCTGAATCCTGTTCCGTGTAATGTACATGTTGTTTGCTCGCCATCTCTTTTGGTGGTGGTTTTGCATAGCGACACTCGGACTATGACCCCATAAATGGCAGTTAAAACACTCAAATCCTTGTATTTACATTTTTCTGGGGTGTGGTTGTTTGACCCACAGCGAAAACAGCGTTTCCTTTGGTGACGTCGACCCACTGAGTGACCGTGTGACCACACGTTGTCACGCTTAACCTGATTTAAGCACGACAAAGAACTTTCACCGTGAGGATTTCCTCCAAAGTGTCGTACATCCTTCTGGGCCATTTTTTGGGCGATTGTAGCGTCCGCTGCTTCTTGAAAAGTGAAATTGGCCGATAATAATTTCTGCTCAGTCTACTCCGCGCGAAGCCCGCAGATGAAACGATCGCGTAGAATATCATTTAATTGCACATTGGTGAATTCACATTTTCCCGTGGGACGTTTTAACTCTCTCACACTCCACGATGCTTTGCCCCGGTTTCTGGTTTGCAGAAAATCGGTATCTCTCTGCGACTTACAAGCGCATGGGTTCGTAATGACCACGCAACAGCGTTGCAAGCTAGTAAAAAGTCTTCGTATTCGGTGCGTCCGGGAATGACAAATCCTTTAAGACTCGATAAGCACCACTTCCAATAGATGTTAAGAGTAATTGCTCTTCGATTACCGGGACTGTCCATGTCGTTCTTAATACTGTAGGCGGTGAAATATTCTTACAGCCGTTCGAGAAAGCTCTCGATATCCTCAGACTCAGCGCTGAAGACATCAAAACGAGGTCTTCCCGCCAAGTAGCTTGCGTTAGGTTGGGCTGATGTCGTAGATTCAAAACCGGATTTTCACCTTATGCTCCGTTCGTCGACGTCGGCTGTGCGTTCTCCAGTTTCGTCACCACTGTAGCGTATAGCGTCGGATTAAGTCTCTTAAAGACGCGAAGGAAACTAGACAGAGGTCTATTTTCCCACGATTTATCGGCTCGAAGGTAATATATGAATACGAGGCTGACAAGCGACAGCGTGAATACTTACGTCATACACCACACACCTATACTACGGCGAGAGTTTAAATAAGGATATTAAAAACGAACTATTTCGGCTCATATTATCACCCAAAGCAATAATAGTATCAAGAATCTTATTTGCAATGTTATTTATCTTCAGTTGTTACACTTTTCGGAAAGGAAAAAAAAAACACCTTTAATCTTCAAAGCACGGTTTTGAATTTTGAAAAAGAATTGCGGGCCAAGATAGAGAATTAGAGCAATCTAACTACAAGGATAAAGCTTTAAGATGAACCCCATCAAAAGAGTTATCGTAACTATTCAAGTGCAAAGTAATGGTGGTTTCAACAACTGAGTCTTAATTCTTATATTTTTCGATGCCATAAAAACCTAAGTGTGAAAACTACAAAAAACTAATCAAGAGCAACACAAGAAGTTAAACTCACCCACCTATATATATTTGTAGGGACTTAAGTGGCAATAAGACAGTGGGGCTACCATCCGGAGTCTTCAATGATAACAACAAGTTGACCGAATCGTAATTAACCGATTTCTGAATGGATGTCCCATTCCATTGTTAAAAATCCCATTCCATCCAAATGAAAGCTACGCAAACAAATAACCCAATCATGCATATAGAACACCGACGTTCATAATGATAGGATCCAAATCCAAACATAGTTAACCAATCTCGGTTCAAAATTTTGCACAGCATTAGACAGAACTTGTTTACCGGCAAAATTACGTGTTCTTCTAAACTCAGCAACACTGGTAAAAATCTCTACAGACTGTCGCGTTCTCGACCGCGATTGGAGGGCAATCGAGGGGAAGCCGTTTCAACCAAGGTGCCACGCTTGGACAGTTGCATCAGATTTATTGAAATCACATCCAATCCCATGGCACATGGCGGACAAACTGAAAAGTTCAAATTTGAGTTCCAAACAAACATAATGACCAAACAGAAGGAGATGGAAAACAAAACAGTACCGAAAATAATCATGACTTACGCTGTCCAACTCCTGCGAGGCTAAAACCACGAGATATCTTTGTTTACAAAATTCTCAGGTTAAATCGCTCTCCCCACGTCTTCCTGCTGTCTACAATGATGTGCGAAATTAGCACCTGGAATCTTTAATTACGATCAAACATTAACTGTAAAGACAACGTTCAAGCGTGACTTGCATGATTTGCGTGACACAGACGACTGACTGACCACAAGCGAGCTGCAAGATTCAAAACAGTGACACTAATGTCATAACGATCACATTGCTAAACTTTATCCTCGTACATATCATAATTCGAATGGGCCTCTGTTTCAGGTACTTTCTAGAATATCTGCTATTTTCAACACAAGTTCACTCTGATTGGCTTACTAATTTCGGACAAACCTCGGTTAAATTCAAGGTGTACTCTTTTTGTAGGTACTTAGTGGATAATCAGATAGAAGAACTGCCGTTTGAAGTCTTCAATAACAACTTAGAGTTGACTCACCTGTGAGTAATATATTAGAACCTTTACGATTGCATCGATTATCTATACATTCGCGTCATTTATAAGATATATCAGCTATTTCTGGTACATAGGTATTATTATATTATGTGCAAATTGACCTGTCATATGCTTAGATACTCGTAGTTCAGAAACCGCCTTGGTAACTAGCTCTTGAACTCAGTCAACAACACTATTTCCCGCTAACCCAAGCATGAAGGGCACTGCCTAAAATTACACGTATGTTCTGTCATTTCTTGCAACATAGTGACGTCACAGAACACAAATGAGGGTCAGGTTTTCGTAGACGTTCCTTACCTTCCGTTTCACTGGGGGGGAAGGGTACGGCTACACGTAGGCTATTATTTTTAACACAAGTTCACTCCAATTGGCCAACTAATTTCGGACAAACCTCAGATAAATTCGAGGTGTATCTTTTTTGTAGGTACATATACGACAATCAGATAAATCAGCTGCCATTTGGAGTCTTCAATAACAACTTAGAGTTGACTCACCTGTGAGTAATAAATTAGAGCCTTCACGATTGCATCGATTATCCATACATTCGCCTCATTTATTAGATATTAGCAAAGTTTCTTCAAGCTCAATTCATGGTGAGTAACAGATGGTGGGTTGTAGTTTTTAAAGCCAGTTTAAGTCAATGGTCAAGACGCGGCCGTTTTAGGTGCAAAACTTCACTATCATGACCACTTTGTACAACCCTTCAACATGGTGCATTGACGGTAGCATAATTAATTTATATGAAAACCAGCATGGATGAACTAGCTATTTCCGGACAAGAGCTAAAGATTACGTTTATCCAAAGCGGCGGTCGTGATGCGCTCAAAGTCTCGGTATTGGCTGATTATAAGCAAATATTCAATGAGCGTCTTCAACCACAAGGTAAATAAAATATAATTAGGTTCGCTTTTAAAGTAGTGAACGAAGATGGGACGGTTTGCATCTGGACATTTTACTCCACGATCATCTCCTGGCATATGTCGGTGGCCCTCGTTTCGTAAATCTTATCCTCTATTCCCTTGCTAACGATGTTTTATCAGTTGCATGGGCGTGGCCATTATGTAGAGGGAGGCAGTTGCAAGCGTTTCCTTTCAGAAGAACGGGCCTCGCACTCTGCATTTCTTTGTACACCAGTACTGCGGTCAAACGCAACTAGGATTAATACATTTTCACGTATTGGTGATGCAAAGTTTCCGAAACTTACAGGTGGTTAAACGGCAACAAGTTGAAGAATTTGCCAGGCGACTTATTTTCCCAATTAGTCAAGCTGCAGTGGCTGTAAGTGAAAAGTCTTCATTACATACAGTCTCCTTTTTCCAACACCAGCAGACTCTTAAAGTCAGGGTATTTCCTTTGTGTAGGTACTTAGAAGACAATCGGATAGCAGAGCTACCACGTGGAATATTCGATAGCAACGTTAAGTTGACTAAGCTGTAAGTAAATAACATCTGTAATTGCGTGTTCCGCGGCACGCATCTGACGAAGGGCTAACGCTCGAGACATCAGCTTTGAAACTCTTAACGGCGGCCAATTTACGTTATTAACTCAGTTGAAAATTACCAAATTATCTTATTAGATATCGAGTTTAAACTGATTCAAATCTTATATCCTAGGTCGCATATTTACCATTTCCCTGTTCCAAATTTTACAATTATTGAAATCCCATTCCCATTTTAATCAATTCCACTCCGTCTAAAACATGGTTAGAGAGACTAGACGCTGGAGAGCGCAGAGTGCAAGCTTCGAAAACAAATTTGAATTTAAGAGGATAGTTATGAGAGCCTTTGCTCCAGTTTGAGTCTTCTCTAGAGGAGAGGACTCTGGAAACAACTTTGAATTTAATTCCCTTCGATAGACGTATTTTGCAAACATTTTGGGTCTTTCAAAATTTGAGACGTTTTATTACATTTTTGCTGAGTCAAGGGACTTCACATCTCTATTCGAATAATTTTTAGACTTAAAGTATTACTCTTCACTCAGTCGCGTATCAGCTTATCTCCAAGAATCCTCTCTCACCGGTACAAAAATTGATAAATTATACCTCATCCCCGCTCCTCCACTACCTATCTTTTTCTCTTTATGACCTTTCAATATCTCCGTAGCACATTAATTTTTTTTTAAACACTGACTAAATCTGGAAAAATGGGTTAAACTAACTCAAAATAGACATTAGATTCAGAGTATATCCTTCTCGAAGGTACTTGTATGGTAACCAAATCAAAGAGCTGTCACCGGGAGTCTTCGCCATGAATACCAAGTTGACTCACCTGTAAGTAAGCCAGAACAGGTTTATATTTCGAAATAATTCAAACTGTATTATTTCTACTGTCTAAGCTTATGTGCGAAATTAATACTTGGATCAAAAATTAACTTGAAATTAAACGTTCAAGCGTGACTTGCGTGACACAGGCGACTGACTGAACACAAGCGAGCTGCAAGAATCAAAACCAATTTCGGACGAACCTCAGTCAAACTCAAGCATGAAGCGCACTCTCATGAATTACACGTATATTCAGTCATTTTTTTCAAAAGTGACGTCACAGAACACAAATTAGTATCAGGTTCTTACTTTCCGTTTCACGGGGGGGGGGCGGGGGTAGGGTATAGCTACACGGAGGCTACTATTTTCAACGCAAGTTGAACGTTAGCTGACTGATTTT
Source organism: Pocillopora meandrina (assembly GCA_942486045.1). Classification (NCBI taxonomy): domain Eukaryota; kingdom Metazoa; phylum Cnidaria; class Anthozoa; order Scleractinia; family Pocilloporidae; genus Pocillopora; species Pocillopora meandrina. Next base: position 1,221,673 of record CALNXJ010000066.1, read on the forward strand.
GGACAATTCTCAGTTAAATTCAAGGCGTATCCCTTTTATAAGTACATACACGACAATCAGATAAAAGAGCTGCCATTTGGAGTCCTTAATAACAACTTAGAGTTGACTCTAAAACAAATAGATTCCAAGTTGCCGTTGGTCAAACCGCAGCCGTTGTAGGTGCAAAACTTTACTCTCATAGCCACTTTGTACAACCCTTCAACATGGTGCACTGACAGTGGTTTAGTTCATTTAAAAAAACCAGCAAGGGAATAATAAAGATAGCTATTTCCAAACAAAAGCTTACGTTTATCCAAACCGACTGTCATAATGCGCTCAAAATCTCGTTATTGGCTGATTATAAGCGAATATTCAATGAGCGTCTTTAACCGCAAGGTAAATAAAATATAATTAGGTTCGCTTGTAAAGTAGCATTGTGAAGTGATCCCCATGTTATGGCGAATGAATTGGAGAGACTTGAAGAAACCTCAACATAAACCTAGCTTGTATATTTAATTGTACATGATACATGATGTGATATTTTGCTTTAAACATTTCCACGCTGGCTTACTGTTGTTTTTTAAGTTAAATCCTTGAAGACTGAGATCGTGCCATACTTAAATTGTTGGTATATATATCAATTTGTTCTTTTTCTGGCGAAAAACCGTTTGTTTGACCCGAGCACGGCACAAGTGAAAATAGTATTCCGACCAAAAAAAGTACGCAACAGTAGCAACACATAAGAGGTAGAATATTTTTAACTAAAACGTAGAGTATCTTCTTTCAGGTCCTTAAGTAAAAATCGGATAAACGAGCTACCACCTGGAGTCTTCAATAATAACACTGATTTGATCAGACTGTAAGTAACAGATATCCACGCCCATTGTTGATGTTAACCTTTGATGTGTTAAGAGTGTAATGTCAGTGTTTACTTATGAAGAGGATAATGAAAGAGGGGGAAAGTTTGTATTTGAACAGTTTAATCAATGATCATCTCCTGGCATATGTTGGTGGCCCTCGTTTCGTAAATCCTATTTTCTAGTACCTTGCTAACGATGTTTTTATAAGTTTGAATGGGCGTGGCCATTATGTAGAGAGAGGCACTTGCGAGCGTTTCCTTTCTGAAGAACGAGCCTCGCACTTTGCATTTCTTTTTACACCAGTACTGCGGTCGAACGTGATACCACGTTAATACCACGTATTGGTGATACAAAGCTTCCAAAACTTACAGGTGGTTAAGCGACAACAAGTTGAAGAATTTGCCAGGCGACTTATTTTCTCAATTAGTCAAGCTGCAGTGGCTGTAAGTGAAAAGTCTTCCTTACATACAAACTATTTCAAGTGTCACAAGACTCACTTTCAATCAATCGCTGGTTAACATAAGACTGATCGTATTTGGACTGAGAGAGAGCTTTGCTCCAGTCGGAGGGGTCTTCTCTAAAAGGAGAGAACTCTGGAAACAAGTTTGAAGTAAATTCCCGTCGATAGAATTATTTTGCAAACATTTTGGGTCTTTCCAAAATTGAGACGTGTTACTACATTTTTGTTCAATCAAGGGACTTCACATCTCTATTCGAATAATGTTTAGACTCCAAGCACCACTCTTCACTCAGTTGTGTATCAGCTTATCTCCAAGAATCCTCTCTCCTTTGTTCAAAAATTGATGGGTTATACCTCATCCCCGCTCCCCCACTACCTATCTTTTTCTCGTTATAACCTTTCAATATCTCCGTGGCGCATTAAACTATAAAGCCATCAAAAAATATTTTGACTTCAACTTGCAAAGCGACTATAAACCTAGCCGCATGCTAAACGGGTTAACAACATCACATGGTGAAGTGTTTTACGTTAGCAGCATGATACAAGTAGCAACCGGTTGGAGATGTTGATCTGAGCACAAAAGAGCGGCAAGAATCAAAATAATCATGGTGATGTGAACGATCACATTGCTGAACAACATCCATTATTAAAAAGTACTACTGCTTGGGTCATTGCTCCACGCGTAACCTGCGGTGATAATTATTTTTTTAACAGTGACGAGATCTGGAAAAATGGGTTATTCGTTACCAAATCAAAGAGCTGCCACCAGGAGTTTCCGTGATCACAGGAAGTCCATCGCAGTCTTTTGGCTGCAATGGATTTTAATAAAGCTATCTATCTATCTAGCTATCGCCTATCTTAAACACATTTATAGAATCACATTTGAAAATTTTATATGAAACTATCACGACAAATATTTGCAAGCAGCTAACATATTTGCACCTGCGTTTGACGCCATTGACTTTCATGAAATGCGCAAATTCCTCGCTTCGAAATTGAGGACTGTTTTCAACTAAACAATGCACTGGTAATCCATATTTGGCGAATAATTCGCGTGAAATGGCTATAGTTGTCGTTGCTGACGTGTTTTGCTGCATGAAGTAGATCTTAGGCCAGCGAGAATGTATGTCAACTAGAATGAAGTAATGCCCATTTTCGTCCTCGGCGTAATCAATATGAACTCGGTACCATGGATTTCAAGGTTTCCTTTCAGTAGCACGGGCCTCGCACTCTGCATTTCTTTTCACGACCGTACTACCGTCTAACACGAATAGGATTTATACATTTCCACGTATTGGTGATGCAAAGTTTTTAAAACTTACAGGTTGTTAAACGGCAACGAATTGAAGAATCTGCCAGGCGACTTATTTTCCCAATTAGCTAAGTTGTGGTTGCTGTAAGTGTAAAGTCTTCCTTGTATATAAACTATTTCAAGGGTCACAAGACTCAATTTCAATCAATCGCTGGTCAACATAAGACTGATCGTCATCTCGAAAAGATATTGAATAAACAATACTAACGGGTTGCGTGAATCAAACTTGCACAGCAGCACAGTGGCAAATAAATGGAGCAACCTCCGCGTTCCCCTCTAATAAACCAGTTTCAGTTTCATAAAAAGATTGAACAGGTTACGTTTATTTTGACCCGCCATAGTTACGTGCTCAGAGTTTCGTGAGTCACTACAGTGTTAAATTTTGTAAGTAACCGATTAGTGAGTTCATTTCTGATACATAGATATTATAATATTGTGTGTATATTGACCAGTCTTATGCTTAGACACTTGTAGTTCAGAAAGTGCCTTGGTAACTAGCCCTTGAACCCAGTCAACAACACTACTTCCCGCTAACTCAAGCATGAAGTGCACTCCTTTGAATTACATGAATGTTCCGTCATTTCCAGTTAAGAATATTATATAGCTCCAAATCCCTGTTTTCACGTAGTGATCTTCGTCTCCCTTTTCCGATCCAGTTATCTTCAGCAAAAACCTTATTACAGGTAGCTTCATAAATAAATTCTATGGCATATTCAATGACACCCATTTTTAAGTGACTTATACAAAACCCTTAATTTATCGATTTGGTTCTATTTATATTTACGCAAATGTGGTCAGAATATCTTGATCTACTAAATGTGCGTAAACATTTATTGAAGTTCAGTGGTTGTTGTCAACCATATTGTAGCTAAACTCAAACGCGAAGCTAACTCTCTTGAAGTAGATATTCAAATATTTATTATCATACCAGTAACCCTAAGCAAAAAGGTCTTTACGGGCAGTGCTGTAAATAACATCTAATGCATGTTCCAAGACACTTTTTTTTAAACGATAAATACATATTCTAGCGCACGAATAAAACAAAGAAGTACAAACTGGTGGGATACAAATCCGATATCCCAGCTCACAATTGAACAAATCCTGGTTTCAATCTCATTTCCAAAATTATTAATCCTGTTACATTCACGAATTGTTTAAAAGGAGAAAATTTACCTTTTATCACCAAATCATGGTCCTAAATTTTACCAGATATCCTAATAGCTTAATTTTAATGTCCCATTATATTGTAAAGGAACAATATTTACCTGCTAATTTACAATAAGACAATAAGTTTAAGAAGATACGCGGTGATATCCATCGGTTCAGCTGTCAAACTATCAAATTCAAACCCAACTTCATTTTTTAAAATTAAGAAAAAAATTCTTAAAAACAATTTTTTAGAAACTAAACTAGTGAGCAGCACTTTGCGAACAGTAGTTTTAAAACTTGTTTACATCCGATTGTTAATATCCCTAATTTAATTAGTTTAAAAATATTAGGTATGCCCTTCTTGAGAGGAGCTAGGTCATGTCTACCTAAACTCCCTTGCGCATGATAAGTATTTAAACAAGTTAGGCGTTTTTATGTAATCGTTTGACGCAATTTTATTAACAATTACAGATTTTTAGGCCAAAACAAGATCAAAAAGTTGCCTAGTAAATCATTTGCTGAATTGCCAAACCTACACTGGCTTTAAGTGAAGATTGAGTTTTTTTAAAATTAACTATTGCGTGATCGTGTCGCAACGAATAATAATGTCGATAATAGTGTAAAACACAAACAGATTATTATACAAGGACCCACCCAAACGTAGTAATAGAAATGTGCGCGGATTGTTTACATGTTCAAACTCTCCGAATATCGACGCGCGTGCATCGGCGATATTGGTGGCAACCTCAAAAAAAAACCCATTGAAACCATTCGAGCGCTTACAAATGGTCATGTCAGTAACTGTTCAGCCTAAATCCAGGACATATTCCCATTTTAGGGACTTAGAAAACAACCAAATAGAGGAGCTACCACCTAAAGTCTTTCATAACAACTCGCAGTTGGTCATACTGTAAGTAACCAATCTTAATGCTTTTGTTTCTATTGGCGCGTGATGTATTAAGAATTATTAAATATCTAATCCTTAGTGTGTGTAGCCAACCACGAAGACAGTGGAAAAAGGGTTTTTAGATCTGTAGTGTCGGACTACTAGAAATAACCTTGTCTATTTGGACCATCATTTAGTTTAATAATTGACAAAACGCTGCAATTTTCAAACAAAACCATATAAGCCATTTTTCTGGTTTTATTTGTTGTATTTGCATATGGGAGATTTCCTGTATGGCCAGTGTCTGAAGGGGGCTGGAAGAAGAGAAAACGCGATCAACTTGAAGTTTTCTCTCTTAGATCCCAGCTTACTCAGCTTTAAGGCTTCATCCCTCCGCTCCCCCCCCTTCCACCTCGCGTTCAATCTGTTTATCGATACAGAGGTGATACTTTCTTATGTGATGGTTTAAGATGATTTTCAATACTTTCAGGCTGTTACATTACAACAAGATCAAGAAGTTGCGAGGTGACTCATTTTCTCAGTTACTCAGGCTGCGAGAGCTGTGAGTGAAACGTAGCATTCTGATATCGGTTATTATACATGTTTAGGTTTACGTTGTGGAATCCATCCTGCAGATACTAAGACACTTCCATATCTGCATTGCATAAAAATCAATCACAGGGGAGCCATATTTTTAACTACTTACTCAGTCAGTCATCTTTTCTCACAAAAAATTAGTTAAAGTAATTTTTTTAGCATCTTTTCTCCCTGAGAGTTAAGCAATAGTAACTTTCATCAGATTTAGGCCAGTGCTAGTTAGAGAAATTGTTTCTTTTATACTACAAACTTGTTAATTGACTGATGTACAAGTTCTCTCCGAAAACCTCCAAAGCAACGAAATTAATCCAAGGCAAAACTACCTGAAAAATAATGATAACATTGGAAAAATATGGCAGAAACAACAAAGAAAACGTTGAAAAGTAATTTTAAATCATATGTGAATCTTGTCGTAGAAACTTGAATGGAAACCAGATAGAGAGGCTATCAGCTCAAGTCTTCAAAAACAACTCCGAGTTGGCCTTCTTCTAATTAACCAGTAAAAATTAAATGTATTATTGGTTTGGTCTCCATTCAACCGCCATTTGCGTAGAGTTATGTCATTTACTAACTTTGTGAGGAAAGGTTTTCTAGCCGAATGGTTTTTGTTATCTTACTGGAGGGCATTTAAAAAATGCTCGACTAAAATCCACGATTTACCTTTTTTGTAGGAGCTTAAGGGGGAACCAGATAGAAGAGCTCCCAGCGGGAGTCTTCAGTAACAACAACAAGTTGCTCAACTTGTGAGTAGGAAGACTTAAAGTTCATAGTTGACCTACATATTTTTATTGTCATATCCTTCTCCAAATCCTTGTTAATTCTCAAATACTCCAATACAATCGTACGCTACTAACGAGTCCAGTCACAATCGCGTTGAGAGAGGAACCTTACCTTTTAGTTCATTTTCTATAGTATCATAATATATATTTGTCAGCGACTGGAGAAGATTCCACCATTTTAATATTCCTCGGCGACGTGAACGAAATAAGTTAAATATTAGGCTTACCCTTCTTGAGAGGAGCTAGGTCATGTCTACTTAAACTCCCTTGCACATGATAAGTATTTAAACACGTCATGTGTTCTTATGTAATCGTATGACGCAGTTTTATTAACAATTACAGATTTTTAGGCCAAAACAAGATCAAAAAGTTGCCTAGTAAACCATTTGCTGAATTGCTAAACCTACACCGGCTGTAAGTGAAAAGTGATATTTTTTTTTACATTAACTATTGCGTGATCGTGTCGCAACGAATAATAATGTCGATAATAGAGTAAAACGCAAACCGATTACTTTACAAGGACCCACCCAAACGTAGTAATAGACATGTGCGCGGATTGTTTACATGTTCAAACTCTCCGAATATCGACGCGCGTGCATCGGCGATATTGGTGGCAACCTCAAAAAAAGTCCCACTGAAACCATACGAGCGTTTACAAATGGTCATGTCAGCAACTGTTTAGCCTAAATCCTGGACATATTCCCATTTTAGGGACTTAGAAAACAACCAAATAGAGGAGCTACCAACTAAAGTCTTTCATAACAACTCGCAATTGGTCATACTGTAAGTAACCAATCTTAATGCTTTTGTTTCTATTGGCGCGTGATGTACTCAGAATTATCAAATACCTAGTCCTTAGTGTGTGTAGCCAACCATGAAGGTAGCGGGAAAAGGGTTTTTAGATTTGTAGTATCGGACTACTAGAAGTAACTCTGTCTATTTGGACCATCATTTAGTTTAATTAATGACAAAACACTGCAATTTTCAAACCAAACCATTAAGCTGGGTTCTTGGTCTTAGCTTTTAAGACTATATAAGCTATTTTTCTTGGTTTACTTGTTTTATTTGCATATGGGAGATTTCCTGTATGGCTAAAGTTTGAAGGGGGCTGGAAGAACACACAACGCGATCGACTTGAAGTTTTCTCTCTTAGATCCCACCTTAAAGGCTTCGTCCCTCCATTTCTTCTTCGGTTTTCTTGCCGAATGGTTTTTGTTATCTGACTGGAGGGCATTTCAAAAATGCCCAACTAAAATCCATGATGTATCGTTTATGTAGGAGCTTAAGAGGGAACCAGATAGAGGAGCTACCAGCGGGAGTCTTCAGTAACAACAACAAGTTGCTTCACTTGTGAGTAGGAAGACTGAAAGTTCATAGTCGACTTACATATTTTTACTGTCATATCCTTCTGCAAATTCTTGTTAATTCTAAAATACTCAAAACTATCGTACACTACTAATGATTCCAGCCAAAATCGTGTTGAGAGAGGAACCTTACCTTTTAGCCAATTTTCTAGAGTACCACAATATATATTTGTTAGCGACTGAAGAAGGTTCCACCGCTTAATAGAAACCTTTAGCAAACCACGACTGCGATGGCAACGAGGACGTGGCAAAAAAGAAGATATAATGAGCAGAACAATAGCTCAGCACGTGAGTTTTAAAACTGTGTACATTTCTTAGCCGTCCTCTGCAGAATAACAACGTGAAATCATCAACATTTGTGTGGTCCGAGAAAGGAAACCCCGACGGCAAGTTATTTAAGCTTCCATTTGGAACTCAACGCCGCTCTTATAAGTTATGCTAAGGTTAACTTACGGCCCTGTAAGAGATGGTAGACACATCCAGTAATTCGCTAGATTCCAGCTAAAAATATGTATTCATTATTAAACCGACGTCTTCCTCAGCGTTGCCGTCCTAACTGCTAAAGGTCCCTATCATCCCTCGGCGACGTGAACAAAATAATTTAAATATTCGAAAAACCGTTCTTGAGAGGAGCTTGGTTACGTCTAGCTAAATTCCCTTGCGCATTATAAGTATTTAAACACGCTATGCGTTCTTATGTAATCGTATAACGCAGTATTATTTACAATTATAGACTTTTAGGACGAAACATGATCAAAAAATTGCCTGGTGATTTATTTGCTGAATTGCTAAACCTGCGCCGGCTGTAAGTGAAGAGTGGTTATTTTACATTAACTATTGCGTGATCGTGTCGCAACGAATAATAATGTGGATAATAGTGTATAACACAAACCGATTATTATACAAGGAGCCACCAACATGTCGTAATAGACATGTGCACAGGTTGTTTACATGTTCAAACTCTCCGAATATCGACTCTCGTACATCAGCGATATTTGTAGCAACCTCAAAACGGGTTATATTGAAACCGTACGAGTGCTTACAAATGGTGATGTCAGCAAATGTTCGACCTTAATCCAGGACATATCCCCATTTTAGGGACTTAGGCAACAACCAAATAAAGGAGCTACCACCTCAAGTCTTTCATAACAACTCCCAATTAGTCGAACTGTAAGTAACCAATCTTAATGCTTTTTTTTCTATTGGTGCTCGATGTGTTAAGAATTATCAAATGCCTAACTCTTAATGTGTGTAGCCAACCATGAAGGCAGTGGAAAAGGGTTTGTGGATTTGCAGTGTCGGACTACTAGAAGTAACCCCGTCTCTTTGGACCATCTTTTAGTTTAATAAATGACAAAACACTGCAATTTTCAAACAAAACCACCAAGTTAGGTTGTTGGTCTTAGCTTTTACGATTATATATGCTATTGTTCTAATTTTCTTTCGATGTGATAAGAGTGAAATGTAGGTGTTTACTTATTATGATCAAGACGCTCCTCAAGCTTAGTAGGTGTAGTCGACCATGAGGAGAATGAAAGCGGGTAAAACGGTTTGTATTTGGACAGTTTAATCAATGATCATTTCCTAGCATATGTTGGTGGTCCTCGTTTTGTAAATCCGATTTCCTATTCCCTTGCTAACGATGTTCTATCAGTTTGCACTATTACTGCAGTCGAACGCGAATAGGATTTATACATTTTCACGTATTGGTGATGCAAAGTTTCCAAAACTCACAGGTGGTTAAATGGCAGCAAGTTGAAGAATTTGCCAGGCGACTTATTTTCCCAATTAGTCAAGCTGCAGTCGCTGTAAGTAAAAAAATTTTTCTTGTCTATAAACTATTTGAATTGTCACAAGACTCATTTTTGACACATAGATACTATTATATTAATGTACATATTGATGTGTCTTATGCTTAGACACTCGTAGTTCAGAGAGCGCCTTGGTAACTAGCCCTTGAACCCAGTCAACAACACTACTTCCCGCTAACTCAAGCATGAAGCGCACTCCCTTGAATTACACGTATGGTCAGTAATTTCTTGCAAGAGTGACGTCACAGAACACAAATTAGTGTCAGGTTTTTGTTGACGTTTCCTATCTCCCGTTTCATCTTTGGGGGAGGGGAGAGTACGGTTACATGTGGGCTACCATTTTCAACACAAGTTCACTCTGATTGGCTAACTAATTTCGAAGTCTTCAATAACAACTTAGAGTTGACTCACCTGTGAGTAATAAATTAGAACCTTTACGATTGCATCGATTATCCATACATTTGCCTCATTTATCAAATATTGGCAAAGTTTCTTCAAGCTCAATGCATAGTGAGTAACAGATGGTCGTTGGTGGTTTTTAAAGCCAGTTGACTTATTTAAGTCCTTGGTCAAGACGCAGCCGCTGTAGGAGCAGAACTTTACTCTCATGACCACTTTGTCCAACCCTTCAACATGGTGTTCTGACAGTGGCATAGTTCATTTAAGAAAAACGAGCAAGGGAAGGACAAACAGAGCTTTTTCCAGACAAAAGCTTACATTTATCCTAACCGGCTATCGTGATGCCCTCAGTCTCTTTATTTGCTGATTAGGAGCGAATATTCAATGAGGGTCTTAAACCACGATATAAATAAAATATGATCAGTTTCACTTGTAAAGTAGCATTGTGAAGTGATCCCCATGTTACGGCGAATGCAGTGAAGAGACTTGAAGAAACCTCAACATAATCCTAACTTGTATTTACTCGTACATGATAGAATGTGAAATTTTACGTTAAACATTTCTGTGTTACCTTACTGTTGATTTTCTTGAAAGTTGAGTCCTCGAGGACTGAGATTGTACCATGCTTAAAGTGTTGATATGTATCAATTTGTTCAATCATATTCTAAATTACAATAAAAGCGTTTGTGTGACTCGGACACGGCACAAACAAATTGTAGTCCAACCAAAAAAAGTATTCAACATCAGCAACACACAAGAGGTAATATAATTTTAACTTAAGTCAGAATATCTTTTCTTAGGGACTTGGATAACAACCTAATAAAGGAGCTACCACCTGGAGTCTTCAATAATAACGCGGAGTTGATCTCACTGTAAGTAATATATACCCACGCCCATTTTTTATTTTAACCTTCGATGTGCTGATAGTGTAGTGTCAGTGTTTATTTAATATGATCAAGACGGTCCTCAAGCTTAATGGGTGTGGTCAACCATGAAGAGAATGAAAGAGGGTAGAATGGTTTGTATTTGGACAGTTTAATAAATGATCATTTCCTAGCAAATGTCAGTGGTCCTCGTTTTGCAAATCCTATTTTCTATTCCCTTGCTCACGATGTTTTATCAGTTTGCATAGGCGTGGCCAGTATGTAGAGGGAGGCACTTGCTAGCATGAGCCTCGCGCTCTGCTTTTTTTTTGTTTGTTTTTTTGTTGTTTTTTTTCACACCAGTATTACGGTCGAACACGAACGGGATTTATACATTTTCACGTGATTGTTCATAAAAAGTTTCTAAAACTTACAGAGGGTTACACGGTAACAAGTTGATGATTTTTCCAGGGGACTTATTTTCCCAATTAGTCAAGCTGCAGTGGCTGTAAGTGAAAAGTCTGACGTAAGACTGATCATCATCTCGAGAAGATAATGAATAAAAAAAACTTACAGGTTGCGTGAATCAAACTTGCACATTGGCCCAGTGGCAAATGGATGGAGCAACCTCCCCTCACTAATAAATCATTTTCAGTTTCATAAAAAATTGAACAGGTTACGTTTATTTTGACCCGCCATCGTAATGCGCTCAGAGTGAGTTCATTTCTGACACATTATTATATTATGTGCATATTGACCTTTCGTATACTTAAATACTCGTAGTTTAGAAAGCGCCTTAGTAACTGGCCTTTGAATTCAGTCAACCACACTACTTCCCGCTAACTCGAGCATGAAGTGCACTCCTTTGAATTACATGTATGGTTAGTCATTTTTAATTAACTACATTCTGTAGCTCCAAATACCTGTTTTCACGCAGTGATCTTCGTCTCCCTTTTCCGATCCAGTTATCTTCAGCAAAAACCTTATTACAGGCAGCTTCATAAATATATCTGTCTATCGATACAGGGGTGATACTTTCTTATGTGATGGTTTGAAAAAGTTTGAATACTTTCAGGCGGCTACATTACAACAAGATCAAGAGGCTGCGAGGTGACTCGTTTTCTCAGTTAGTCAAGTTGCGAGAGCTGTAAGTGAAAAGTAACATTCTTAAATCGGTTATTTCACGTGTTTAGGTTTACAATGTAGAATCCATCCTGCAGATACTAAGACACTTCCATATCCGCATTGCACACAAACCAATCACAGGGAAAGCATGCTGTTTCCTACTAACTCAGTCAGTCCACTTTTCTCATAAAGAATTAGTTAAAGTAATTTTTTTAGCATCTTTTCTTCCTGAGAGTTAAGCAATAGTAACTTTCATTAGATTTAGGCAGGTGTTAGTTAGAGAAATTGTTTTTTTTTTTTTTATACTACAAACCTGTTAATTGACTGATGTACAATTTCTCTCCGAGATTTTCAAAGCAACGCAATAAATCCAACGAAAAACTATCTGAAAAGTGTTAATAAACCTGGAAAATATGGAAGAAACTGCAAAGAAAACGTTGAAAAGTCATTTTAAATCTGATGTGAATCTTGTCGTAGAATCTTGCGTGGAAACCAGACAGAGAGGCTACCAGCTGAAGTCTTCAAAAACAACTCCGAGTTGGCCTTCTTCTAATTAACCAGTAAACATTAAATTGGTTTGGTCTCGCTTCAACCACAATTTGCGTAGAGTTATGTCATTTACTAACTTTGTGAGAAAAGGTTTTCTGGCCGATTGGTTTTTGTTATATGACTGGAGGGCATTTCAAAAATGCCCAACTAAAATCCATGATGTATCCTTTTTGTAGGAGCTTAGCAGGGAACCAGATAGAGGAGCTACCAGCGGGAGTCTTAAGTAACAACAACAAGTTGCATCACTTGTGAGTAGGAAGACTAAAGGTTTATAGTCGACCTACATATTTTTACTGTAAAATCCTTCTGCAAATTCTTGTTAATTCTAAAATGCTCAAATACTATCCAACGGCAACAAGTTGCATAATTATTTATTTACTAATGTGTCCAGCCACAATCGTGTTGAAAGACGAACCTTACTTTTTAGTTCACCTCTGATTTAAAGTACTACAATATATATTTGTCAGCGACTGGGGAAGATTTCATCATGTTTATATCCCTCGGCGACGTGAACCAAACAATTCCAGTAGTCGGTATACCCTTCCTAAGAGGGGTTAGGTTATGTCCACTAAAATTTCCTTGCGCATTACTGGTATTTAAACACGCTATACGTTGTTATGTAATCTTATGACGCAGTATTATTAACAATTAAAGATCGTTATGCCAAAACAAGATGAAAAAGTTGCCTTGTAATTTATTTGCTGAATTGCTAAACCTGCAGTGGCTGTAAGTAAAGAGTGGTCGTTTTACATTAACTATTGCGTGATCGTGTTGCAACGAATAATAATGTCGATAATAGTGTAAAACCCAAACTGATTATTGCACAAGGACCCACCAACACGTAGTAATAGACATGTGCACGGATTGTTTACGTGTTCAAATTCTCCGAATATCAACACTCGTGCATCAGTGATTTTGGAAGCAACCTCTAAACAAGTTCTATTGAAACCATACGAGCGCTTACAAATGTTGATGTCAGCAACTGTTCAACCTTAATCCATGACATATCCCCATTTTAGGGACTTAGACAACAACCAAATAGAGGAGCTACCACCTAAAGTCTTTCATAACAACTCGCAGTTGGTCATACTGTAAGTAACCAATCCTAATGCTTTTGTTTCCATTGGCGCGTGATGTAATTAAATTGGTTTGGTCTCGATTCAACCGCCATTTGCGTAGAGGTATGTCATTTACTAAATTTGTGAGGAAAGGTTTTCTAGCCGAATGGCTTTTGTTATCCGACTGGAGGGCATTCCAAAAATGCCCAACTAAAATCCATGATGTATTCTTGCTGTAGGAGCTTAACAGGGAACCAGATAGAGGAGCTACCAGCGGGAGTCTTCAGTAACAACAACAAGTTGCTCACTTTGTGAGTAGGAAGACTAAAATTTCATAGTCGACCTACATATTTTTACTGTAGAATCCTTCTGCAAATTCTTGTAAATTCTAAAATACTCAAATACTAACGAACGACAACAAGTTGCGTAATAATTAAGTTACTGATGAGTCAAGCCACGATCGTGTTGAGAGAGGAACCTTACTTTTTAGTTCACCAATGATCCAGAGTACCACAAGATATATTTGTCAACTACTGGGGAAGGTTCCATCAGGTTTATATCCCTCAGCGACGTGAACCAAGCAAGTTCAGTAGTCGGCATACCCTTCTTGAGAGGGGTTAGGTTATGTCCACTTAAATTCCCTCGCGCATTACAGATATTTAAGCACATTATGCATTCTTATGTAATCTTATGACGCAGTTTTATTAACAATTACAGATTTTTAGGCCGAAACAAGATCAAAAAGTTGCCTGGAAATTTATTTGCTGAATTGCTAAACCTGCACTGGCTGTAAGTGAAGAGTGGTTGTTTTACGGCATTAACTATTGCGTGATCATGTCACGACGAATAAAATTGTCGATAATAGTGTGAAATATATACCGATTACTGTACAAGGACCCACAAACACGTAGTAATAGACATGTGCACGGATTTTTCACACGTTCAAATTCTCCGAATGTCGAGGCTTATGCATCAGCGATATTTGTAGGAACATTACAGACTTATACAGACCTATCACAGGTAAAGAATATCGATGGAGGGTCTATGGAGGGGGTATGTTTCGAAAGAGAGAAACTGTGGTCATTAGCTCTGACGAAGGGCTAACCCTCGAGACGTCAGCTTGGAAAATCTTAACGGTGGTCAATTCGCGTTATCAACTCAGTTGAAAATTACCGAATTACCTTATAAGATATCGACTTTACAGTGATCCAAATCCTATATTCTTGGTCGCATATTTACCACTTCCCTGTTCCAAATTTTATAATTGAAATCCCATTCCCATTCTAATCAATTCCACTCCATCTGGAACATGGTTAGAGAGACTAAACGCTGGGGAGCTCAAAGGGCGAGCTTCGAAAACAAATTTGAATTTAAGAGGTATAGTTATGAGAGCCTTTGACGGGTCTTCTCTAAAAGGAGAGAACTCTGGAAACAAGTTTGAGGTTAATTCCCTTCGATACGCGTATTTTGCAAACATTTTGGGTCTTTCAAAACTGGAGACGTTTTACTACATTTTTGTTTAATCAAAGGACTTCACATCTCTATTCGAATGATGTTTAGACTTATAGCATTACTCAGTCGCGTATCAGCTTATCCCCAAGAATCCTCTCTTCCCGGTTCAAAAATTGATAAATAATACCTCATCCCCGCTCCTCCACTACCTACCTTTTTCTCTCTATGACCTTTTAATATCTCCGTTGGGCATTAAACTGTAAAGCCATCACAAAGTATTATGAGTTCAACTTGCAAAGTGGGTATAAACCTAGCCGCATGCAAAACGGGTTAACCACATTACGTGGTGGAGTGCTTTACGTTAGCATCATGATACTCGTTGGGGCCGGAAGGAGATTTCGCAATGAAAACAAACAAGCAGCAAGAATCAAAATAGTTATGGCGGTGTGAACCATCACATTGCTAAACAACATCCATTATTAAAAAGTACTACTGCCTGGGTCACTGCTCCATGTTTAACCTGCGGTGATGATTTTTTTTTTTTAACACCGACTAAATCTAGAAAAATGGGTTAAACTGACTAAAAATAGACATTAGATTAAGGGTCTATCCTTTTCGAAGGTACTTGTACGATAACCAAATCAAAGAGCTGCCACCAGGAGTCTTCGCCATGAATACCAAGTTGACTCAGCTGTAAGTAAGCCATAACAGGTTTATTCAAACTGTATTATTTCAATGAAATGCATTTATCACAACACTTTAAAAACATCCATTATTAAAAAGTACTACTACCTAGGTCACTGCTCCATGTTTAACATGCAGTGATGATGATTTTTTTTAACACTGACTAGATCTGGAAAAATGGGTTAAAACGTGAACTCGGTACCAAGGATTACTCGGCCATAACCAAGGTGTTAGAAGAGTCACTGCAGGTGGTTTTCTAACTTCACATAGCTTATTCAATTTTCTGATCAATGTTCGGCCACCATAAGTAATTGCGAGCCGTTTCCTTCGTCCGCAAAATACCTGGGTCACCTGTGTGAAACTCTTCCAACCATTCTTCCTAAAACCGCGAAGGTTTGATTACTCGTAGCCCCCAAAGAAGACAATCTTTCTCTACCGATAACTCAAATTGGCGGTTGAAAAAGGGTTGTAGGCGAAGATCCTCCACATACTGTGGCCATCCTTGTTTGACAAACTCTGACGCTCTGGATAGTACTATGTCAACCTGTGTGGCGTACCTTATCTCCTTGTGCGTAATGGGTAACGAGTGAACCAGATGTTCTTCCACTCTATAAATAGCATCCTCTTCGTTAAACGCGGAGGGCAAGGGCAGTCGTGATAACGCATCAGCCACTGCATTTTGCTTCGATGGAACAAATCTGATGCCGTAACTGAATGCTTTGTCGTGTTCGTTCAGAGTTTGTGACGCGTAGACAATCGGGCGACGGTTTTCATTTGGATAAACGTGCATTATATCGACACCCAAACCATATGGAGAGGCGTCAACCGACAATTCCACAGGAAACTCTGGGTCAAACTGCGCCAATACAGCTGTCGCCGACGTAAGGGTGCATTTCACAGCACAAACGGCTTTTAGACATCTCTGCGACCAGTTCCAAGGTGTGTTCCCGATGAGCTCGTATAGGGGATGACATATCAGCAGAAAAAAAAAGGTCAGAGAGTTGTTTGGCGTTTGCATTTGAGTCAACATCGACGTGAAAGTTGAAATCGCCACAAAGAAGGAATTGACTGGATGTAACAGTCAACTCCTCTAAGAACGCACAGAATTCTGAGAAAAACCTTTCTATTGTAAAGCCATTTTTTTGTAATAGTGTAGTTTGATCGTCTGGGTGAGTGTAGTCCTGAGAAGGACTGTTGTCGGTAGTGGTGACTGACGTTTCGACAACCTGAGAGAAGTCATCATCAGAGTCAAGTGAAAAGTTGTTGTCAGTCGAATGTACTTAGTCCGGTTTGTGTACACTGATTGGTCAGTTTTACCGTGATGTTATTGGCTGTAAGACTCAAGTGGCGTAGGTTAGTCGTGATTGGTCGGTTTGGAACCGTTAGTGAAGTTAGGTCGTTCTGTTCGGTTCGTTTGTAATGTTAATGTCATGGATGAGTCGTTTGTATGGTGCAGGTAGTGGTTGACACCTGTTGAGGGAGGTCTGTTCCAAGTTAGTAAACCAGCTTTCCAGGGTCAGTCGTTGAAAGTAGTTGGTACTGTAGGTTAGGCATTGAGCAGAGTCCCAGTCAATAGTGTGGTTCGTAAGTCGGTGATGTTTAGCAATGTGATAGATCCCAGCGCACGAAAAAAACATAGAAGTATAAACTGGTGGGATTCAAAGCCAAGATCCCAGCTCGCAATTGAACAAATCCTGGTTTCAATCTCATTTCCAAAGTTATCAATCCTGTTACATTCACAAATTGTATAAAAGGAAAAAATCTATATTTAACTGCCAAATCATGGTCCTAAATTTTACCAGATATTCTAATAGCTTAATTTTAATGTCTCACTATATTGCAGGAGAACAAAATTTACCTGCTAATTTACAATAGGACAATAAGTTTGAGAAGTTACGCGGTGATATATCCACCTGTTTAGCTGCCGAACTGTCAAGTTCAAACCCAACTTCATTTTTTAAAATTTAAAAAAAGTTTTTAAAATATTTTTTTAGAAACTAAACTAGTGAGTAGCACTCTGCGAACAGTAGTTTTAAAATTTGTTTATATCCGACCCGCTTCGTCAAACTGTTAGCCCCAAAATATTTTTCTCACCTTGCCTAAAAAATTCTTGAATTTCTCGACAACTTCGTCTGTTTTTGTTCGGTGAGTCCAGCCGAGCCTATATGTTCATTGGCCCCCGTAACAGCCATAGTATGACTTATATAAATACAAGCGTTTAGCGTTAACCCGGAAAACTTCCCAAGAGGTCTACGACAGTTAAACGAAACGCGTCGAAGAATAAAGAAGTCTTACAACAAATGTTCGCAGTGCTGTTCAGTAGTTTATTTTTTTAAAAAATATATTTATTATCAACTTGACAGGATAAGAATTGTTGGATTAAACATTTCTACGTAATATTTTCAGCTACTTGTTTATTAATCGATGAGTTTTAAAAGCGCCTTATGCGAAGAGTGTTGATGTCACAAACATAGCAAGGTTATAGCAAAAGAGTGTATGTAATCCAAGCACGACACAAATAAACTGTTTATCCGACAGAAAAAAAATTTAAAAACCTGTACCAGCAACAATTTATAAAAAGTAACACTTTTAACTAAAATCAGGGAATATGTTTTCTTAGGGAATTGGGTAACAACCAGATAAAGGAGCTGCCACCTGGAGTCTTCAACAACAAGACTGGGTTGATCTTACTGTACGTAACCTGCCTCTTCTGATAATAGCCTTTGATGTGCTAAGAGTTTAATCGCATAATTAACTAAATGTGATCAAGAAGGTCCTGAAGCTTAGTGGGTGTAGTCAGCCATGGAAGGGTGAAAGAGAGTGGGACAGTTCATAGGTGGACGGAGTTAAACAGAAAAGAGAAACCTACCCTCATAAAGCAATCCTTTTAGTTTCACAAATGATCATATCCTATCAGTTGTTCCACGTTTTTTAAATAACATTATTTATTCCTTTCATAAGGAATAAATAATTAATCCATAATGTATCCTTTATGTAGGAGTTTAAGAGGGAACCAGATAGAGGAGCTACCAGCGGGAGTTTTCAGTAACAACAAGAAGTTGCTCAACTTGTGAGTAGGAAGACTAATAGTTCATAGTCGACCTACATATTTTTACTGTCATATCCTTCTCCAAATTCTTGTTAATTCTAAAATACTCAAATACTATCGTACACGACTAATGAGTCCAGCCACAATCGTGTTGAGAGAGGAACCTTACCTTTTAGTTCATTTTCTAGAGTACCACAATATATATTTGTTAGCCACTGATGAAGGTTCCACCGCTTTAATAGGAACCTTTAGCAAACCACGACTGCGATGGCAACGAAGACGTGGCAAAAAAAAGATCAAATGAGCAGAACAATAGCTCAGAACGTGCGTTTTAAAACTGTGTACATTTCTTAGCCGTCCTCTGCAGCATAATAACGTGAAATCATCAACATTTGCGTGGTCCGAGAAAGGAAACCCCGACGGCAAGTTATTTAAGCTCCTATTTGGAACTCAACGCCGCTCTTATAAGTTATGCTGAGGTTAACTTACGGCGCCGTAAGAGATAGTAAACACATCCAGTAATTCGCTAGATTCAAACTAAAATATATGTTATAAGTATTTAAACACGCCATGCGTTCTTATGTAATCGTGTGACGCAGAATTATTTACAATTACAGATTTTTAGGTCAAAACAAGATCAAAAAATTGCCTGGTAATTTATTTGCTGAATTGCTAAACCTGCACCGGCTGTAAGTGAAGAGTGATTGTTTTACATTAACCATTGTGTAATCGTGTCGAAACGAATAATAATGACGACAATAGTGTATAACACAAAGCGATTATTATACAAGGACCCACCAACACGTAGTAATAGACATGTGTACAGATTGGTTACATGTTCAGACTCTCCGAATATCGACACTCCTACATCAGCGATATTGGTAGGAACCTCAAAACAGGTTCTATTGAAACCATACGAGTGCTTACAAATGGTGATGTCAGCAACTGTTCGACCTAAATCCAGGACATATCCCCATTTTAGGGACTTAGACAACAACCAAATAGAGGAGCTACCACCTCAAGTCTTTCATAACAACTCCCAATTGGTCGAACTGTAAGTAACCAATCTTAATGCTTTTTTTTCTATTGGTGCTTGATGTGTTAAGAATTATTAAATACCTTCCTCTTAGTGTGAGTAGCCAACCATGAAGGCAGTGGAAAAGGGTTTGTGGATTTACAGTGTTGGACTACAAGAAGTGACCTCGTCCCTTTGGACCATCTTTTAGTTTAATAAATGACAAAACACTGCAATTTTTAAACAAAATCGATCGTAAATCGAAGTAAATCGATGGTTAACATAAGACTGATCGTCATCTCCAATAGATAATGAATAAAAAAAACTTACGGGTGCCGTGAATCAGACTGGCACAGTAGCACAGTGGCAAATAAATGGAGCAAACTAATGAATCTAATGAATCACTTTCAGTCTCATAAAATATTGAATAGGTTAAGTTTATTTTGATCCGCCATCGTAAAATGCTCAGAGTATCCTTTATCACTAGCTATAGTGTTGTAAGTAACCGATTAGTGAGTTCATTTCTGACACATAAATATTATAATGTTGTGTGCATCTTGACCAGTCTTATGGTTAGATACTCGTAGTTCAGAGAGTGCCTTGGTAACTAGCTCTTGAACTCAGTTAACAACACTACTTCCCACTAACTCAAGCATGAAGTGCACTCCCTTGAATTACACGTATGGTCAGTCATTTCTTGCAAGAGTGACGTTACAGAACACAAATTAGTGTCAGGTTTTTTTTGTAGACGTTTCCTATCTCCCGTTTCACCTTTGGGGGAGGGGAGGGTACGGTTACATGTGGGCTACCATTTTCAACACAAGTTCACTCTGATTGGCTAACTAACTTGGAAGTCTTCAATAACAACTTAGAGTTGACTCACCCGTGAATAATAAATTAGAGCATGTACGATTGCATCGATTATCCATACATTTGCCTCACTTATTAAATATTGGCAAAGTTTCTTCAAGCTCAATGCATGGTGAATAACAGATGGTCGTTGGTGGTTTTTAAAGTCAGTTGACTTAGTTAAGTCCTTGGTCAAGACGCAGCCGCTGTAGGAGCAAAACTTAACTCTCCTGACCACTTTGTTCAACCCTCCAGCATGGTTCACTGACAGTGGCATAGTCCATTTAAGAAAAACGAGCAAGGGAAAGACGAACAGAGCCTTTTCCAGACAAAAGCTTACGTTTATCCTAACCGGCTGTCGTGATGTGATCAGTCTCTTTATTTGCTGATTATGAGCAAATATTCAATGAGGGTCTTCAACCACAATATAATTAAAATATGATCAGGTTCACCTGTAAAGTAGCATTGTGAAGTGATCCCCATGTCATGCCGTATGCATTGGAGAGACTTGAAGAAACCTCAACATAATCCTAACTTGTATATTTACTCGTATATGACAGAATGTGAACTTTTGCTTTAAACATTTCTACGTTATCTTACTGTTGATTATTTTTAAAGTTCAGTCCGCGAGGACTGAGATTGTACCATGCTTAAAGTGTTGATATGTATCAATTTGTTCAGTCACATTCAAGATTACAATAAAAGCGTTTGTGTGACCCGAACACGGCACAAACAAAGTGTAGTCCAACCGAAAAAGTATTCAACAGCAGCAACATACAAGAGGTAATATCATGTTAACTACAGTCAGAATATTTTTTCTTAGGGACTTGGATAACAACCAGATAAAGGAGCTACCACCTGGAGTCTTCAATAATAACACGGAGTTGATCTCACTGTAAGTAATATATATCCACGCCCATTTTTGATTTTAACTTTCGATGTGCTGAGAGTGTAGTGTCAGTGTTTATTTAATATGATCAAGACGGTCCTCAAGCTTAATGGGTGTGGTCAACCATGAAGAGAATGAAAGAGGGTAGAACGGTTTGTATTTGGACAGTTTAATCAATGATCATTTCCTAGCAGATGTCGGTGGTCCTCGTTTTGTAAATCCTATTTTCTATTCCCTTGCTCACGATGTTTTATCAGTTTGCATTGGCGTGGCCATTATGTAGAGGGAGGCACTTGCTAGCGTTTCCTTTCATTAGTATGAGTCTCTCATTCTGCTTTTTTTTTTTTTTTTTCAAACCAAGTTGATGAATTTTCCAGGGGACTTTTTTTCGCAATTAGTCAAGCTGTAGTAGCCGTAAGTGAAAAGTCCGACATAAGACTGATCATCATCTCGAGAAGATAATGAATAAAAAAAGCTTACAGGTGGCGTGAATCAAACTTGCACATTGACCCAGTGGCAAATGAATGGAGCAAACTCCCCTCACTAATAAATAATTTTCAGTTTGATAAAAGATTGAACAGGTTACGTTTATTTTGACCCGCCATCGTAATGCGCTCAGAGTTTCGTAAATAACTACAGTGTTAACTTTTTCAAGTAACCGATTAGTGAGTTCATTTCTGACACATAAATATTATTATATTATGTACATATTGACCTTTCGTATACTTAAATACTCGTAGTTCAGAAAGCGCCTTGGTAACTAGCCCTTGAATTCAATCAACAACACTACTTCCCGCCAACTCAAGCATGAAGCGCACCCCTTTGAATTACATGTATGGTCAGTTATTTCTAATTAACTACATTCTGTAGCTCCAAATACCTGTTTTCACGCAGTGATCTTCGTCTCCCTTTTCCGATCCAGTCATCTTCAGCAAAAACCTTATTACAGGCAGCTTCATTAATAAATCTGTTTATCGATACAGGGGTGATACTTTCTTATATGATGGTTTGAAAAAGTTTGAATACTTTCAGGCGGTTACATTACAACAAGATCAAGAAGTTGCGAGGTGACTCATTTTCTCAGCTAGTCAAGCTGCGAAGGCTGTAAGTGAAAAGTAGCATTCTTATATCGTTTATTTAACATGTTTACTTTTACGATGTAGAATCCATCCTGCAGATACTAAGACACTTCCATATCCGCATTGCACACAAACCAATCATAGGGAAAGCATACTGTTTCCTACTAACTCAGTCAGTCCACTTTTCTCATAAAGAATTAGTTAAAGTAATTTTTTTAGCATCTTTTCTCCCTAAGAGTTAAGCAATAGTATTCATCAGATTTAGGCCAGTGCTAGTTAGACAAATTGTTTTTTTTATACTACAAACCTGTTAATTGACTGATGTACAATTTCTCTCCGAGATTTTCAAAGCAACGCAATAAATCCAACGAAAAACTATCTGAAAAGTGTTAATGAACCTGGAAAAATATGGAAGAAACTGCAAAGAAAACGTTGAAAAGTCATTTTAAATCTGATGTGAATCTTGTCGTAGAATCTTGCGTGGAAACCAGACAGAGAGGCTACCAGCTGAAGTCTTCAAAAACAACTCCGAGTTGGCCTTCTTCTAATTAACCACTAAACATTAAATTGGTTTGGTCTCGATTCAACCACCATTTGCGTAGAGTTATGTCATTTACTAACTTTGTGAGAAAAGGTTTTCTGGCCGAATGGTTTTTGTTATGACTGGAGGGCATTTCAAAAATGCCCAACTAAAATCCATGATGTATCCTTTTTGTAGGAGCTTAAAAGGGAACCAGATAGAGGAGCTACCAGCGGGAGTCTTCAGTAACAATAACAAGTTGCTCAACTTGTGAGTAAGAAGACTAAAAGTTCATAGTCGACCTACATATTTTTACTGTAAAATCCTTCTGCAAATTCTTGTTAATTCTAAAATGCTCAAATACTATTGAACGACATCAAGATGCATAATTATTTATTTACTAATGTGTCCAGTCACAATCGTGTTGAGAGACGAACCTTACTTTTTAGTTCACCTCTAATTTAAAGTACTACAATATATATTTGTCAGCGACTGGGGAAGATTTCATCATGTTTATATCCCTCGGCGACGTGAACCAAACAATTCCAGTAGTCGGTATACCCTTCTTAAGAGGGGTTAGGTTATGTCCACTAAAATTCCCTTGCGCATTATTGGTATTTAAACACGCTATACGTTGTTATATAATCTTATGACGCAGTATTATTAACAATTACAGATCGTTAGGCCAAAACAAGATCAAAAAGTTGCCTGGTAATTTATTTGCTGAATTGCTAAACCTGCTGTGGCTGTAAGTGAAGAGTGGTTGTTTTACATTAACTATTGCGTGATCGTGTTGCAACGAATAACAATGTCGATAATAGTGTAAAACCCAAATTGATTATTGCACAAGGACCCTCCAACACGCAGTAATAGACAAGTGCACGGATTGTTTACGTGTTCAAATTCTCCGAATATCAACGCTCGTGCATCAGTGATTTTGGAAGCAACCTCTAAACAAGTTCTATTGGAACCATACGAGCGCTTACAAATGGTCATGTCAGCAACTGTTCAACCTTAATCCATGACATATCCCTATTTTAGGGACTTAGACAACAACCAAATAGAGGAGCTACCACCTAAAGTCTTTCATAATAACTCGCAGTTGGTCATACTGTAAGTAACCAATCCTAATGCTTTTGTTTCTATCGGCGCGTGATGTACTAAAAATTATTAAATACCTAATCCTTAGTATGTGTAGCCAACCATGAAGGCAGTAGAAAAGGGTGGAATGGCTTGTAGATTTGCAGTGTCAGACTACTAAAAGTATCCTCGCCTATTTAGACATTTTTTAGTTTAATAAATGACAAAACACTGTAAATTTCAAACAAAACCACCAACTTAGGTTGTTTGTCTTAGCTTCCACAATTATATATTCTATTTTTCTGGGTTTATTTGTTTTATTTGCATATGGGAAATGGGGGCTGGAAAAACACACAGCACGATCGACTTGAAGTTTTCTCTATTAGATCCCAGCTTTAAAGCTTCGTCCGTCCGTCCTCCCCCCCCCTCCCCCCACGTATTCAATCTGTTTACGGATATAGGGGTGATACTTTCTTATGTGATGGTTTGAGACATTTTTAAAACTTTCAGGCTGTTACATTACAACAAGATCAAGAAGTTACGAGGTGACTCATTTTCTCAGTTAGTCAGGCTGCGAGAGCTGTGAGTGAAACGTAGCATTCATATATCGGTTATTTTACATGTTTAAGTTTACTTTGTGTAATCCATCCTGTAGATACTAAGACATTTCCATGTCCGCATTGCACACAAACCAATCATAGGGGAGCCATATTGTTCAATACTAACTCACTCAGTCAGCTTTTCTCACAAAAAATTGGTTAAAGAAATTTTTTAGAATCTTTTCTCCCTGAGAGTCAAGCAATAGTAACTTTCACCAGATTTAGGCCTGTGCTAGTTAGAGAAATTGGTTTTTTTAACTGCAAAACTTGTTAATTGACTGATGTACAATTTCTCTCCGAAAATTTCCAAAGCAACAAAATTTATCCAACGTAAAACTGCCTGAAAAATAATAATAACATTGGAAAAATATGGCAGAAACAACAAAGAAAATGTTGAAAAGTCATTTTAATTCATTTGTGAATCTTTTCGTAGAAACTTACGTGGAAACCAGATGGAGAGGCTACCAGCTCAAGTCTTCAAAAACAATTCCGAGTTGGTCCACTTGTAAGTAACCAATAAACATTAAATATATTATTGGTTTAATCTCGATTCAACCGCCATTTGCGGTCATTTACTAACTTTGTGAGGAAAGGTTTTCTAGCCGAATGGTTTTTGTTATCCGACTGGAGGGCATTTCAAAAATGCCTAACTAAAATCCATGATGTTTTCTTGTTGTAGGAGCTTAACAGGGAACCAGATAGAGGAGCTACCAGCGGGAGTCTTCAGCAACAACAACAAGTTGCACAACTTGTGAGTAGGAAGACTAAAAGTTCATAATCGACCTACATATTTTTACTGTAGAATCCTTCTGCAAATTCTTGTTAATTCTAAAATACTCAAATACTAACGAACGACAACAAGTTGCGTAATAATTAAGTTACTGATGAGTCAAGCCACGATCTTGTTGAGAGAGGAACCTTACTTTTTAGTTCACCAGTGATCCAGAGTACCACAAGATATATTTTTCAGCTACTGGGGAAGGTTCCATCAGGTTTATACTCCTCAGCGACGTGAACCAAGCAAGTTCAATAGTCGGCATACCCTTCTTGAGAAGGGTTAGGTTATGTCCACTTAAATTCCCTCGCCATTATAGATATTTAAGCACATTATGCATTCTTATGTAATCTTATGACGCAGTTTTATTAACAATTACAGATTTTTTGGCCGAAACAAGATCAAAAAGTTGCCTGGTAATTTATTTGCTGAATTACTAAACCTGCACTGGCTGTAAGTGAAGAGTGGTTGTTTTATAGCATTAACTATTGCGTGATCATGTCGAGACGAATAAAATCGTCGATAATAGTGTAAAATAAAAACCGATTACTGTACAAGGACCCACAAACACGTAGTAATAGACATGTGCACGGATTGTTCACATGTTCAAATTCTCCGAATGTCGAGGCTTGTGCATCAGTGATATTTGTAGGAACATTACAGACTTATACAGACCCATCACAAGTCAAGAATATCGATGGAGGATCTATGGAGGGGGTATGTTTCGAAAGAGAGAAACTGTGGTCATTAGCTCTGACGAAGGGCTAACGCTCGAGACGTCAGCTTGAAAATCTTAACGGTGGCCAATTCGCGTTATCAACTCAGTTGAAAATTACCGAATTACCTTATAAGATATCGACTTTAAAGTGATCCAAATCCTATATCCTAGGTAGCATATTTACCACTTCCCCATTCCAAATTTTACAATTGAAATCCCATTCCCATTCTTATCAATTCCACTCCATCTAAAACATGTTTAGAGTAAACGCTGGAGTGCGCAGAAGAAAAGCTTCGAAAACAAATTTGAATTTAAGAGGTATAGTTATGAGAGCCTTTGCTTCAGTTTGGGGGGTCTTCTCTGAAAAGAGAAAACACTGGAAACAATTTTGAAGTTAATTCCCTTCGATAGGCCTGTTTTGCAAACATTCTAGGTCTTTCAAAAATTGAGACGTTTTACTACATTTTTGTTTAATCAAGGGACTTCACATCTCTATTCGAATAAGGTTTAGACATATAGCATTATTCTTTACTCAGTCGTGTATCAGCTTATCTCCAAGAATCCTCTCTCCCCGGTTCAAAAATTGATAAATTATACCTCGTCCCCGCTCCTCCACTACCTATCTTTTTCTCTTTATGACCTTTCAATATCTCCGTAGCGCATTAAACAGTAAAGCCATCACAAAATATTATGACTTCAGCTTGCAAAGTGGGTGTAAACCTAGCCGCATGCAAAACGGGTTAACAACATCGCGCGGTGGAGTGCTTTACGTTAGCAGCATGATACTAGTAGGGACTGGAAGGAGATATCGAACTGAAAACAAACAAGCAGCAAGAATCAAAATAGTTATGGCGGTGTGAACCATCACATTGCTAAACAACATCCATTATTAAAAAGTACTACTGACTGGGTCACTGCTCTATGTTTAACCTGCGATGATTTTTTTTTTTTTTTAACACCGACTAAATTTGGAAAAATGGGTTAAACTGACTAAAAATAGACATTAGATTTAGGGTATATCCTTTTCGAAGGTACTTGTTTGATAACCAAATCAAAGAGCTGCCATCAGGAGTCTTCGCCATGAATACCAAGTTGACTCACCTGTAAGTAAGCCATAACAGGTTTATATTCGAAATTATTCAAACTGTATTATTTCAATGAAATGCTTTTATCACAAGACTTTAAAAACATCCATTATTAAGAAGTACTACTACCTAGATCACTACTCCATGTTTAACCTGCAGTGATGATGATTTTTTTTAACACTAACTAAATCTGGAAAAATGGGTTAAAACTAACTCAAAATATAAATATCAATATACATTAGATTAAGGGTATATCCTTCTCGAAGGTACTTGCATGGTAACCAAATCAAAGAGCTGCCACCAGGAGTCTTCGCCATGAATACCAAATTGACTCAACTGTAAGTAGGCCATAAAAGGTTTATATTCTGAATTATTCAAACTGTATTATTTCACAAAACTCAGCCATTCGTAGAGAAGGTTTTCATTCTCATCACCTCATCAAAAGACTTATTGAAACCATTCGAGTGCAAAGTAATGGTGGTTTCTTCAACCTTGTAATTTTAAAAGCTACATTTTTCGATACCGCATAAAAAATCTAAGTGTGTTCTACAAAAAGGTAATCAAGAGCAACACAAGACGTTAAACTGACCAGCCTATATAAATTGGTAGGGACTTAAGTCTTCTCTTTTCTCAGTCGCACATCAGGTTTAGCACCTAGAATCCCTCTTCCCCGGTTCAAAAATAGATAAGTCCAAAGTTCGTCCACCCCTCTCCCTTAACCCCTCTTTGACCACTCAAAACCTTTCACTATCTGCGTGGTACACAGAACTATAAAACCTTCATGACCTGAACCTATAAACCGAGTTCAAACCTAGCTTCTGGCAAAACTGGGGCAAAACATCACGTGGTCGACTGCCTTACGTCAACATGACTGGTAGGAACATCTAATACTTCGGTCCGCTCCGCTCAGCTATGGAGCCAGGCCACCAAGCGTGCTCTTCCCTAAGATCTTTAACCAGGACTCTGTCATCTTTGTAGAACTCTCAAAACTCAGTTTAGGCGTCATGTGTTGCTTTCTGCTTTACTTGTGAATGCATCAGCTTTTCCCAAACACTTGGGCGGTTAAACAGTTAAACGGATGCGTAACTCTCGTCCCAGGAATAGTGTTCTGCCAGTGGTAGGATGCCTTGTTGACCGGTAAGTCAACAGGTAGTTGGCAGTATGTTGCTGAATCGACAGTTTACTACCTTTGCAGGCCTTCATACGGTTCTCGAATGACTGAACCATCCGTACTCCCATGCCATTACAAGCTACGTTATAAGGAGCAACACGTATGTGTTTGACGCCATTGACTTTCATAAAATGCGAAAATTCCTCGCTTCGAAATTGAGGACCATTGTGCAATGTACTGGCAATCCATATTTGGCGAATAGTTTCCGTAAAATGGCTATAGTTGTCGTTGCTGACGTGTTTTGCCGCATGAAGTAGATCTCAGGCCAGCGAGAATGTGAGTCAACGAGAAATAAGTAATGCCCATTTTCGTCCTAAGCGTAATCAACGTGAACTCGGTACCAAGGATTACTCGGCCATAACCAAGGTGTTAGAAGAGCCCCTGCAGGTGGTTTTCTAACTTCACACAGCTTTTTTAAATTTTCTGATCAATGTTCGGCCACCAAAAGTAAGTACGAGCTGTTTCCTTCGTCCGCAAAATACCTGGGTGACCTGTGTGCAACTCTTCCAACCATTCTTCCTTAAACCGGGTAAGGTTGATTACTCGAAGCCCCCACAGAAGACAATCTTGCTCTACCGATAACTCAATTTGGCGGTTGAAAAAGGGTTGTAGGCGAAGATCCTCCACATATTGTGGACATCCTTGTTTGAAAAACTCTAACGCTCTGGATAGTACTGGGTCAACCTGTGTGGCGTACCTTATCTCCTTGTGCGTAATGGGTAACGAGTGGACCAGACGTTCTTCCACTCTATAAGTAGCATTCTCTTCGTTAGAGGCGGAGGGCAAGGGCAGTCGTGATAACGCATCAGCCACTGCATTTCGCTTCGATGTAACAAATCTGATGCCGTAACTGAATGCTTTGTCGTGTTCGTTCAGAGTTTGTGAAGCGTAGGCAATCGGGTGACGGTTTCCATTTGAATAAACGTGCATTATAACGGCACCCAAACCATATGGAGAGGCGTCAACCGACAATTCCACAGGAAACTCAGGGTCAAAGTGCGCCAATACAGCTGCCGCCGACGTTAGGGCGCATTTCGCAGCACAAACGGCTTTTTCACATTTTTGCGACCAGTTCCAAGGTGTGTTCCCGATGAGACCGTATAGAGGATGACATATCAGCAGAAAAAAAAAAGGTCAGAGAATTGTTTGGCGTTTGCATTTGAGTCAACATCGACGTGAAAGTTGAAATCGCCCCAAAGAAGGAATTGACAGGATGTAACAGTCAACTCCTCTGATAACGCACAGAATTCTGAGAAAAACCTTTCTATTGTAAAGCCATTTTTCTTGGACGGTGGAGGTCAATATACTGTCACAAGGCGAAAAACTTTGTCGCCAGAGGTGATAGTTAAATCAAAATGTTCGAACGAAGAAAAAATGCAGCCTTCATTTCGCGAAACATGAAGCCCTTTGCGTGCGATAACAGCAAATCCACCTCCTATGCGAGTGGATCTTGGCAAGCGATAAACAGCGTAATCTTCAAGTGAATCCGTGAGGTCGGCTATGGTAATCTTTCGAGGTAAGCCACGATTCAGTCACAGATAGAAGGTCAAGACGAAGAGATAACATAAGATCACATAGCGACGATACTTTGGTTTTTAGAAAGCGAGCATTTCAAACACCGAAACGTATAGGTGAACTACAGCATGGCTGATTTGATATCAGCGGAATACGAACAAGATTGTTGTCATTCCGTCCTGAGTGAAATGCAAATTAGTGACGACGAGGTGTCATGGCGGGTTGAATATTAAAAACCTTCGTTGCTTCACGTGCCCCGACCGTTCTTTCACTCCGGCATCCACGATAGGGCAGCTTCCATTTGAATCTTGAAGATGAAGAATTTGGTCCAGGATTTAGTTCAACATCCATATGGACGTTTATGTCAATTTAACAGGGAGAGAAAAACAAGGATAGTCATGCTTAGTCCATAAGCATACCAGCCGCAATACAAACAGCTTTCGCTTCAAGCGAAACAAACTGCTCTGGTGAACTCTTAAAGTCGCTTCTTCCAAGTGAAAAACTTTGAAAAGACGAGAAAAATCGACTAAAATAGATGCTGACATAAAAAGCGCCAGAAATAAGACAGGAAAGACAAGAAGGCGCCTTGGTAACAAGCCCTTGAACTCAGTCAACAACACTACTTCCCGCTAACTCAAGCATGAAGCGCACTCCCTTGAATTACACGTATGTTCAGTCATTTCCAATTAAGCACATTCTGTAGCTTCAAATCCTTGTTTTCACGCAGTGATCTTCGTCTCCCTTTTCCGATATAGTTATCTTCAGCAAAAACCTTAACACAGGCAGCTTCATAAATAAACTCAACTGCATGTTCAATGACACCCATTTTAAAGTGACTAATACAAAACCCTTAATTTATCGATTTAGTTCTGCTTATATTTACGCAAATGTGGTCAGAATAACTTGATTTTCTAAATATTGGCATACATTATTACGCAAAGCTGACTCTCTTGAAGTAGACATTCAAACGTTTATTATCATACCAGTAACCGTCCGCAAAAACGTCTTTACGGGCTGTGTTGTAAATAACATCTAATGCATGTTCCACGACACATTTTTAAACGATTAATACAGATCCCAGCGCACGAATAAAACATAGAAGTATAAACTGGTGGAATACAAATCCAATATCCCAGCTCGCAATTGAACAAATCCTGGTTTCAATCTCATTTCCAAAGTTATCAATCCTGTTACATTCACAAATTGTTTAAAAGGAAAAAAATTTATATTTAACTGCCAAATTATGGTCCTAAATTTTACCAGATATTCTAATAGCTTAATTTTAATGTCTCACTATATTGCAGGAGAACAAAATTTACCTGCTAATTTAAAATAGGACAATAAGTTTGAGAAGTTACGCGGTGATATATCCACCTGTTTAGCTGCCGAACTATCAAGTTCAAACCCAACTTCATTTTTTAAAATTTAAAAAAAGTTTTTAAAATTTTTTTTTTAGAAACTAAACTAGTGAGTAGCACTCTGCGCACAGTAGTTTTAAAACTTGTTTATATCCGACCCGCTTCGTCAAACTGTTAGCCCCAAAATATTTTTCTCACCTTGCCTAAAAAATTCTTGAATTTTTCGACAACTTCGTCTGATTTTGTTCGGTGAGTCCAGCTGAGGCTATATGGTCATTGGCCCCCGTAACAGCCATAGTATGACTTATATAAATACAAGCGTTTAGCGTTAACCCGCAAAACTTCCCAAAAGGTCTACGACAGTTAAACGAAACGCGTCGAAGAATAAAGAAATCTTACAACAAATGTTAGCAGTGCTGTTCACTAGTTTATTTTTTAAAAAAATATATTTATTATCAACTCGACAGGATAAGAATTGTTGGATTAAACATTTCTACGTAATATTTTCAGCTATTTGTTTATTAATCGATGAGTTTTAAAAGTGCCTTATGCTAAGAGTGTTGATATCACAAACATAGCAAGGTTATAGCAAAAGCGTGTATGTAATCCAAGCACGACACAAATAAACTGTTTATCCGACAGAAAAAAAATTAAAAAACCTGTACCAGCAACAATTTCTAAAAAGTAACACTTTTAACTGAAACCATGGAATATGTTTTCTTAGGGAATTGGGTAACAACCAGATAAAGGAGCTGCCATCTGGAGTCTTCAACAACAACACTGGGTTGATCTCACTGTACGTAACCTGCCTCTACTGATAATAGCCTTTGATGTGCTAAGAGTTTAATCTCATAATTAACTAAATGTGATCAAGAAGGTCCTGAAGCTTAGTGGGTGTAGTCAACCATGGGAGGGTGAAACAGAGTGGGACAGTTCATAGGTGGACGGAGTTAAGGAGAAAAGAGAAACCTACCCTCATTAAACAATCCTTTTAGTTTCATAAATGATCATATCCTAGCATCTGACGTTGTTCCACGTTTTGTAAATAACATTATTTATTTTTTTTTTAGAGGGCACGGTAACGAATCTTGCAATTTGATTGGTTCCTTACCCGGTCAGTTTTTTCCCTATTCTGCCCACGGGCCACGGTAACGCTTTCGTGAATCGCCGAGTACATCCCAACTTTCGTTGCCTTTTTTTATAAACGTATCTCGTTTTTCCGGCTGGGCAGTATTTTTAAGCAAACACGTAGATCACTAACTCAAGCTGATGAATAACTTATGAATCCTCTCTTTTCTCTCACTCAAATCACTTTGGTTGACAGAAAAATATTGGTTTCAGAATGAATTTGTATAAACAATAGTGTCATTACGTTGGTTGACAAGCGGCCTAAAACCCATCTGCAATTAATTTTAATCGTTCACAAAAAGTACCTAGAAAGTTAAAACGTGAGGTATTTGGTTACAGTTAAACTGAACGATGGAACTTTCATTCATTTAATACCTGAATTTTCTCAAGCAATTTGTTCGCAGTGAAAGAGCGAGCGAAGTTTTAAGTTAAGTTCTACAACAAATATACGCTCTCGGTGAGTCTTTCCAGGTCCGTTCTATTTGAACATTTGTACCGTAAATTGCACAACAGAAACTGAAGGAATTAATCATGTGTCTCGTTGGAGTGTGCCATTCGAATTTAGTTTTGTGAAGGAAAGACCAGATTTACATACGCCATTGCGGCAAACAAACGAGCAAACTCTCACAACTTCAAAATAAAAAAATTGAATTTACTCACGATTACTTTCCTCGCCGTTTACTTAATAAACAGAGGTAAATCTTCGTACATGAATGAATCGTCGATGAGAGTGAATAATACTTTCCGTTACGGCCCTGGGCAGTATTTTCAAGACCTCGGTCACAGTTTTTCACCATACGGACCTCCCAGCCGGCAAATAGCATATATTTATTCCTTTCATAAGGAATAAATAATTAATCCATAATGTATCCTTGTTGTAGGAGCTTAAGAGGAAACCAGATAGAAGAGCTACCAGCGGGAGTTTTCAGCAACAACAAGAAGTTGCTCGAATTGTGAGTAGGAAGACTAAAAGTTCATAGTCGACCTACATATTTTTACTGTCATATCCTTCTTCAAATTCTTGTTAATTCTAAAACACTCAAATACTATCGTACACGACTAATGAGTCCAGCCACAATCGTGTTGAGAGAGGAACCTCACCTCTTAGTTCATTTTCTAGAGTACCACAATATATATTTGTTAGCGACTGATGAAGGTTCCACCGCTTTAATAGGAACCTTTAGCAAACCACGACTGCGATGGCAACGAAGACGTGGCAAAAAAAAAGATCAAATGAGCAGAACAATAGCTCAGAACGTGCGTTTTAAAACTGTGTACATTTCTTAGCCGTCCTCTGCAGAACAACAACGTGAAATCATCAACATATGCGTGGTTCGAGAAAGGAAACCCCGACGGCAAGTTATTTAAGCTCCTATTTGGAACTCAACGCCGCTCTTATAAGTTATGCTGAGGTTAACTTACGGCGCCGTAAGAGATGATAAACACACCCAGTAATTCGCTAGATTCAAACCAAATATATATTATAAGTATTTAAACACGTCATGCGTTCTTATGTAATCGTGTGACACAGAATTATTTACAATTACAGATTTTTAGGCCAAAACAAGATCAAAAAATTGCCTGGTAATTTATTTGCTGAATTGCTAAACCTGTACCGGCTGTAAGTGAAGAGTGATTGTTTTACATTAACTATTGCGTAATCGTGTCGCAACGAATAATAATGTCGATAATAGTGTATAACACAAAGCGATTATTATACAAGGAGCCACCAACACGTAGTAATAGACATGTGCACAGATTGTTTACATGTTCAAACTCTCCGAATATCGACACTCGTACATCAGCGATATTGGTAGCAACCTCAAAACAGGTTCTATTGAAACCATACGAGTGCTTACAATGGTGATGTCAACAACTGTTCGACCTAAATCCAGGACATATCCCCATTTTAGGGACTTAGACAACAACCAAATAGAGGAGCTACCACCTAAAGTCTTTCATAACAACTCTCAATTGGTCAAACTGTAAGTAACCAATCTTAATGCTTTTGTTTCTATTGGTGCTTGATGTGTTAAGAATTATTAAATACCTTCCTCTTAGTATGAGTAGCAAGCCATGAAGGCAGTGGAAAAGGGTTTGTGGATTTGCAGTGTTGGACCACAAGAAGTAGCCTCGTCCCTTTGGACCATCTTTTAGTTTAATAAATGACAAAACACTGCAATTTTCAAACAAAACCATCAAGTTAGGTTGTTGGTCTTAGCTTTCACGATTATATATCTTATTGTTCTAATTTTATTTCGATGTGATAAGAGTGAAATGTAGGTGTTTACTTAATATGATCAAGACGCTCCTCAAGCTTAGTGGGTGTAGTCGACCGTGAGGAGAATGAAAGAGGGTAGAACGGTTTGTATTTGTACAGTTTAATCAATGATCATTTCCTAATATACGTTGGTGGTCCTCGTTTTGTAAATCCTATTTCCTATTCCCTTGCTAATGATGTTCTATCAGTCTGCATCAGTACTGCGGTCGAATGCGAACAGGATTTATACATTTTCACGTATTGGTGATGCAAAGTTTCCAAAACTCACAGGTGGTTAAACGGCAGCAAGTTAAAGAATTTGCCAGGCGACTTATTTTCTCAATTAGTCAAGCTGCAGTGGCTGTAAGTAGAATTTTTCCTTATATATAAACTATTTGACTCACTTCAGTCAATCGATAGTTAACATAAGACTCATCGTCATCTCCAATAGATAATGAATAAAAAATGAAACTTATGGATGGCGCAAATCAAACTGGCACAGTGGCAAATAAATGGAGCAAACTAATGAATTTAATGAATCACTTTCAGTCTCATAAAATATTGGATAGGTAACGTTTGTTTTGATCTGCCATCGTAATATGCTCAGAGTATCCTTAATCACTAGTGTTGTAAGTAACCGATTAGTGAGTTCATTTCTGACACATAGACATTATAATATTGTGTGCATGTTCACCTGTCTTATGGTTAGATACTCGTAGTTCAGAGAGCGCCTTGGTAACAAGCCCTCGAACTCAGACAACAACACTACTTCCCGCTAACTCAGGCATGAAGCGCACTCCCTTGAATTACACGTATGATCAGTCATTTCTTGCCAAAGACTGACGTCACAGAACACAAATTAATGTCAGGTTTTCGTAGGCGTTTCCTATCTCCCGTTTCACCTTTGGGGGAGGGGAGGGTACGGTTACATGTAGGCTACCATTTTCAACACAAGTTCACTCTGATTGGCTAACTAATTTCGAAGTCTTCAATAACAACCTAAAGTTGACTCACCTATGAAAAATAAATTAGAACCTTTACGATTGCATCGATTATCCATACATTTGCCTCATTTATTAAACATTGGCAAAGTTTTTTCAAGCTCAATGCATGGTGTAACAGATGGTCGTTGGTGGTTTTTAAAGCCATTTGACTTATTTAAGTCCTTGGACAAGACGCAGCTACTGCAGAAGCAAAACTTTATTCTCGTGGCCACTTTTTACAACCCTTCAACTGACAGTGGCATAGTTCATTTAAGAAAAAACGAGCAAGGGAAGGACAAACAGAGCTTTTTCCAGACAAAAGCTTACGTTTATCCTAACCGGCTATCGTAATGCGCTCAGTCTCTTTATTTGCTGATTATGAGCAGATATTCAATGAGGGTCTTCAACCACAAGATAAATAAAATATGATCGGCTTCACATGTAAAGTAGCATTGTGAAGTGATCCCCATGTTATGGCGAATGCATTAAAGAGAATTGAAGAAACCTCAACATAATCCTAACTTGTATATTTACTCGTACATGATAGAATGTGAACTTTTGCTTTAAACAGTTCTACGTTATCTTACTGTTGATTTTTTTTTTAAGTTTAGTCCTCGAGGACTGAGATTGTACCATGCTTAAAGTGTTGATATGTATCAATTTGTTCAGTCATATTCTTAATTACAATAAAAGCGTTTGTGTGACTCGGACACGGCACAAACAAACTGTAGTCCAACCGAAAAAAGTATTTAACAGCAGCAACACACAAGAGGTAATATAATTTTAACTAAAGTCAGAATATCTTTTCTTAGGGACTTGAATAACAACCAGATAAAGGAGCTACCACCTGGAGTCTTCAATAATAACACAGAGTTGTTCTCACTGTAAGTAATATATATCCACGCCCATCTTTAATTTTAACCTTCGATGTGCTAAGAGTGTAGTGTCAGTGTTTATTTAATATGATCAAGACGGTTCTCAAGCTTAATGGATGTAGTCAACTATGAAGAGAATGAAGAAGAGGGTAGAGCGGTTTGTATTTGGACAGTTTAATCAATGATCATTTCGTAGCATATGTCGGTGATCCTCGTTTTGTAAATCCTATTTCCTTTTCCCTCGCAAACTTTGTTTTATCAGTTTGCATAAGCATGACCAGCATGTAGGGGGGAGGCACTACTCTGCATTTCTTTTCAGGACAGTACTACCGTCGAACACAAATAGGATTTACACATTTCCACGTATTGGTGATGCAAAGTTTTTAAAACTTACAGGCGGTTAGACGGCAACGAATTAAAGAATCTGCCGGGCGACTTATTTTCCCAATTAGCTAAGTTGGAACGGCTGTAAGTGAAAAGTCTTCCTTGTATATAAACTATTTCAAGTGTCACAAGACTCACTTTCAATCAATTGCTGGTTAACATAAGACTGATGGGATCTCGAGAAGATAATGATTAAACAAAACTTACGGGTTGCGTGAATTAAACTTGCACAGCAGCACAGTGGCAAATAAATGGAGCAACCTCCGCGTCCCTCTCTAATAAATCATTTTCAGTTTCATAAAAAAGATTAGCTTTTGACCCGCCATAGTAACGTGCTCAGAATTTCGTGAATCACTTTAGTGTTAAATTTTGTAAGTAACCGATTAGTGAG
Organism: Pocillopora meandrina; assembly: GCA_942486045.1. Classification (NCBI taxonomy): domain Eukaryota; kingdom Metazoa; phylum Cnidaria; class Anthozoa; order Scleractinia; family Pocilloporidae; genus Pocillopora; species Pocillopora meandrina. The sequence continues at coordinate 1,258,723 of CALNXJ010000066.1, forward strand.
TTCATTTCTGATACATAGATATCATTATGTTATGTGCACATCGACCAGTCTTATGCATAGATACTTGCAGTTCAGAGAGCGCCTTGGTAATTAGCCCTTGGACCCAGTCAACAACACTACTTCCCGTTAACTCAAGCATGAAGCGCACTCCCTTGAATTACACGCATGTTCAGTCATTTCCAGTTAAGCACATTCTGTAGCTCCAAATCCTTGTTTTCACGCACTGATCTTCGTCTCCCTATTCCGATGTAGTTATCTTCAGCAAAAACCTTATTACAGGCAGCTTCATAAATAAACTCAATCGCATGTTCAATGACACCCATTTTAAAGTGACTAATACAAAACCCTTAATTTATCGATTTGGTTTTGCTGATATTTACGCAAATGTGGTCAGAATATCTTGATATACTAAATATGGGCAACATTATTTAAGTTCAGTGATTGTTGTAAACCATATAGCAGTTAAACTCAAACGCGAAGCTTACTCTCTTGAAGTAGACATTCAAACGTTTATTATCATACCAATAACCGTCAGCAAAAACGTCTTTACGGGCAGTGTTGTAAATAACACCTAAAGCATGTTTCACGACACATTTTTAAACAATTAATACAGATCTCATCACGCGAATGAAACATCGAAGTAAAAACTGGTGGAGTACAAATCCAATGTCCTAGCTCACAATTGAACAAGTCCTGGTTTCAATCTCATTTCCAAGGTTATCCATCCTGTTACATTCACAAATTGTTTAAAAGGGAAAAAAATTATCTTTAATCGCCAAATCATGGTCCTAAATTGGCTCGGATCGATCTTCTTAATTTTAATGTCTCAGCATATTACAGAGGAACAAAATTTACCTGCTAATTTGCAATAAGACAATAAGTTTGAGAAGTTACGCGGTGATATATCCATCTGTTTAGCTGCCGAATTTTTTTTCATGTTTTTAAAAATAAATTTTTTTAGAAACTAAACCAGTAAGCAGCACTCTGCGAACAGTATTTGTAAAACTTGTTTCTATCCGAAAATATTTTTCTCACCTTGCCTAAAAAATTTTAGAATTTTTTGACAACTTCGTCTGTGTCTGTTCGGTAAGTCCAGCCGAGCCTTGGCCCCCGTAATAGCCATTGTATGATTTATAAATACAAGCGTTAAGCGTTAACCCGCAAAACTCCCTAAGAGGTCTACGACAGTTAAACGAAACGCGTCGAAGAATAAAGAAGTTTTACAACAAATGTTCGCAGTGCTGTTCACTAGTTTAATTTTTAAAAAAATATATTTATTATCAACTCGACAGGATAAGAATTGTTGGATTAAACATTTCAACGTAATATTTTCAGCTATTTGTTTATTAATCGATGAGTTTTAAAAGCGACTTGTGCGAAGAGTGTTGATAGATATCAAGATATCACAAACATAGCAAGGTTAAATAGCAAAAGCGTATGTGTAATCAGTCAAACGCGAACAAGATTTATACTTTGCAAAGGATTGTTAAAACAAAGCTTTCTTACCTTACAGTTTCTTACACAGCAACATGATCAAGAATTTGACAATCAATGCATTCTCCCAGTTAATTAAGTTGCAGTACCTGTAAGTGGAAAGTCGTCCTCGTTTATCAACTATTACAAGAGTCACAACTCACATCATAATCCGAATAGTGCATATTCATTTTCATCAATCACATCCTTCGACCCTTAAATATCTTCGTAGCACACAGGCCGATAACGAACGCCCACAATCAACGATCAAAGACATAACGGCTAAATCTAACAACAGACAAGATCTGGGTAACAAGATCAGGTACCTCAAAAGCCATGCCTCGTAAGAATCTGTTTTGAGTCGCAAATTAAAACAAGGGTCGTATTACAGCCGAATCAATGACGTTCGAACTCAGAAATTGTTGGTTCCAAAATTTTGAGCTGTGGAGAGCCTATCGGTCCAAATAATGTCTTTTCAAGCAAATTTGAACTGAAGTAATTGTACCACTTTTTTAACTTTTCTCTTCATACAGACTACTTAATGACAACGACCTAACTGAGCTACAAGAGGGTTTGTTTGATGGTTTAAGAGCATTGACACAACTGTGAGTAAAGAAAAGAAAAATTTCAAGATACAAAATGGAAACAGTTAAATTATTTGTGTGACAAATCGGACACCTGCAGATTGAAGGTGGAAAAAATAATGAGTTACTGAGAAAGAAAGAAAGCATTAAAAAATGTTGCTGTAGGAGATCATAATTTCATACCTTAGTTATTAAATGTTTATTGGATGAATGAGCAAAGTAATGCACAGCGATGATGTATGTTCCAGTAACCTAAGAAAATAATAAGAGCCAGACCTATCAAAACTATCAGAAATAAACTTAAAAAAAAATTCAGGATAAAATATATTAAAGTTCACGCGGCAACCAGGTGGACAATCAGACACAGTTGATGCTACACTGGTTTGCAGATTTAATGAATGTAACCGAAGAAGTTACAATTCATAGACCCAACGTTTCGACACTCCTGTCTAGTGCCTTCATCAGGGGTGATCTCAACGCTGCAACAAGAGGTCCTTTTATATGATCACTAATTAGCGGCCTTTTTTCTGACGAGGTGTAAATAAGCGTCAGGAAGCAGACCGCCATCGTCACGATTTAAAGGAGCGTGGGCGGAGTTAATGTGCCAAGCCTCCAAACAAAGGCGCTGGTGGTAACGCCGATTAGTGGTGATAATTTTAGAATTATCCCACTCAATTGTATGGTTGGTTAGGCAAATATGCTCCGATAAAGCTGAATTTTCCTTTTTGCAAAGAAAAACCGCTTTTTGGTGCTCTTTTAACCGTGTACCAAACTAGCTTTTGGTCTGTCCAATGTATTCGTTGTCACAGTCATTGCAAGGAATAGAATAAATGGCGTCGGTTCGTTGTTCTTTCGTGACAGGATCCTTAGGTTTGGCGAAAATATGCCCCAAAGTCTGAAAAGGTTTTTGAGCAACTTTAACGTTGTGGCTATTCAAAATTCTCTTGATGGGTTCAGTAACACCCTGTATGTAAGGAATAACAGCAAAACCAATCGCTGGTTCCCTTTCATCAAGAGCGTTACTATTTGTAACTGGTTTTTGGCAGTTACGGAGAAAAGTTTTTGTATAGCCATTTGCCTTTAGGACATTGGAAACATATTTCCTCTCCTCAGCCTTCGAATCGAATGATGATAGTAGACAGTCAGCCCTCCTAAGTAAAGTTTTGGCTACAGACTTCTTATGGCAAATAGGATGGTGAGAATCGAAAGCGAGGTATTTGTCGGTGTGGGTGGGTTTACGGTAGACACTTGTCTCTAAATTACCCTGAACCCCTCTGGACACGTTTGTCCTCACACTCATCATAATTGGAAGATGTGAAAAGATTTACCTATCATTGCCGTATTATTCTAACTTTTTATCAGATGGCTGCAAGACAACGGAATCAGGAAGCTTCCTAAACACGTTTTCAAAGATTTGACTAGTTTGAAAGAGCTGTGAATATGATAAAGAAGAATTACTGCACCGGTATCGCAGAGGTCATGGGTTCAAATCCCGTACAGGCCTGAATTTTTTTTCAGGCCTTATTTTCACTACTGCCTAAGTAGTGCACATCACTGCGAGGATCACTTTCATTCACGTCTATATCCGCAGTTCAAATATATGACTTTCATATATTCTTAACCGTATAGAGAAGAATCATGTTTACAAAAAATATTGACTCTTTCAATATTAATGTTCTCCTCCTTTAAAGGGGAAAAGTATTCGAAAAGAAATCCCCGCAAGTTTCAAGGAGGTTACGTCTGTACAAAACGCGCGCGAGCAAAACTTTTTGATGGATTACAACTGAATGTACATTGAATTCATAAAAGCACATGTTGGGCCTACCTCAAGTCGCTTAAAAGAATTATAATTCAGAGCGATTGTATTATATTAACATCACAGAGGGCAGCGTAACCGAACGGTGACAGCGTCTGACTTAAAACCTGCTGATCCCGAATTTCATCGACTTGCTGTGCTGACGTAGTCCCAGTGCTTAAGGAGAAACCAGCCACTGTCATTACCGAGCATGTAAGACCAATTTCGGTAACCCTGGCTCTATCGAAGCTGGCCGAGCAAGTATCTACGAAGGCCTAGCCACCCTAAAAAGATCGATCCGCGCCAATTTGGCGTACTCCAAAATCCTTTACGCTGCATGCTCTCGTCATTTTAATTGTAGTCGAAATGCAAATAAAGCGCTGTAACATGCAGCAGTAAAACAGTGGTCGAATAAAACATCGAAGTACAAACTAGTGGAATACAAATCCAGTATCCCAGCTCACAATTTAGCAAATCCTGGTTTCAATCTCATTTCCAGAGTTATCAATCCTATTACATTCACAAATTGTTTCGAAGGAAAAAATGTATCTTTTATTGCCAAATCATGGTCCTAAATTTTACCAGAAATGCGAATAACTTAATTTTAATGTCCCATTTTATTGTAGAGGAACAAGATTAACCGGCTAATTTACAATAAGACAATAAGTTTGAGATATTACGTGGTGATGTATCCATCGGTTCAGATGCCGAACTATCAAGTTCAAATCCAACTTTTTAACTTTTTTTATGAATTCCAAAAAAAAATTTCGAAAAATTCCTAAAACGAATTTTTTAGAAACTAAACTGGTGAGTAGCTCTCTGCGAACAGAAGTCTAAATGTTGGCCCCCAAATATTTTTCTCACCTCGCCTCTGAAAATTTTAAAATTTTTCCACAACTTCGCTTGTTTCTGTTCGTAAGTCCAGCCGAGCCTATATGATCAGTGGCCCCCGTAATAGCCATAGTATGACTTATAAATACAAGCTTTTAGCTCTGACTCGCAAAACTCTCTAAAGAAGTCTATGAAAGTAAGAGAAACGCGCCCAAGAATAAAGAAGTTTTACAACTACTGTTCGCAGAGTGCTGCTCGCTAGTTTAGTTTTCAAAAACTATTTATTTTTCACTCGACAGGATAAGAATTGTTGCACTAATCATTTCTACGTAACATTTTTTGCTGTTTATTTAGTAATCGATGAGTTTTAAAAGCGCGTTATGCTAGGAGTGTTGATAGATACCAAAATATAACAAATACATCAGGGTTATAGCATAAGCGTGAGTTTGATCCGGGCATGACACAAATAAACTGTTAATCCAACAGACAAAATAAAATAAAAAACCTGCAATAGCAACAATTTCTAAAAAGTAACACTTTTAACTGAAATGAGGGAATATTTTTTCTCAGGGAATTGGGTAACAACCAGATAAAGGAGCTGCCACCTGGAGTCTTCAACAACAACACCGAGTTGACCAAACTGTACGTAATCGATTTTCTTGGCTCTTCTTTTGATAGCCTTTGATGTGCCAAGATTTTAGTCTCATTGTTGGCTAAATTTGATCAAGAAGGTCCTGAAGCTTAGTGGATGTATTCAGCCATTAAAAGGGTGAAAGAGAGTGGGACAGTTCATAGATGGACGAGGTTACGCAGAAAGGAGTAACCTACCCCAATTACACAATCCTTTCAGTTTCATAAATTATCATATCCTAGCTTCTGACGTTGGTTCACGTTTAGTAAATTCCATTTTCTATTCCTTTTACAACTTTGTTTTATTTGACAGTGTGAGAAGGAGATTTCAAGTGTTCTCTCTCAGAAAAGGCTTTGCTCTTCGCATTTCTTTTCACACCAATACCACAGCCAAATGCACGCGAGCAAGATTTATACTTTGCCGAGGGTTGTTAAAACAAAGCTCTCTTACCTTACAGTTGGTTATACGGCAACAAGATGAAGAATTTGACCAACGATGTATTCTCCCAGTTAATAAAGCTGCAGTGGCTGTAAGTGACAAGTTGTCCTCGCATATCACCTATTACAAGTGTCACAACTCACATCATTATCCGAATAGTGCATATTCTTTTCCATTGATCACATCCTTCAACCCTTACATATCTGCGTAGCGCACAGACCGATAAAGAACGCACGCTATCAATGATCAAAGACATAACGGCTAAGTCTAACAATAGACAAGATCTTGGTAACAAGATCAGGTACCTCAAAAGCCAAGCCTCGTACGAATCTGTTTTGAGTCGCAAATTAAAACGAGGGTCTTATTAAAGCTGATTAAATTACTTTCGAACTCAATAGTTGTTAATTCCAACATTTTGAGCTTCAGAAAGCCTGTTGGTCCAAAAGAGGTCTTTTCTGACAAATTTCAAAACAATGTAATTATAACACTTTTTTAACTCCTCTCCTCAACAGATTACTTAATGACAACGACCTAACAGAAATACAAGAGGGTTTGTTTGATGGTTTAAGAGCATTGACACGCCTGTGAGTAAAGAAAAGGAAAATTTAAAGATACAAAATGGTAATATTAAAAATTATTTGTGTGACAAATCGGACACCTGCAGATTGAAGGTGGAAAAAATAATGAGTTACTGAGTAAGAAAGAAAAAATACAAAAATGTTGCTGTAGGAGATCATAATTTTATACCTTAGTTATTAAATGTTTGTTGGATGAATGAGCAAAATAATGCACAGCAAGGATGTTCCAGTAACTTAACAAAATGATAAGAGCCAGACTTATCGAAACTATCAGAAATCAACTTTCACAAAAAGTCAATAAGTCAGGATGTTTACCAGTCTTGTTTTTCTGAAATTAGTTTGGAAAACTCGTCATAAATTGGAAGATGTGAAAACATTTATCTGTCATTGCCGTGTTATTCTTTTTATCAGATGGCTGCAAGACAACGGAATCAAGAAGCTTACTAAACACGTTTTCAAAGATTTGACGAATTTGGAAGAGCTGTGAGTATAATTTGTCTACAAAAAATATTAACTCTTTCAATATCAGTGTTCTCCTCTTTTAAATGGAAAAATTATTCGAAAATAAATCCCCGCAAGTTGCAGCGGGGTTACGTTTATACAAAACGCGCGCGAGCAAAAATATTTAACGGATTATTATTGAATGTACACTGATTTTATAAAAGCACATGATAGGCTTAAGTCGCTTAGAAAAATTACAGTTGAGAGCGATTGTATCATATTAACGTTACGGAGGGCAGCGTAACGGAGAGACTCAGACTCAAAAGCCGCTGATCCTGAATTTCCTTCGACTAGCTGTGCGGACGTAGTCCCACTGCCTAAGGAGAAACCAGCCACTGTTATTACTAAACTAATCATAACCGATACAATTTCCTCAAATGTGATTGGTGCGTCAGCTGCTTTATATTTCACTAATCATTCTGTACGGGTGTAATCGGACAGTTTAATCGGACAGTTGGCTGTAATCGGACACCTGTGATCGGACAGGATCATATGACAGGATCAAATGAAGTCCACTCAACTAAATTCACCAATCATAGAATTGATCACAATAACCATAGCAACAATCACTTACCCTGAAAAAAAAACTGGGAAATTTCCAAATTTTTTGCTTTAGCCATTGTCCCTGCTGAAGATTTTTGTCCTAAATTTTTTTTTTTCGGAAATTGAAATGGTTTTGATTAATTGGTAGCAGGACTTCTTGGCGTCCAATTATGTCTTAAGTCATACTCGTGATTGACAAATCAGACTCCCGCTTCGCGCTCGTCCGATTTTGTCAATCACTCGAGTGATTACAGATCTAGACCGAATTGGACTCCACTCGTTCCTATCACCATCACATATAAGACCAATCTCGGTAACTCTGGCTTTGTCAAAGCTGGCCGAGCAAGTATCTACGAAGGCCTAGCTACCCTGAGAAGAACGATCCGACCCAATTTTGGCGTTACCCCAAAATCTTCTACGCTGCATGCTCTCATCTCCCCAAAGATAGTCGAAGTGCAATCCAAAGCGCTGTAAAAGCATCAGAGCAGTGGTCTTCTTACAACAGTCTTCAGGTGAACTCAGATAAGTGCAAAGAATTGATTATTGACTTCAAAAGAACCAACAGTAGTTCGACGCCGTAATCGTCAACTCCAAGGAACTTGAACTTGTTGCCTAAACCGCATATTAGGGTAAACATATCTAATACCTTTCAATGAAATTGTCATGTCTCTGATGTAATTAAAAGGGCCAATAAGCTCACACATGTCTTGATCTTGCTGGAGCGAGAAAATGTTCCGGCTCATGATATCATGTGCTTCTATCTTACCTGCATTAGAGCGTGATCAGAAACGCGTGCTTTCTCGTAATTCCTCCTAGCGTTTCATATCATTACAATCGAGCATTTTATAACATCAGAACTTTGAAATACAAGCGCAAAGAAGAGTGTTATAAATTCTTTTATTAGCCATATCTAATACTGCGCGTAAACTCCATCATCAGCTACCAACCAAGGACATCACAGAATATAATTTTATTCCAAACATCGCACTTTCATGTTCCCAAAATGCGCATTGATCATTACGAGAACACATTTATTCCATTCATTTCCAAACAATGGAACTTTCGTACGTGGTGTTTTTTAGAATCATTTTATATTACACGAGATTATTACTTTAGAAATGCGTATAAGTCAGTCTTAAAAAAATATTGAATATTTTAATGAACTTTCTCTCACATCTCTCCCCCTCTCTCTCCCTCCCTCCCTCTCTCTCTCTCTCTCTCTCTCTCTCTCTCTCTCTCTCTCTCTCTCTCTCTCTCTCTCCCCGATCTGACCGGTACGTGGTCCTTCGCGGTAGTGGTTTTTTAACATGTCACATTACTAGGAGTTATATGCGTAAGGATGCTTGAGTAAAGGGCATGAAATCTTAATATAACTGGAGTAGCTCAGCGCTCTTCCTACGTTAAGTATGAAGATAAACTGGCGTCTAGTAAAATGTAGCCCAAGTCTGGCTGTTTCCTCATACTGTATTACTTTTCACGCGAATTACATTCCGGCTGATGTTTTTTTTTCTGAATTTTCTGAAGTTCTGATGCATTTCCCCTTGAACCTTTCAGGGATCTGTCTAATAATAAGTTTGAGAATCTGCCACAAGACGTCTTTAGTAACCTAACAAATCTCACAAACCTGTAAGTCAAAAGTAAAACATTACAAAACAAAAACAGCCACGATAAGGAAAGTGGTTCTCATCTTAAGCATGTTCGAGTTACGAGAATTTCTCAATTTCGGTCTTAACCCTTTCACTCCCAAGATCTCATCAGTAATTCTCCTTACTATCTGCCGTACAATTTTTATGATGCTAGCTTGGAGAATTTGGTATTGGATCAAATAAAGTATTTCTTTATTCTCTTGTCTGTTTGATAATGCATTGACACTGTAAGGAGAAATTCCTTCTAATTCACTCATGGGAGTTAAAGGGTTGAATTCACAACGCAAGAAATGGACGTTTTGAACTTAAACTTGATTTTTCATTACACTAATGTTACCAAATTATGTCTCTCCACTTGATCTAATTAAACATGTTCACCAAAACGTATCCCACTGAATGAATGCCAATGATATATCTTTTTATCGTTTGCATTGTAAAAAATACCGTCAATCTTACCAGTTGCAATCATAAGCGACGGGAACCATTTTGTTTTGCCATTAAACGCAAATGACAGATGTTTTCCATACACTAAAACCTATCGTTCGTCAATGTCTGGCTTACTGTTTCGTACTTACAGGTTTTTATCCAAAAACCAAATTGGAGAATTACCATCAACGATATTTGTTAACCTGACCAAGCTTAAGGCATTGTGAGTAGAGATGGAAATCTTGAAATATTAATTAGCTGACAGTCGATTGATTGATTTATCGATTTGTGAAAAAAAAAACAGTAAGAGGAGTAGAAGAAGGTTGGTCACTGACAGGTTTCTGTTTTACAATTTAACAGAAAAATAGAGAAAAATAAGTTAAAAAAGCTCCATTCTAAACAATTTCGCAGACTGGCAAAGCTGTATGAGCTGTAAGTAGTTTATATATTCATCTGAGTTTTTTATGAGTCTGGTTTTCTGCATGTAGGCTGACTTTGCCTAATTGACAAACTTTTTCCTCATCGCAATTTCCTACAGAAAAGGCTTGGGCCGATCAAGTTTTCCATATTTATGAAAATTTAAGGCCCTGTGTCACAACTTCCCCATGTTTTTCCGGAATGCGTAATATAAATGTATGCGGAGGGTCTGTGGAGATTACTGGAAAACCTCTGGGTCGGGTTAGATATAATGTAGACAAATTTTCAGTAACAACTTGTATTTAAAGTTCGTGCAATGAAGAGGCTCCTCTCGAAAAGTCTTTAAACCTAAAAAAACTTCTGTGATTACATTTGGAAATGTTCGTAAATTTTCTTCCCTCTAATGAAAAATGTTATCGATGTCCCGTTCTTTAATTCCCGAAGTTCGCCTTCCATTTGATTTTCTTCCTTTGCTCATTAGCTATCTGTCGGGAAACAAACTAGGATATTTGCCAGAAGGGATTTTCAGAGGCCTAAAGGAGCTTGAGATTCTGTAAGTAGAATATGAAATTCATTTGTGCTTAATTTGATCAAAGTGGTATCTCAGTATCTTCTAATAATCGCACTTATCAGTTTGAGATGCACACATCAATGCCCAAAAATTATATCATAGCTGTTTGGCTAATTGTTTTCATTTCATCTTTTTTTTTGTAAGAGAACTCTTTGACAACGAATTGACGAAAGTTTCCATCAACGACTTCAAAGAAATCAGGCAGTTAAAAATTCTGTGAGTGTTCAATTTTTATTAATGATAAAATGAGAATCAAATTATGAGACACTGACTGCCATCAAAGGTTCAGTTAAAAAAATAATCAAAGGGCGTCTGTGGCCAACTCGTGGATAACGAATTAAAGATATGTTCTTTTAAAGTTACTATCAGTAAACTAAGGTGTTAAAAAAAAGATGGAAAGTAGAACTATTGCAGGTATAGAAATTATAGTACTTGAATATGAGATGGAAATCCCCCCGGGGGGAAGTACATGAGTCATTTCTTACTGGGTATGTGCAGCTGGCTTCTCAGAACCTCTGTCGTATTTCAGCCTAGACCCCATCTTTGTCCGCTGTTGGGCAAGACCGGAATGGATTGGGAGCCGTTTATTAAATATTAAAATTCGGTTGCAACTTTTTTATCATGAATCTTCCTCCTAATGAATCCGTACTTGCCATAATTTTCTTACGCCTGAAATCTCAAAAATGTGTAACCCCATTCTAGTAACTCTTTTGAAAATAGCTGAAAATGCAACGCCATAAAAGTCAATGCAGTCGTGAAAATGCGACCCTAGCGGCACATTTTTCACCTATCTCTAGGAATTTTAACCCTCATTGTATTTATTTACACGGATGCGATAGAAATTAACTGGAAAAGCATTCCTTGAAATAGATAGTCGTCGTGTGTTTTGAGCGACAATACCGGCCAGATTATGGTCATGTCTCGGCAACCAATCATAAAATGATATTTCATTGTTACCATCAAAACAGTCACGTTTGCATAGTGTTAAACAGAGAAATAGAACTATATTTAATCTGAAATATTGTAAGGGTTTCCATATATTGGTGTGGGGAAGAAGAATGGAAATATTATATTACTTTAAGCCATTCGATACAAAAATTATAATAAGACAGGTTGATTATTTCTTATTCCTTTTGGCGATCTCATCTAAGTACAATTTCTTTCACCTTTTTCTTATTGCGGTTGTGAATTTGGTACGGAAACAGTTGCTCCGTTTCTATGGTGATTAGATATCGTTGTACTATTTTGCGATAAGCTATGTTTTTAATTATGTCAATTTTCTAGTTGTAAATCTCTCTGGTAAAAGTTAACCTCGCACAGGAATTCCTGGAAACTCCTGCTTCTTATACTATTGATTATTATCAGACTGGTTTTTTTTTGTCAAATTCTAAAGTCAAATTTACGATTCCAGAATATTTCTCAAATTTTAAGTTAACACCTTTAACACCTCTTTTTAAAAAAAGGTGACTATGATTGTAAATAGCTTATGCTTTTTCATCTCCACACTGAATTTGTAATTATATAACTTATGCGAATAACACGTAGTTTTCTAGGGCGGTACCTTAAGTAGGCCCCTTCTTCTCCAAATTTTCTGTTTACTCTGTTGTTAACAATCCTCTAAGGCTATTTTCTCGTAATTTCAATTCTGTCAATAGGTTAATTATAATTTTTATATTATCAATCTTGCCTTCGTTCTGGCCGGTCTTAACCGTAAAATTAAGAAATTTAAGGTAGAAGATGATTTTGTGATTCAGTAAACAATTCGAACTGTCGTACGTACTCTAACGTGATTCGCTGGCTGAAACGGAGCGATCGCGATGTAAGAAGATTGACAGCTTAGAAATGTCATCTTTGGTGTCACCTTTATAAGCTGGTGCACAGCATCTTTCAATCAGAGAAAATATAGCAAAGTAGAACAGTGTGGACTTATGTCAAAAGAAATAAGTTGAACTGTGGTGAATAAGATCAAGACTGGCTAGTCCCCGAGAGTAAGAATTGTAGTATGAGCTCAACCAGGAAATAAAGAAAATTCAACCGAGTGTAGGGAGAGAGTAATTCTTCTAACAATAGAAAAACATCAAAACGAAACGACCATACTGAAAAGACCGAAATTGGCTTAGCTGCCGAAACGTCCAAAAAAAACCCTGAAACGAAAGAAATAATGCTATAAATTTTTTTATGTCACGAGTACATGTTTCCGTGGGAATTTCCATGTCAGCAGCTCGCTGCGATTCTCGCTCGTTCTTGATCTTTAAATTGATCTTAGCACTAATCTGAAACATTCGAAGTCCATTTCAATTTAGTAAATGTCGAAACAGCCGTGTCAAGACAACAAACTTCGCAACGATCGATGCAATCACAATGGCGTCAGGACTTCGGACTTCTTCGGAAGGATAGATCTCGAATTCGGAGCCGACTAATTACGACTAATTACGAAGAGTTCACGCTAATTTGCATATCCCAAAGTGTCAAAAACAACTCGTTTCTACGCTATCGCGTATCCACGAGTTAAAAAAGCACAAATCTATACGCTTTAAGTTTAAAGCAACAGTCCGGAAATGCTCTTCTATTTACTGATTTCATCCTTATATTCCTGTCTTTAAATATCTAATTTTCAGATATTTGCATTATAACCGCATGAGAGAGATTCCCTACAGATTTTTTGAAGAGTTGCAGGATATATTACGAGTGTAAGATTTTAATGTGATGTATTTGATACATTTACGGTTTATTAGCAGAGCTATATGAATAGAAAGCGTCTGGGGGTTCCTTTAATTCAAACATTCACTAGCACAGAGCTTCAGGCAAACGAGTTCGTGGTTTCTATATTACTACTATTTACTACTAAATATCTATGGTCGGTATTCTTACCCTATTGACAACTTTTATAACAACCTCCATTTTGTTGGGTAATACGTCTCATAAAGACTGCTATTGCGCACTAAATTGCTTTACAATATCGCAAGAAGAATTTTCGAACATATTCAATGAACATTCATAGGTACAAAAACCCCATATGAGGAAATGAATTCTGATTGACTGATCTCGCTTTACCTTTGTGCTCTTAGGGTATAGGCTTTTGGTTTTATCTTTTACTCTATCCTTATGGACTGAATAGCATCAAATTTTACGGTTGCAGGAGTTTGGACACAAACCTGATGTGTTGTCATATGCACAAGGAGGACGCTGACTGTGCTTTCATTGAAAACGACGACTTTGCAAACTGTGAGAGCATGTTCAAGAACCCAACCCCGAGGAAGAGCATATGGGCAGTCGGCTCCCTTTCCCTGGCTGGGTCGGTGTTTGTCATCACATGGCGTTCAGTCTTTAAGGATACAAACACGGTACAATCAATCATGTTGTTGCACTTGGCAGTCTCTGATGGTGTAATGGGAGCATACCTAATCACACTGGGTGTCAAAGATCTGTTGTGGAGAGGAGAGTATTACTTACGTGACTTCGAGTGGCGGTCCAGTTTAGCTTGCCAGATAACTGGTGCTACCTCTTTGCTATCCAGTGAGGTCTCCTTGATGCTAATGGCTTTGATATCTGCAGACCGACTCAAGAACATTGTGTTCCCGTTCAGAGGTGGAGCACTTTTGCGGAAGATGACCCACATCCTTTGCGCTATCATATGGCTCGTCGGCTTCCTCCTGGCTTTCTTTCCGATGTTTGGCTTGAGATACTTCGAAGATTTTAAAACATATCACAACTATTACGGAAAAAGTGTAGTCTGCCTTCCCTTACAGCTCTCTCGTCACAAAACGGAAGGCTGGGAGTACTCTGTTTCTGTATTTATTGGCCTCAATTTCTTCCTCTTCATATTCATCACAGTTGCATACCTCGCCATATTCATAAGCAGAGTTCGAGTTAAAAACCAATCAGCCAACACAAGGAGGGAGACCGGTCTGGCCAAGAGAGTGTTCTTCATCATCTTCACTGACTGTCTCTGCTGGATGCCAATCATCGTGTTTGGTATGATGTCGCTTTTGGAGAAGAATTTCAAGCCACCGAGAGACTTAGCTGCTTGGATTGCCGTGTTTGCTCTGCCCATCAATTCAGCGATAAACCCGATTCTGTACACGTTAGCAACACCAAAGGTAAAGAATAACATTTCTTCATCATCTCTTAAATCTAAATTTTTTGAGGCAAGACCCAGTGGTCTGGCGCTTAACACGGTGGGTTCTTCAACGCACTGACAGGGGTCTTCTTAAGCTAGACACTCTAACAGTGACTGTTTCCATTCAGCTGTTTAAACGAGTAGTTTTAAACTGCCTGGGAAAGTTAGCTTATACTTCGTCCAAGTACTGGCCTGAATCATCCCGGTTGCTTTACACTACCAAGAGTGTGATGATTATAAAGACGTCAAGCAAGCAATCGATCGAGATCATTGACACTTGTCACTCTGTAATAATTGATAAGGGAAAATGGTCAGTTGATGGACGTCGTTATTGACAATTTTCTCTCCTCTCCAGGCGCAAGAGTATCTGGGAAGCAAAATAGCAATGCTGAGAAGCTTCATACGGAGTACTTTTCATTGCAGTGAATATCAAGAGGGTAGTTACGCCCATTTTTCCATTCTTTCTATTGCATAGTTCATAGACTAAAGTCGGAAACGTTGTTCTTAATAGTAAAACGTTCTTTCTGTGACTAACGCCACGTTTGAGATGGATATCATATTGTAGTAGTATTAATCCGTTGATTTACTCACGCCTTGTTTGATACGAACAACAAGATCCACGAGAGATTGACGATAAGGGGAAACAAGAAGGTATGAGTATTCTACTGAGTTCTTTGTGTCACCGTATTTTACTCAGGAATCATTTTCATTTCCATTTTTATTTTCTTGATGTTGTCCTTCAATTCGTTTTTTATCTTTGTTTCCCAGATCAACATGAAGGAGAAGCGATGGAAATGCAGATTCTTGGACTGCCACACCCAAATCAAGATGTTTAACCTATAATTTGCTCGTTCATTGTACCAAACCAAGTAGATATCAATTAAAGTTCTCTTTTTTTAAGACATCCGACTGTTTTTGGGCATAAAAAAAGCGCAAAGAACTTTGATGGGGAGATGCACTAAAACGTAACTTCAGTAGCATTTTGAATAAGTTTTTTTAAGTAACCGTACGCTGAAATAGAATCACTCAGCGCTTGTATGGCTAAGATTACTTGTTTTTGTATTTAATTACCCTTGTTTCCAACACATGTCTCGAAAGTTCCTGTCTTCTAAGTAGAGTGGCTAGCTGTAGATTCGTGTTTTGAGGAAAGATGAGTCTTACACTCTTGTATTTATCCATTTATCGAGGTGCACAAGAGCAGCATGGAGACAATCAAATTGGAACTGACCAACATCTTCACAAGGAGGGTATGTAATGACATCATTGTTGATTACAATGTTTTTATAATTATCGAGATCATTGGATTCATTCGAAAATGTATCTCATAAAATGTCGTTAAAAGATCGTTTTGCTTTTTTTCTTGTGTTAGGAAGCTTATTTGCTCACTTATTTCTATGTGTATTTAGATCAGCAAGGAGCTGAAATGCTAGAAATGCAGCAAATACCTCCTCAAGAACAAGGTTATTCACAACTTTTTCTATCTGGTCAAACAAACAACAAAATAAATAATAACTGTCCATTTTACTATTAGTTTTCCAGCTTATTTGATTAGCATTGTTGTGGTTTTTCTTAAACTTTCTTTTCCTTTCAACTTTAATTTAGAAGAAAGTCACGAAGGAGATGAAGACGTTGTTGAAGAGAATGATCTGGAATATGATACAAAGTTGTAATCATTGGTCGATAGAAGGATATCAAGTAAACACCAGTTTAACCCTAAACTTCTTTGTAATCTTAAATAAATAATTAATAATTAGTAATCCTTTTAACTTATTTCATCGTTATAGGTAAAGATAACTTGATGTCATTAGGATGATACGTTGAGCCTATAGGACTGTTGATTCTAGACACCTGCACACGGTACGATCGTTTAAATCGCGAGGGGGAGGTGCCCTGTTAATAGCAACTGATGGCTCAGGAATAAATTTATCACTTACATGAAGCTAGATTTCCCTTACTATAGTCATTGAATGCTCAACAAAAAGATCAATATGTATTATTATTAACAAAGGATTAACTGTAAAATGAAGATTTCCACCAGTAGTCGTAATAGTTTGGTTAAACGCAGTAGGTATATTTAAAACAAGATTACCCTCCAACTTTTCCCGATCAGATCGGACATGAAAAAATATCTTGCAAAGTCGATAATTTCATTAAAAAAATGTGATCTTTCTTTGATATCACTGACCTTCTGATTCCAACGGTTGTTCTCCATATAACAGTCAAAGAAAAAATATGTACTTTCTTACAAGAAAATAATAATAGATGATAGAGTTTAAAATAAGAAAGAACAGTCGATATGGTAACTACATTTGCTCACAAATCTTAGCAAACCTTTCATTGCTTTGCATCTCTTAGTGTCGGAGATATATCGTGAACAGACCTCAGGGGAGAGCAGGACTACCCTGCAAGAAAAATACACCATCTTTATCAACAACATATATAGCCTCTGTTCACATATTATCATTGATCTAATGCTACATATATTCAATAACTGATAATAAAACATTCAATATTTCTTGTATAATTATTATTTTAGTCGAAGAGAATGAAGAAAATCATCAGAAAAAAGTAAACATGTAGCTAATACAGCGAAGTAGCTTGACAACTTTGCAATATCATTTTTAAACTTTTTCTTTGTCTTAATGTTTAGATAACGTTTCTGTCTCACTCACGAGTTACGATTAACTCCTTTAAGTTAGTTTGCATCTATCTGCATGTCAACGTTAGTAGGTAATGATAGTAGATAATAATCTGCAAGTCGTAGTTAGTAGAAAATGATATGAGGTTAGCATAACACTAAATTTGATGTAATTTAAAATTAAAAAAATTAACACTATCAAAAACCTGTATCTGGCGGCGATACATGAGGTGCTTTTGTGTGCTTCACCAAACGCAAATCACCAAAACTGGTGAGAAGTCCTGGGTTGGCCTGTCGAACACTGATCCCATTGTTTAGAAAGAATTTACTGGAGTTGCCTAAGTTGATCAAATTTCTCCCTCCCTCTCCCCCCAGACGTAATGAACAGTCTCAGTGCATTGTATTTTAACTGTTGAATTCATATTGTTTCTCGTAATAAATGATGATAAAAATAAGAAAAAGGAGAAAAATACGTGGGAAGCTAGCTTTACTTGGTAAGTTCATCAAATATCGTTCAATAAGGCGCGCTTGGGAAACAGGAACCCCTAAACTAACATAGATTTAGGGTTAGAAGACTTAGAAGTTGAGCACATGGAAAACGATACAATAGGTTAATTGTTTTGGAGAACTAGTTCTTTAAGGATCTTTTTCGCTGATAAAAGCTATTCATTTCCCTCCGTCTCTTAGTGTATACTAAAAAAAACCATTCACCTCAGTGTCGGCTACAAGCCACTAGCCACCGACACTGAGGTGATTAGCTGCTAAATAGGATTAACTTGGAAAGGAAGTTTGAGTTTTTAACTTAAAAGTGATTTTGTCATTTTATGGACAGCAGCCAGGAGAAGGGCGTAAAGTATATGTCAATGTAAATACGAACATGGTTCTTCATTATCTGAACACTCTCTAAGTCTTTGCTTAAATAAGCATTAATGCATGGGAATACAAGGGCGCACAATACTCTAACGCCGGCCTAATGCAGGTAAGATACAAACACATAATATCATGAGCCGAAACATTTAGTTGCCCCTTTAGCAATATCAAGAAATGTATGAGCTTATTGGCCCTTTTGATTACATCAGAGACATGACAATTTCATTGAAAGGTATTAGATATGTTTACCCTAATATGTGGTTTGGGCAACAAGTTCAAGTTCCTTGGAGTTGACGGTTACAACGCCGAACTGGTGTCGGTTCTCTTGAAGTCAATAATCAATTCTTTGCATTTATCTGAGTTCAACTGAAGATTTTTGTAAGCAGACCACTGCTCTAATGCTTTTAGAGCGCTTTGGATTGTACTTATACTACCTTTGGAGTGATGAGAGAAAGCAGCATAGAAGATTTTGAGGTAACGCCGAATTGGCTCGGATCGATCTTCTCAGGGTAGCTAGGCCTTCGTAGATACTTGCTCGGCCAGCTTTGACAGACCCAGGGTTACCGAGATTTGTCTTACATGTTTGGTAATAACAGTGGCTAGTTTCTCCTTAGGCAGTGGAACTACGTCAGCACAGCAAGTCGACGGAATTTGCGATCAGCGGATTTTGAGTCCGGTTACGTTGCCCTACTTAATGTTAATATTATACAATCGCTCTCAATTATAATTTTTTAAGCGACTTGAAATAGGCCCATCACGTGCTTTTATGAAATAAGTGTACATCCAATTATAATCCATCAAATAGTTTTTCTCGCGCGCGTTTTGTACAAACGCAACCCCGCTGCAACTTGCATGCGGGATCTCTTTTTGAATACTGTTACATTTAAAGGAGGGCAACATTGATTTTGCAATTTAAAAATAAACTTAATTCTTTTTTTATTATACTCACAGCTCTTCCAAATTAGTAAAATCTTTGAAAACGTGTTTAGGAAGCTTCCTGATTCCGTTGTCTTACAGCCGTCCGATAAAAAAGACAGAATAATACGACAGATAAATGTTTTCATATCTTCCAATTATTATGAGTTTTCGGGGGGTGAGGAATTCGTAGATACCCGGTTTCAGCACCACTGTCGCCTTAAGGCGCATTTAGTGATCTCTTACAAAACCACTTTCCGAAAACTATCCTCCCTGAGGGGAGGGGAGGGGATAAAAGTGTTTGAGCGCCTACGGCATGTTACAATTTAGAATGTTTTAGATAAAACGTTGTTCTTTTTGTCTTCTAAAGTAAACATTTGATTCTTTAAAAGCTGGTAATGTGTTGATGACTCACGCCATGTCGATTATATTATATAAATATGCAAAACTGGCTGAAAGGCACAATTGCTGACGGTATTGCACAGATGTTTGTGACTGTCATCCATGGTGACTTGAAACGAATGGACAGCGCGTTCATAAGAATATTCATCTTTAGGTAATTATCTGGTAAAGCTGTATGCAGACGGCGTTCTGTATTTGAATTCATTGCTATTTAAAGACCGTTCGATCTGAATCGAAGAAAGGGATCAGAGAAAATATTTTTGAGGTATTTATCCTCTTTGTCATTTAAAATGTCTATACAAGGAAAGATAACAATGAAATATCAGTATATTATGACACAAAGTTAACTGTGTTAAGGGCAGTTCTTTAAATCCTACGGGACAGAATGATTCTTATTGTCCATTCTTAAGATCTCTCTCCCAGCTTTATCATATTATTTCTCAATATTCAAACAAGTCGGAAAGGAATTTTTTAATGAGCATTTTTTTATTTAAAGGGATGATAAAGACATCCATAGTTACTCTGCCCTGTCGTCAAATACTGCGCCAAAGTTTCACAGGAGAGAATAGGGGATTTGAAAATTGATCACTGTGTTTTCCCTTATTCCTTTCAGTTCTTATTTAGACTTTCTCCGCTGGGATAATGATAATAATAACATATTCATGTTTTTTTATCCAGTGAATTGTTCACCGCGACACGTTCTTCTGGCGCGCACCGACCGGAAATACAAGAAAGAATTAAAGAAACTTCTGGAAAATATTTCACTGAAGAAAATGTAACTGTGAAGGTAGAAGAGAAGTTAATTTTATAATAATTTTATAATAATTTCTTTACCTCTCTTTTTCGTCAGAGAGAAACAATTTAATATGGTAATAGGAATTGAGGGTCTCAATAATGCGATGGCTTATTCTGACGACCATTGTATTTTTCAGAATAATTTTCATAGTTTATTATTTTTACAACCAACGGTTAAAATTTGTCAATTTTTGCGCCCAACGGTTTAACTATTGGTATTTTACGACAAACGGTCAACCCCATTGGAACCCTCCAAATTGTTCTTATTATCAAATGTACTAAAATGTGATTCAGGGGAGATCCCGCTAAAGTCTTATTCAGGTACAGCAGTTCTTTAAAAAGATAATATTTTTCTTGCTAATTATGATATCGCTGTATCTTGTCGTTTTTAACTGCTCTGTGAGGTCATAAGATTCGGCCCACATACAAGGCGGTTAAACCAGAGGAAGATACATTATCCATAATTTTACGTTATTTAATCAAATTCTTAAACTCAACTCAATCTTCTTAAACTTCCCTCAGCCCATCAGCTGAAAACAGGAAGATGGTGCCCAGAAGGACCTTCTGGGGTTTCATCATTGCTTTCTGTAAGCACCGTTGTCTTTGTTTACGAGAATCTAGTTAAGAGACCAGAAGTCTTATACAGGCCTATTCCAGCGCATCGCAAATCTATATTTTTTGTGTTGCTCAAATAGTTCGAACCTTTTCACCTCCATGGTGTCCAGCGAGAGAGACACGCGGCGGAGAACCCCTGAGGGGATTGCGAAAATCGAGTTACTGCTCTCGGGCAAATTACGAGACGGTTCAGCGTCTCATTTGATTTCAGTTTCTCTCGCGAATTCGATCCTCTTTACTCCCCGAGAGGAGACGACTGTACGCGCCGTGACGGTGAGCCGGGCGTAATTACAAAATTCAATTAGTGTCGGAAAAATTTTCAACGCAAGAAAATACATGCTAATGATTCTCTTCGTTCAAGTTTCAAGTAAAGTGTACATCCAAAACGAGTCATCCGATGAGCTTCGCGGTTCTGTTTTTAATGCACGTTCGCATAGTTTCGTCACTTACGTTCTATAACGAAATAATCTATCAAAAAGGCGATTAAAATACCTCATTAATCAAATCTTTACGCCAAACTGAGACATCGAAAGAAAAATTCGAATGCGAATCTTACGCGTATCTTTTTCTTACTAGTTTTCATAGACATAACAAATCCCCACCTTATTTGACACATATGCCGTGGCTTTCGATCAAAACGTCGTATCGAGTTTGGCTTTCCGTTGTGGCTATATGAAAGTCGCTTCCATTTGAGATACTATCTCTAAATAGCTTTGTTGAAATTGAAATATCTCAAAACCTAGGCGAGGAGCCGCCATCTTTGTCCCTTCTTTTTTTCTTTATTTTACTTGCAGTTTTGTTAATACTGGAAGTACACCTTCAGAGAGCTGTCCCACGGTTTCACTCAAGTATACTATTACAAGTTCCAAAAGGACATTACGTGGAACTGAATTTCACCATGGAGAGTTCATCTCTAACACCCTGCATTTATGATGAGTACATGGAGGTTCGTGATGGATACAACGAGTCTGCCAATCTTCTTGGTGTATTTTGTGGAAGGAACATTTCTGTCATTGTGCGATCCAGTGGACATAACTTATGGATCAGAAAATCAGCCTATTATTTTAGGTTTCGGGGCTCGTACACCAACAAAAGACTCAACTTTACAGGTATTGTCCTCTGAAATTACTAACTGAAACAATTCTGACATGTTTCAAAGTTGTCGTAACACGGAAGGAATAGATGAAGTACTCCAACTCATTTGGTAATTTCATTTATTTGTTTTCTTCCAGTTGAACCCAACTTAGACAAGGTGGCCAAAGCTCAATTTGTTCTTTTCAACCAAACTTCATCTCTTTGGTGTCCAGCACAAGGTGCACCGGCACCATTTATAGTTTGGAGAAAGAACGGCATTATGGTACAGAACAGTACAAGTGTAAAATACCAGTTGACCGTCACTGAAGAAAACAATGACAAGTACAGCTGTGAAGTGAAGAAAGAGAATGGTTTTGACAAGAAAGAAATCCGTCTTGTCATTGAAAGTGAGTTTTTTCACAAAAAAATTAAGTGGGGTAAGTTTTTAAAGAAACTGTGGTGCCTCTTCGGTGGGGAGTATTACAAGATGATTTGGTTTTGCTCTTCGCAGAGCGAAACATTTCTCCCTGACGAAGGGCTAACCCTCCAAACGTCAGCTTTAGAAAATCTTTACGGTGGCAAATTTTCATTGTAAACTCAGTTGAAAAAAACTAAACTATTAATTTACAAACATTAATTCTCAAGTCAGTCTGGCGTAGAGGAAAATATAATGCGCATTTGCAAAGTTTGCCGAATTGCAAATAAAATGAGCAACTCTTAACGCTCCCTAAACTTTTAAGCTGAAAGACTGACGCAATAGTTTTACAATAGTTTTATTGACCAGGAGCCAATGTATAGTATGAAGCGTTCACGAGATAACTAGATGGCAGCTATCATTTCAGAGTACTCCATTGCACACACTCAGAGAGTACAACCAAAGAGCCTCACAACAAACAAACTTTAGTACATTCATATCGTCTTGCTTTATTCAAGGGTGCCCAGATCCCTGTCGATGTAAAATTGCAGTTGGAATCATGGACGCAGCTACTCGTGTTGAATGTAGAGAAAAACACTTACAGGCAGTTCCACGGCACTTGCCCTTTTCTACAGCGAAATTGTAAGCGTTTCAACTCTTCTCCTTTTGGGCTTTTGGGGGGGGGGGGTGGCCGTAGTAGGCCTGGCATCAAACTTAGTCTCAGAATTCTAAGAAAAACCAGGAAGAATCTAACATACGTTTTTGGAAAAAAGGTTCTCTTCTAATACCTCTAACGGGGACAATAACCGTTAAAGGAGTTAATATTTTCTTCAGGCGGGGGTGAGGGGGGATGGGAAATAATCAAAAGCAATGCAGAAGACGTAAGCTGTCCAATCTAACTCAAAAAATATCCTCATTTTAAAGACTTAGAAAAAAAACCAAATAGAGAAGCCACCACCTGAAGACTTAACAACTCGCCCTTGGTCGTACTGTAATGTTATACTTTTGTTGCTATTGGCGCTTGATGTGCTAAGAGTTAGCACTGTTCACCGATAAAGGGGTGATATTGTCTCGTGTGATGGTTTGAAATAGTTTCAATACTTTCAGGTGGTTAGAAAATAACAAGATCAATAAGCTGCGAGGTGACTCATTTTCTCAGTTAGTCAGGCTGCGAGAGCTGTAAGTGAAATGTAGAATTCTTATATCGGTCATTTTACATGCTTAGGTTTACGATGTGGAATCCATCCCGCAGACACTAAGACACTTCCATATCCGCATTGCACACAAACCAATCACAGCGGAGCCATATTGTCAACTACTTACTCAGTCAGTCAGCTTCTCTCACAAAAAATTAGTTAAAGTAATTTTCTTAGCATCTTTTATGCTGCAAACTGATTAATTGATTGATGTACAAGTTCTCTTCGAAAAGTTCTGAAGGAACAAAATAAATCTAAGGCAAAATACCTGAAAAATAAAGATAAAATTGGAAAAATATGGCAGAAATACCAAAGGAAACGTTGAAAAATCAGTTTAAATTATATGTGAATCTTGTCGTAGAATCTTACATGGAAACCAGATAGAGAGGCTACCGGTGCAAGTCTTCAAAAACAACTCCGAGTTGACCTTCTTGTAATTAACCACTAAACATTAAATGTATTACTGGTTTGGTCTCGATTCAACCGCCATTTGCGTAGAGTTATGCCATTTACTAACTTTGTGAGGAAAGGTTATTTATCTAATAAATCATTTTTTCAGTTTCATAAAAGATTGAACAGGTTACGTTTATTTTGACCCGCCATCGTAATATGCCCAGAGTTTCGTTAATCTCTAATGTTAAATTTTGTAAGTAACCGACTAGTGAGTTCTTTTCTGATACGTGGACATTATCATATTATGTGCATATTGACCTGTCCTATGCTCAGACACTCTTAGTTCTTGGTAAAGCGCCTTGGTAACTAGCCCTTGAATTTAGTCAACAACACTACTTCCCGCAAGCTCAAGCATGAAGCGCACTCCCTTGAATTACATATATGTTGAGTTATTTCCAATTAAGTACATTCTGTAGCTCCAAATCCCTGTGATCTTCCGGGCTCCGTTTTCCGATCCAGTTATTTTCAGCAAAAACCTTATTACAGGCTGCTTCATCAATAAACATGTTCAACGACACCCATTGTAAAGCGACTAAAACAGAACCCTTGATTTATCAATTTGGTTCTGCTTATATTTATGCAAATGTGGTCAGAATATCTTGATCCACTAAATGTGGGCAAACATTTATTCAAGTTCCGTGATTATTGTCGACCATATGACAGTTAAACTCAAACGCGGAGCTGTCTATTGAAGTAGATATTCAAATATTTATTATCATACCAGTAACCGTCAGCAAAAACGTGTTTACGGGCAGTGTTGTAAATAACATCCAATGCATGTTCCACCAAATACTTTTAAACGATTAATACGGATTCCATCACAGGAATAAAAAATTGAAGTACAAATACAAATCCAATATCCCAGCTCACAATTGAACAAATCCTGGTTTCAATCTCATTTCCAAAGTTATCAATCCTGTTACATTCACAAATTGTTTAAAAGGAAAAAATTATCTTTCCTTTGCCAAATCATGGTCCTGAATTTTACCAGATATCAGAATAGCTTAATTTTTATAGTCCCAGTTATCTGACTGGAAGGCATTTCAAAAATGCCCAACTAAAATCCATCATGTATCCTTTTTGTAGGAGCTTAAGAGGGAACCAGATAGAGGAGCTACCAGCGGGAGTCTTCAGTAACAACAACAAGTTGCTCAACTTGTGAGTAGGAAGACTAAAAGTTCATAGTCGACCTACATATTTTTACTATCATATCCTTCTCCAAATTCTTGTTAATTCTAAAATACTCAAATACTGACGAACGACAACAAGTTGCGTAATAATTTAGTTACTGATGAGTCAAGCCACGATCGTGTTTAGAGAGGAACCTTGCTTTTCAGTTCACCACTGATCCAGAGTACCGCAAGATATGGCGTTTGGGGAAGGTTCCATCAGGTTTATATCTCTCGGCGACGTGAACCAAACAAGTTCAGTGGTCGGTATACCCTTCTTGAGAGGGGTTAGGTTATGTCCAGTTAAATTCCCTCGTGCATTATAGGTATTTAAACACGTTATGCATTCTTTTGTAATCGTATGACGCAGTTTTATTAACAATTACAGATTTTTAGGCCGAAACAAGATCAAAAAGTTGCCTGGTAATTTATTTGCTGAATTGGTAAACCTGCACTGGCTGTAAGTGAAGAGTGGTTGTTTTACGGCATTAACTATTGCGTGATCGTGTCGTGACGAATAAAATTGTCGATAATAGTGTAAAATACAAACCGATTACTGTACAAGGCCCCACAAACACGTAGTAATAGACATGTGCACGGATTGTTCACATGTTCAAATTCTCCGAATGTCGAGGTTTGTGCATCAGCAATATTGGTAGGAACATTATAGACTTATACAGACCCATCACAAGTAAAGAATATCGATGAAGGATCGATGGAGGGGGTAAGTTTCGAAAGAGAGAGACTGTGGTCATTCGCTCTGACGAAGGGCTAACGCGCGAGACGTCAGCTTTGAAACTCTTAACGGTGGCCAATTCGCGTTATCAACTCAGTTGAAAATTACCGAATTACCTTATAAGATATCAACTTTAAAGTGATCCAAATCCTATATCCTAGGTCGCATATTTACCACTTCCCGGTTCCAAATTTTACAATTTAAATCCCATCCCATTCTTATCAATTCCACTCCATCTAAAACATGGTTAGAGAGAATAAACGCTGGAGAGCTCAGAGGGTAAGCTTCGAAAACAAATTTGAATTTAAGAGGTATAGTTATGAGAGCCTTTGCTCCAGTTTGAGGGGTCTTCTCTAAAAGGAGAGGAGTCTGGAAACAAATTTGAAGTTGATTTCCTTCGATAGGCGTATTTTGCAAACATTTTGGGTCTTTCAAAAATTGAGATGTTTTACTACATTTTCGTTTAATCAAGGGACTTCACATCTCTATTCGAATAATGTTTAGACTTATAGCACTATTCTTTACTCAGTCGCGTATCAGCTCATCTCCAAGAATCCTCTCTTCCCGGTTCAAAAATTAATAAATTATACCTCATCCCCGCTCCTCCACTACCTATCTTTTTCTCTTTATGACCTTTCAATATCTCCGTAGCGCATTAAACCGTAAAGCCATCACAAAGTATTAGGACTTCAACTTGTAAAGTGGGTATAAACCTAGCCGCATGCAAAACGGGTTCACAACATCACGTGGTGGAGTGCTTTACGAGTAGTTGTAAATAGGACCTGAAAAAAAATTCAAGCCTTCTTCATTCACTTGGATGTTTATTTGGACCCAATTCATTGACCAGCTCCCAGTTGGCTTGTTAGCTCAATTGGTAGAGCGCTGCACCGGTATCGCAGAGGTCATGGGTTCAAATCCCGTACGGGCCTGAATTTTTTTCAGGCTCGTACTAAACTGAGCCCGTACACTAACTGAATCTGGAAAAATAGGTTAAAACTAACTAAAAATAGACATCAGATTAAGGGTATATCCTTCTCGAAGGTACTTGTATGATAACCAAATCAAAGAGCTGCCACCAGGAGTCTTCGCCATGAATACCAAGTTGACTCGCCTGTAAGTAGGCCATAACAGGTTTATATTAGAAATTATTCAAACTTTATTATTTCAAAAAACTCAGCATTCGAAGAGAAGGTTTTTAATCCCATCACCTCATCAAAAGACTTATTGAATCCATTCGAGTGCAAAGTAATGGTGATGTCGATGCCCATCGACACTTTACTACCTTTGCAGGCCTTCGTGCAGTTCTTGAAGGACTGAACCATCCATTCTCCCATACCATCACTAGCTACGTTATAAGGAGCAAAACCTACGTGCTTGACGCCATTGACTTTCATAGAATGCGAAAATTCCTCGCTTCAAAATTGAGGACCATTGTACAATGCACTGGCAATCCATATTTGGCGAATAGTTTCCGTAAAATGGCTATTGTTGTCGTTGCTGACGTGTTTTGCCGCATGAAGTAGATCTCAGGCCAGCGAGAATGTGCGTCAACGAGAAATAAGTAATGCCCATTTCGTCCTAAGCGTAATCAACATGAACTCGGTACCAAGGATTACTCGGCCATAAACAAGGTGTTAGAAGAGCCACTGCAGGTGGTTTTCTAACTTGTTGACAGCTGCCGCAGCTTCTCACAGCTTATTCAATTTCCTGATCAATGCTCGGCCACCATAAGTAAGTGCGAGCCGTTTCCTTCGTCCGTACAATGCCTGGGTGACCTGTGTGCAACTCTTCCAACCAGTCTTCCTAAAACCGGGTAGGGTTGATTACTCGTAGCCCCCAAAGAAGACAATACGAACAAGATTGTTGTCATTCCGTCCTGAGTGAAATGCAAATTGGTGACGACGAGGTGTCATGGCGGTTTGAATATTAAAAACCTTCCTTGCTTCACGTTCCCTGACCGTTCTTCCACTCCGGCATCCACGATAGGGCCGCTTCCATTTGGATCTTGAAGATGAACAAGTTGGTCCAAGATTTAGTTCAACATCCATATGGACGTTTATGTCAATTTAACGGGGAGAGAAAAAAAAGATATTCATGCTGAGCCCATAAGCACACCAGCCGATAATCATTTTCCGCTTAATCTGCTCCGCGCGAAGCCCGCAGATGAAACGAAATTCACATTTTCCCGTGAGACTTTTTAAACCGCTCACAAACTCCACGATGCTTTGCCCCGGTTTCTAATTTGCAGAATAAAATCGGTCTCTCTCTACGACTTACAAGCCAATGGGCAAGTAATAACCACTCAGCAGCGTTGCAAGCTGGTCAAAAGTCTTTGTATTTGTCCGGTAAAAACAAATCCTTTAAGACTCGATAAGCACCACTTCCAAGAGATGTTAAGAGTATTGCTCTTCGTTTAGCGGGACTGTCCGTGTCGTTCCTAATATCGTAGGCGGGGAAATATTCTTGCAACCGTTCGAGATAGAACTCGATAACTTCAGACTCAGCATTGAAGACATCAAAAGGAGGTCTTCCCACTATGTGGTTTACGTTAGGTTGAACTGATATCGTAGATTTAAAACCGGATTTTCTCGTTCGTCGATGTTGGCTGTTCGTACTCCAGTTTAACTCTTCGCCACTGTAGTGTATAGCGTCGAATTAAGTCTTAAAGACACGAAGAAAGCTAGACAGAGGCTTATTTTCCCACGATATATCGACTTGAACGTGAAACATGAAGCGAGGCTGACTAGCCAAAGCGTAAATACTTACGTCATACACCACACAAACATAACGACCGAACAGATGGAGATGGAAAACGAAAACAGTACTGAAAAAACGATGACTTAAGCTGTCCAACTCGTGCGAGGCTAAATCTACGAGGCATCTTTGTTTACAACATTCTCAGGTTAAATCGCTCTCTCCAAGTCTTTCTGCAGTCTACGATTATGTCCGAAATTAGTACTTGGATCAAACATTAACTTTAAATTAAACGTTCAAGCGTTCAACCCTTCAACATGGTGCACTGACAGTGACATAGGTCATTAAAAAAACATAACCTCAACATAAACCTAACTTGTATATTTAATTGTACATGATACATGATGTGATATTTTGCTTTAAACATTTCCACGCTGGCTTACTGTTTTTTTTTCAAGTTAAATCCTTGAAGACTGAGATCGTGCCATACTTTAAGTGTTGGTATACATATATCAATTTGTTCAATCACATTCAAGATTACAGTAAAAGCGTTTGTTTGACCCGAGCACAGCACAATTAAACAGTACTCCGACCGAAAAAAGTACGCAACAGCAGCAACACATAAGAGGTACAATAATTTTAACTAAAACGTAGAATATCTTCTTTTAGGTCCTTAAATAAAAACCAGATAAACGAGCTACCACCTGGAGTCTTCAATAATAACACGGAGTTGATCGTACTGTAAGTAACAGATATCCACGCCTATTTTTGATGTTAGCCTACGATGTGCTAAGAGTGTAATGTCAGTGTTTCCTTAACATGATCAAGACCCTCCTCAAGCTGAGTGGGTGTAGTCAACTATGAAGAGGATAATGAAAGAGGTTGGGACGGTTTGCATTTGAACAGTTTAATCAATGATCATCTCCTGGCATATGTCGGTGGCCCTCGTTTCGTAAATCCTATTTTCTAGTACCTTGCTAACAATGTTTTTATAAGTTTCAATGGGCGTGGCCATTATGTAGAGAGAGGCACTTGCAAGCGGTTCCTTTCTGAAGAACGAGCCTCGCACTCTGCATTTCTTTTCACACCAGTACTGCGGTCGAACGTGACTAGGATTAATACATTTTCACGTATTGGTGATACAAAGCTAACATGTTTGACGTCATTGACTTTCATGAAATGCGCAAATTCCTCGCTTCGAAATTGAGGACTGTTGTGAATTACACAATGCACTGGCAATCCATATTTCCACGTACTGGTGATGCAAAGTTTCCAAAAGTTACAGGTGGTTAAACGGCAACGAATTGAAGAATCTGCCAGGCAACTTAATATTTTCCCAATTAGCTAAGTTGCGATGGCTGAAGTGTACGGGTTGCGTGAATCAAACTTGCACAGCAGCACAGTGGCAAATAAATGGATCAACCTCCGCGTTCCTCTCTAATAAATCATTTCCAGTTTCATAAAAAGATTGAACAGGTTACGTTTATTTTGACACGCCATAGTAACGTGCTCAGAGTTTCGTGAATTACTATAGTGTTAAATTTGGTAAGTAACCGATTCGTGAGTTCATTTCTGATACATAGATATTATTATATTGTGTGCATATTGACCAGTCTTATGCTTAGACATTCGTAGTTCAGAGAGCGCCTTGGTAACTAGCTCTTGAACCCAGTCAACAACACTACTTCCCGCTAACTCAAGCATGAAGTGCACCCCCTTGAATTACACATATGTTCAGTCATTTCCAATTAAGTACATTCTGTAGCTCCATATCCCTGTTTTCACGCAGTGATCTTCGTCTCCTTTTTCCGATATAGTTATCTTCAGCAAAAACCTTATTACAGGCAGCTTCATAAATAAACTCAATTGCATGTTCAATGACACCCATTTTAAAGTGACTAATACAAAACCCTTAATTTATCGATTTGGTTCTGCTTATGTTTACGCAAATATGGTCAGAATATCTTGATTTTCTAACTATGGGCATACATTATTTAAGTTCAGTGATTGCCGTCAACCATATGGTAGTTAAACTCAAACGCGAAGCTGACTCTCTTGAAGTAGACATTCAAAAATTTATTATCATACCAGTAATCGTGTCGCAACGAATAATAATGTCGATAATAGAGTATAACACAAAAAAGCGATTATTATACAATAACCCACCAACACGTATTAATAGACATGGGCACGGATTGTTTACATGTTCAAACTCTCCGAATATCGACGCTCGTACATCAGCGATATTGGTAGGAACCTCAAAACAGCCTCTATTGAAACCATACGAGTGCTTACAAATGGTGATGTCAGCAACTTTTCGACCTAAATCCAGGACATATCCCCATTTTAGGGACTTAGACAACAACCAAATAGAGGAGCTACCACCTCAAGTCTTTCATAACAACTCCCAATTGGTCGAACTGTAAGTAACCAATCTTAATGCTTTTGTTTCTATTGGTGCTTGATGTGTTAAGAATTATGAAATACCTAACTCTTAGTGTGAGTAGCCAACCATGAAGGCAGTGGAAAAGGGTTTGTGGATTTGCAGCGTTGGACTACAAGAAGTAACCTCGTCCCTTTGGACCATCTTTTAGTTTAATAAATGACAAAACACTGCAATTTTCAAACAAAACCACCAAGTTAGGTTGTTGGTCTTAGCTTTCACGATTATATATCCTACTGTTCTAATTTTATTTCGATGTGATAAGAGTGAAATGTAGGTGTTTACTTAATATGATCAAGGCGCTCCTCGAGCTTAGTGGGTGTAGTCGACCATGAGGAGAATGAAAGAGGGTAGGAAGGTTTGTATTTATACAGTTTAATCAATGATCACTTCCTAGCATATGTTGGTGGTCCTCGTTTTGTAAATCCTATTTCCTATTCCCTTGCTAATGATGTTCTATCGGTCTGCACCAGAACTGCGGTCGAACGCGAATAGGATTTATACATTTTCACGTATTGGTGATGCAAAGTTTCCAAAACTCACAGGTAGTTAAACGGCAGCAGGTTGAAGAATTTGCCAGGCGACTTATTTTCCCAATTAGTCAAGCTGCAGTCGCTGTAATTAAAAAAATTTTCCCTATATATAAACTATTTGAAGTGTCACAAGACTCACTTCAGTCAATTGATAGTTAACATAAGACTCATCGTCATCTCCAAGAGATAATGAATAAGAAAACTTATGGGTGGCGAAAATCAAACTGGCACAGTGGCAAATAAAGGGAGCAAACTAATGAATCTAATGAATCACTTTCAGTCTCATAAAATATTGGATAGGTTACGTTTGTTTTGATCTGCCATCGTAATATGCTCAGAGTATCCTTAATTGCTAGTGTTGTAAGTAACCGATCAGTGATTTCATTTCTGACACATAGATATTATAATATTGTGTGCATATTGACCTGTCTTATGGTTAGACACTCGTAGTTTAGAAAGCGGCTTGGTAACTAGCCGTTAAACTCAGTCAACAACACTACTTCCCGCTAACTCAAGCACGAAGGGCACTCCCTTGAATTACACGTATGGTCAGTCATTTCTTGCAAAAGAGTGACGTCACAGAGCACAAATTAGTGTCAGGTTTTTGTTGACCTTTCCTATCTCCCGTTTCACCTTTGGGGGAGGGGAGGATACGGTTACATGTGGGCTACCATTTTCAACACAAGTTTACTCTGATTGGCTAACTAATTTCGAAGTCTTCAATAACAACTTAGAGTTGACTCACATGTGAGTAATAAATTAGAACCTTTACGATCGCATCGATTATCCATACATTTGCCTCATTTATCAAATATCGGCAAAGTTTCTTCAAGTTCAATGCATGGTGAATAACAGATGTTCGTTGGTGGTTTTTAAAGCCAGTTGACTTATTTAAGTCCTTGGTCAAGACGCAACAGCTGTAGGAGCAAAACTTTACTCTCATGACCAGTTTGTACAACCCTTTAACATGGTTCACTGACAGTGGCATAGTCCATTTAAGAAAAACGAGCAAGGGAAGGATGAACATAGCTTTTTCCAGACAAAAGCTTACGTTTATCCTAACCGCTATCGTGATGTGCTCAGAGTCTCTTTAACTAAACGTGATCAAGAAGGTCCTGAAGGTTATTGGGTGTAGTCAGCCATGGGAGGGTGAAAGAGAGTGGGACAGTTCATAGGTGGACGGAGTTAAACAGAAAAGAGAAACCTACCCTCATAAAGCAATCCTTTTAGTTCCATAAATGATCATATCCTATCAGTTGTTCTATGTTTTGTAAATAAAATTATTTATTCCTTTCATAAGGAATAAATAATTAATCCATTATGTATCCTTTTTGTAGGAGCTTAGAAGGGAACCAGATAGAGGAGCTACCAGCGGGAGTCTTCAGTAACAACAACAAGTTGCATCACGTGTGAGTAGGAAGACTGAAAGTTCATAATCGACCTACATATTTTTACTGTAAAATCCTTCTGCAAATTCTTGTTTATTCTAAAATACTCAAATACTAACGAACGACAACAAGTTGCGTAATAATTTAGTTACTGATGAGTCAAGCCACGATCGTGTTGAGAGAGGAACCTTATTTTTTAGTTCACCACTGATACAGAGTACCACAAGATATATTTGTCAGCGACTAGGGAAGGTTCCATCAGGTTTATATTCCTCTGCGACGTGAACCAAACAAGTTCAGTAGTCGGCATACCTTTCTTGAGAGGGGTTAGGTTACGTCCACTTAAATTCCCTCGCGCACTATAGATATTTAAACACGTTGTGCATTCTTAGGAAATCGTTTGACGCAGTTTTATTAACAATTACAGATTTTTGGGCCGAAACAAGATCAAAAAGTTGCCTGGTAATTTATTTGCTGAATTGCTAAACCTGCACTGGCTGTAAGTGATGAGTGGTTGTTTTACGGCATTAACTATTGCGTGATCATGTCGCGACGAATAAAATTGTCGATAGTAGTGTAAAATACAAACCGATTACTGTACAAGGACCCACAAACACGTAGTAATAGACATGTGCACGGATTGTTCACATGTTCAGATTCTCCGAATGTCGAGGTTTGTGCATCAGCAATATTTGTAGGAACATTACAGACTTATACAGACCCATCACAAGTAAACAATATCGATGAAGGATCGATGGAGGGGTAAGTTTCGAAAGAGAGAAACTGTGGTCATTCTCTCTGACGAAGGGCTAACGCGCGAGACGTCAGCTTTGAAACTCCTAACGGTGGCCAATTCGCGTTATCAACTCAGTTGAAAATTACCGAATTACCTTATAAGATATCGACTTTAAAGTGATTCAAATCCTATATCCTAGGTCGCATATTTACCACTTCCCCGTTCCAAATTTTACAATTTAAATCCCATTCCCATTCTTATCAATTCCACTCCATCTAAAACATGGTTAGAGAGAATAAACGCTGGAGAGCTCAGAGGGTAAGCTTCGAAAACAAATTTGAATTTAAGAGGTATAGTTATGAGAGCCTTTGCTCCAGTTTGAGGGGTCTTCTCTAAAAGGAGAGGAGTCTGGAAACAAATTTGAAGTTGATTTCCTTCGATAGGCGTATTTTGCAAACATTTTGGGTCTTTCAAAAATTGAGATGTTTTACTACATTTTCGTTTAATCAAGGGACTTCACATCTCTATTCGAATAATGTTTAGACTTATAGCACTATTCTTTACTCAGTCGCGTATCAGCTCATCTCCAAGAATCCTCTCTTCCCGGTTCAAAAATTGATAAATTATACCTCATCCCCGCTTCTCCACTACCTATCTTTTTCTCTTTATGACCTTTCAATATCTCCGTAGCGCATTAAACCGTAAAGCCATCACAAAGTATTATGACTTCAACTTGCAAAGTGGGTATAAACCTAGCCGCATGCAAAACGGGTTAACAACATCACGTGGTGGAGTGCTTTACGAGTAGTTGTAAATAGGACCTGAAAAAAATTCAGGCCTTCTTCATTCACTTGGAGGTTTATTTGGACCCAATTCATTGATCAGCTCCCAGTTGGCTTGTTAGCTCAATTGGTAGAGCGCTGCACCGGTATCGCAGAGGTCATGGGTTAAAATCCCGTACGGGCCTGAATTTTTTTTTTTTTTCAGGTCCTATTTACAACTACTCGTTTCAGTAGTGTTCTTAGCTGCGAGGATCTCTTAATTTTGTCTCTCCACCGCAGTGCAAATATATGAATTTTCATATATCTAAAATCTTCAAGAATCAAAGTAGTTATGGCGATGTGAACTATCACATTGCTAAACAACATCCCTTATTAAAAAGTACTACTGCCCGAGAGCATTCCAAACACCGAAACATAGTACTAGACTACAGTATGGGCGATTTGATATCAGCGGAATACGAACAAGATAGTTGTCATTCTGTCCCGAGTGAAATGAAGATTGGTGACGACGAGGTGTCATGGCGGGTTGAATATTAAAAACCTTCGTTACTTCACACGCCCTGACCGTTCTTCCACTCCGGCATCCACGATAGGGCCGCTTCTATTTGGATCTTGAAGATAAAGAAGTTGATCCAGGATTTAGTTCAACATCCATATGGACGGTTATTTCAATTTAACAGGGAGAGAAAAAAACAAAGATATTCATACTAAGTCCAAAAGCACACCAGCCACAATACAAATAGCTTTCGCTTATAGTGAAAGAAACTGCTCTGGTGAACTCTTAAAGTCACTCCTTACAAGTTAGAAACTTTGTAGAGACGAGAAAAGTCGACTAAAATAGATGTTGACATAAAAAGTGCTGGAAATATGACGGGAAAATAACGAGCATAAATAGGCATTGCAGCCATTGTTCGGCGCATACAATCTGTCCTGCAATGTCCAGCGGTGCACCAGCATAAGAGGGGAATGATATTTCCACTGGATCGCACTGCAAGGTACTTGAAATATCGCTCATAATCTGTGTAGTATAAGATTGAAGCTGCCGCTCCTGTTTCGACTTCCATCCGGAATTCTACGCCTTCAATCTGCACAAAGACCTTCATAGCAGGTGCTGAAAGTCCTGACTTACGCAGCTCTTATTTCTAACTCTCTTCCAGAGTGAAAATGGACCTAAGAAATTCATCTCCCATGTTCTCCTGCAGTTCAGCTTCTGAATCCTGTTCCGTGTGATGTAGATGTTGTTTGCTCGCCATCTCTTTTGGCGGTGGTTTTGCATTGCGACACTCAGACTATGATCCGTTACATGCCAGTTAAACATTCAGAATTCTTGTATTTGCATTTGTCTGAGGTGTGGTTGGCTAGCCCGCAGCGAAAACAGCGTTTCCTTTGGTGACGTCGACCCACTGAGCGACCGCGTGACCACACGTTGTCACGCTTAACCTGATTTACGCCCGACGAAGAACTTTCACCGTAAGGATTTCCTCCGAAGTGTCGCACATCCTCCTAGGCTATTTCTTGGGCGATTGCAGCGTCCACTGCTTCTTGAAAAGTTAAGTTGGCCGATAATAATTTACACTTAATCTGCTCCGCGTGGAATCGCGTGGATCGCGTGGAATATCATTTAACTGCACGTTGGTGAATTCACATTTTCCCGCGAGACGTTTTAACCCGCTCCCAAACTCCACAATGCTTTGCCTCGATTTCTGGTTTGCAGAATAAAATCGGTATCTTTCTGCGACTTACAAGCGAATGTGCGTGTAATGACCACGCAACAGCGTTACAAGCTGGTCAAAAGTCTTCGTATTCAGCGCTTCCGGGAATGACAAATCCTTTAAGACTCGATAAGCGCCACTTCCAGTAAATGTTAAGAGTATTGCTCTTCGTTTAGCGGGACTGTTCGTGTCGTTCTTAATATCGAAGGCGGTGAAATATTCTTGCACCCGTTCGATATAGCTCTCGATATCTTCCGACTCAGCATTGAAGACATCAAAAGGAGGTCTTTCCGCCAAGTGTTTTGCGTTAAGGTTGAGCTGATATCATAGATTTAAGACCGGATTTTCACGTAATGCTCCGTTCGTCGAGGTTGGCTGTTAGTTCTCCAGTTTACCTCGTCGCCACCGTAGCCTACGGCGTCGGATTAAGTCTAAAGACGCTAAGAAAACAGGACGAAGGCTCCCACGATATATCGACTCGAACGGGATATATGAAAACGAGGCTGACAAACGCCAGTGTGAATACCGTATTTATTCGATTGAGCGACCTGGGCGCTTATTTAATTTTTGGACTTTCAGGGTGGGCGCATATTCGAGGTGGGCGCTTATTCGAGGCTGGGCGCTTATTGCATTTTCACCATTTTCAGTAAGTAAAAAGTTTATTTTATAACAAAACAATAAACGAGAACAAAACATGATAAAATATTAAAGAATATAAATTGTAACTGTTCATTGCTCGGTTTATGCCCAGGACTAGCAACTCATTGTTCGGTCTTCGCAGAAGTCTCTTTTGCTATCATAA
This sequence comes from Pocillopora meandrina, assembly GCA_942486045.1. Classification (NCBI taxonomy): domain Eukaryota; kingdom Metazoa; phylum Cnidaria; class Anthozoa; order Scleractinia; family Pocilloporidae; genus Pocillopora; species Pocillopora meandrina. Next base: position 1,295,645 of record CALNXJ010000066.1, read on the forward strand.
TTCTCAATCAACTTCAATGTCATCGTCACTCAGCTCAATAAGTGAACTTTCTGGTGCTGCCTCCTCGACATCAGACAGCGTAACGTCAGCAAATGGGTCAGTCGCGCAAGAAGCTGTTAAGGCTTGCTGGATGGATGCCGGGCGATCTTGTCCTGTATGACAAGATTGACCCTCCTTTAGGCAACCCGTCAGATCCGTCAGGAGCCACAGTAAGCACGCAGCTTCTGAAAGAACGGATAATTCACTCTCTGTCTAGCGTTTCCCAGGCCTCAAGAACCCACTTGACGATTTCAGGACGAGGTGGGCCACGCATGTTTCCTGCGGCTGTAAATGAATGAGCTCCGTCAGCCATCCACGCATCGTACTTCTCAGTTACTTTGGCATTGAAGGGCTAATTCCATGCCACGTCAGGGCTTGGATATACTTAGTACAACCACCGGGTACTATGACAGGGTCGATCTTTGCCTGTGCGAGTTCTTGCTTGACGCTGTCTGTGATGTGGCATTTAAGAGTCCCAAGCCAACATCCGACGAGTAAATGAGAACTTGCCCAATGAAAGATAGTCAAAGAGCTCCCGGTACGTAACAGGAAACACGTGTGGCTTCCGCTGTAGCTTAGCTAACTGAACAGCTCGCTTTTAGTGCCAGAGCATTCAATGTGAATTCAAAGCCATGGCTCGCTCAAGTTTTCAAAGCGCGGACAACAAGCTGGGCTATTGCCACGAAGATTGAGCGGGAGATTTTGCGGCTGAAAGAACTTTGCGCCCACATGGACATTTCAGTTGAAACTTTGAGAAAAATGAATGAATGAATGAATGTGTATTTATATACCGCACATATCACAAACTGTCTCAAGGCGGTTTACAATTCTAATTGAGTGAGATCGAACGTCAGCTTGTAAAGGCGCCTCTGGCTGCCGCTATCAGTCCATATTTGATCTCACTCACCCACCCAGCCCATGCATGAAATGTACAATGAAACAACAGATAGACCACCACACCGGGAACTACGCCCCCTACTCTTTTCGACAAGTGTGTGGGTTCTTTAACGTCCCCTGCTGACCATGTAACACTGAAGATGCAGGAGACGGGGCCTACGGTTTATAGTACTTATCCGAGAAGACTTGAATGTCTAACCATTTGCTGGTACAATTACAAAGGCAGCACATTCTCCTCAGTTGTTTTAAGACCCTGAGTGTTGGTCCGGTCTGGGGCCAGAAAAAAAAATTCCAACGTAGTCATAAAATTTTCCGACAATGAAACTAGAGATTGTAAGCCATTAATGAAACACCGTAATAATCAATACCCGTATTCCTCTTGCACTTTATTTTTTTTTTCTTTTGGGGTGGGCGCTTATTCGAGGTTGGGCGCTTAAAAAGTACTTTTTGGGGGTGGGTGCTTATTCGAGGCTGGGCGCTTATAAGCTTTTTCTACCTTCAGGGTGGGCGCTTATTCGAGGTGGGCGCTGATTCGAGATTGGGCACTTAATCGAATAAATACGGTACTTACGTCTACACACCAATTCAATGGCAAGAGTTTAAAGAAGGGAATTTACATCGAACTATCTCAGCTCATATTATTACCCAAACCAATAATAGTATCAAGAATCGTATTTCCAATGTTGTTTTATTTTAAGTTGTGACACTTTTCAGACAGAAAAAAACACCTCTAATCTTCAAAGCACGGTTTTGAATTTTGAAAAAGAATTACGGGCCAAGATAGAGAATTAGAGAAATCTAGCTACAAGGATAAAGCTTTAAGATGAACCTCATCAAAATACTTATTGTAACTATTCGAGTGCAAAGTAATGGTGGTGTCAACAACTGAGTCCTAAAGCGCTCTCTCCGCGTCTCGTGACGTGGAGAGATCGATTATGAAATACGAGTCAACCATGAAGAGAATGAAAGAGGTTGGGACGGTTTGTATTTGGAAAGCTTAATCAGTGTTCATTTCCTCGCATATGTCGGTGGTCTTTGCTGCGCAAATCCTATTTTCTGTTCCCTTGCTAACGATGTTTTATTAGTTTGCATAGTCGTGGCCAGCACGTAGAGGGAGGCACTTGCAAGCGTTTCCTTTCTAAAGAACGGGCCTCGCACTCTACATTCCTTTTTATACCAGTACTGCGGTCGAACGCGAATACGATTAATACATTTTCACGTATTGGTGATGCAAAGTTTAAAAAACTTACATGTGGTTAAACGGCAACAACTTGAAGAATTTGCTAGGTGGCTTTTTTTTACCAGGTTCGCTTGTAAAGTAGCATTGTGAGGTGATCCCCACGTCATGGCGAATGCGTTGGAGGGACTTGAAGAAACCTCAACATAAGCCTAACTTGTAAACTTACTTGTACATGATAAAATCACGTTAAATTTTGCTCTAAATATTTCCACGTTAACTTACTGTTGTTTCTTAAGTTCAATCATTGATGAGTGAGATTATTCCATACTTAAAGTGTTGATATATATAACAATTTGTTCATTCACATTCAAGATTAGAGTGAAAGCGTTTGTTTGACCTGGGTACCGCACAAACAAACTGTATTCCGACTGAAAAGAAAACCTCAGGCAGCAACACACAGGAGGTAATATGATTCTAACTAAAATCATGGAATGTCTCCTTTTAGGGCCCTAAGTAACAACGCGATAAAAGAGCTGCCATCTGGAGTCTTCCATTACAACACTGAGTTGATCGGCCTGTAAGTAACAATTATCCACGCCCATTCTTAATATTAACCTTCGATGTGCTAAGAGTGTAGTGTCAGTGTTTACTTGATACGATCATGACAGTCCTCAAGCTTAGTGGGTGTAGTCAACCATGAAGAGAATGAAAGAGGGTAGGAAGGTTTGTATTTGGACAGTTTAATCAATGATCATTTCCTAGCATATGTCAGTGACCCTCGTTTTGTAAATCCTATTTTCTATTTCCTTGCTAACTTTGTTTTATCAGTTTGCATGGGCGTGGCCAGTATATAGAGGGAGGCACCTGCAAGCGTTTCCTTTCAGAAGAACGGGTCTCGCACTCTGCATTTCTTTTCACATTAGTATTACGGCTTAACGCGAACAAGAACTATAAATTTCCACGCATTGTTGATACAAAGTTTCCAAAACTTACAGGTGGTTAAACGGCAACAAGTTGATGAATTTGCCAGGCGACTTATTTTCCCAATTAGTCAAGCTGCTGTGGCTGTTAGTGAAAATTCTTCCTCACTTACAAACTTTTTCAAGTGTCACAAGACTCACTTTCAATCAATCGCTGGTTAACATAAGACTGATCGTCATCTCTAATAGATAGTGAATAAACAAAACTTACGGGAGGCGTGAATCAAACTTGCACAGTGGCACAGTGGCCCAAGGCATATGAATAGAGCAACCTTCCCTCTCTAATTCATCACTTTCAGTTTCATAAAAGATTGAACAGGTTACGTTTATTTTGACCCGCCATTGTAATGTGCTTGGAGTTTCGTGAATCAGTATAGTGATAAGTTTTTTATGTAACCGATTCGGTGAGTTCATTTCTGATAAGCAGATATTATTATACTATGTGCATATTGACGTGTCTCATGCTTAGACATTCGTAGTTCAGAGAGCACCTTGGTAACTAGCTCTTGAACTCAGTCAACAACACTACTTCCCGCTAACTCAAGCATGAAGTGCACTCCCTTGAATTACATGTATGTTCAGTCATTTCTAATTAGGTACATTCTGTAGCTCCAAATGCCTGTTTTCACGCAATGATCTTCGCCCCCCCTTTTCCGATCCAGTTATCCTCAGCAAAATTCTTATTACTGGCCGCTTCATTAATAAACTCTATTACATGCGTCAAGACACCCATTTTAAAGTGTCTTATACAGAACCCTTTATTTGTCGATTTGGTTCTTCTTATATTTATGCAAAAAACTAAACTACTGAGGAGCTCTTTGCGAACAGTACTTTATTCTCGGACGCGTTTCGTTTATCAGTTAGCTTCCACACATTTTTTTCACCTCGCCGCTAAATTATTCTTTATACTTTTTCAAAAACTTCGCCTGTTTCTGTTCGTAAGCCGTGCCAAGCCTATATGGTCATTGGCCCCCGTTATAGCCATAGTGTGGCTTTTTAAAACAAATGTCTAGCATCAACTCGCAAAACTCCCCGAAGAAGTCTATGACAGTAAGACGAAACGCCTCGAAGAATGAAGAAGTTTTACAACTAGCTATAGCATAAGCGTGTGTTTATCCGGGCACAACACAAATAAACTGTTCATCTAACAGAAAAAAGAAAATAAAAAACTTGCGATAGCAGCAATTTCTAATACAAAACTCACAAAACTCCTTGAAGAATTCTGACAGTGAGACGAAACTCGTCGAAGTACGTAATGTCTTTTGCTGTTTGTTTCGTAATCGATGAGTTTTAAAAGCGCCTTATGCTAAGAGCGTTGATAGATATCAAGATGTAACAAATAGCAAAGCACGTGTTTGATCCGGGCACGACATAAACAGACTGTTAATCCAACAGAAAAAATAAAATAAAAAACCTGCAATAGCAACTATTTCTAATCAAAGTGCTCTGTGAGCAAACTCGTGAATTGACACATGATTTTTTAGACTATGTTTAATGTTATCTGGTTTAGGGAATTTTGTGGTTGATTGTCATATCTAGAGTACGAGCAGTAGTTCAGTGTTCGCTAATGTAGCAAAGAAACAAAGTAACGTTGGGATAAGAAGGCATTACAATTGAAATGATCATGCTAGTACATTTGACAAGGTGGATGATGTCATGTGTTTTAAACGTCTATCATTTTTGTTTCTGGTTCAAAAGAAAAGGTTGGAAGTAAATGGTGAAAAGTGAAATTTACTGTCTTTCGTTGTAAATATTAGAAAATCAAGGCAATATTGTCTTAATGAAAACATTAACTATTCCCTCTTTATCAAATGAGACAAACGGGAACGAGTTTTGAGTGATATAACTGAGCCAAGCCTGCCACCGTCATTTTGGATCTCCGCCTGGGTAGATTTAAGTCACGTGCTAGGCAACGTATAATCAATAACAAGATAGAATTCCATTTCGGGCCTATTTATCTATTTTGTGGTGTGTAACTTTCGCATTTTAGTACGTTGTATGTATGTTGAATCTTCAAATTGTCTTGAAACTGAAAAGAAAATTGTTCTTTAAAAATTCACTGAAAATCGGTAGCTAAAATTGTTTGTTTAGGTGTTATCTGATTTTCGTGTTAACTTGTTGTCGCCGGCACTTTTGTTGCTTCACACAGGAAAAACACACGCGACGAAACGTAATGATCAATTTTGTCCTCAATCTCACGCCATAACAGAAAAAGCTTTTGAACATCTGTAAACTCTGAGCGCTTCGCAGTAAGTGATATTTTCAATGAATCTTCGGATTGTTTTCAAGTTCAAGGATTGTAAATTACAATTTTATGAAAAACGAAGGTTGTTCTGTTATCTCAGTGTGAATCCTTGCATGCCTGCCAGTCGCTGGCGCCGCTTGTTGAAACTAAAACGAAAAAAAAAAACTCTTTTAAGATTATCATTGGCTTCTTTTTCACCCCACCACTATTCTTAGCAACAAAGGTCGCCATTTCGTCTGTTTATTGCTCGCCAAAAACTATCAAATGCACTCAAAAGCCTAAAATCTAAAAAAAGTTTACAGGAATCGACCAATCGAGCGAGCGAGCGGATGGCATTCCCCACATCGTATCTATAACTCGCTCTTGCGCATGCGCGCAATTCACGAGTTAAAAATGACACTTTTAACTGAAATCAGGGAATATTTTTTCTCAGGGAATTGGGTAACAACCAGATAAAGGAGCTGCCACCTGGAGTCTTCAATAACAACACAGAGTTGACTGAACTGTACGTAATTGAATTTCCTGGCTCTTGTGATGATAGCCTTTGATGTGCCAAGAGTTTTATCTCATTGTCAACTAAATGTGATCAAGAAGGTCCTGAAGCTTAGTAGGTGTAGTCAGCCGTTAAAAGGGTGAAAGAGAGTGGGACGGTTAATAGATGGACGGAGTTAAACAGAAAAGAGAAACCTATCTTCATTAAACAATCCTTTCAGTTTCATAGATGATCATATCCTAGCATCTGACGTTGTTCCACGTTTTATAAATTCAATTTTTATTCCTTTCATAACTTTGTTTTATTTGCCAGTATGAAAAGGAGATTACAAGTGTTCTTTCTCAGAACAGGCTTGCACTTCGCACTTCTTTTCACACCAATACCACAGTCAAATGCGAACAAGATTTGTACTTTGCCATGGATTGTTAAAACAAAGCTTTCTTACCTTTCAGTTTGCTATACGGCAACAAGATCAATAATTTGAAAAACAGTCCATTCTCCCAGTTAATTAAGCTGCAGTGGCTTTAAGTGGCAAGTCGTCCTCGGATATCAACACTTACAAATTTTTCTAAAAACTAAACTACTGAGCAGCTCTCTGCGAACAGTCGTGGTAGAACTTGTTTATTCTCCGACGTGTTTCGTTTATCAGATAGCCCCCAGATGTTTTTCTCACCTCGCCGCTAAATTATTCTTTTCTTTCTCCAAAACTTCGCCTGTTTCTGTTCCTAAGTCCTGTCAAGCCTGTATGGTCATTGGCCCCCGTTATAGCCATAGTATGGCTTTTTAATACAAGTGTTTACCATTAACTCGCAAAACTCCCCGAAGAAGTCTATGACAGTGAGACGAAACGCGCCGAAGAATAAAGGAGTTTTACAACATGCATAAGCATGTGTTTTATCCGAATATTCAGTGAGCGTCTTCAACCACAAAGTAGACAAAATATGATCAGGTGTGCTTGTAAAGTACCATTGTGAGGTGATCCCCACGTCATGGCGAATGCGTTGGAGGGACTTGAAGAAACCTCAACATAAGCCTAACTTGTAAACTTACTTGTACATGATAAAATCACGTTAACTTTTGCTCTAAATATTTCCACGTTAGCTTACTGTTGTTTCTTGAGTTCAATCATTGATGAGTAAGATTGTACCATACTTAAAGTGTTGATATATATCAACTTGTTCATTCACATTCAAGATTAGAGTGAAAGCGTTTGATCTACTAAATGTGTGCAAACATTTATTCAAGTTCAGTGATTGTTGTAAGCCATATGGCAGTTAAGCTCAGACGCGAAGCTGACTCTCTTGAACTAGATATTCAAACATTTATTATCAAACCAGCAACCGTCAGCAAAAACCTGTTTTAATGTATGTTCCACGACACATTTTTAAACGATTAATACAGATCCCATCATTGGAATAAATTATCGAAGTACAAACTGGTGGGATACAAATCCAATATCCCATCTCACAATTGAACAAATCCTGGTTTCAATCTCCTTTCCAAAGTCATCGATCCTGTTACATTCACAAATTGTTTAGAAGGAAAAATTTATCTCTTATTGCCAAATCATGGTCCTAAATCTTACCAGATATCCGAATAGCTTAATTTTAATGTACCATTACATTGCAGAGGAACAAAATTTACTAGCTAATTTTCAACAAGACAATAAGTTTGAGAAGTTACTATTAAGTTACTCTCAAGTTACCATTAAGTTCAAACTCAATTTTTAAAACAAAAATTTTTAATTAATTTTTTTTTTAAGTTCAAAAAAAATATAAAAACAAATTTTTTAAAAAACTAAACTACTGAGCAGCTCCCTACAAACAGTAGTTGTAAGACTTGTTTATTCTCCGACGCGTTTCGTTTATCAGTTAGCCCCCAGATATTTTTCTCACCTCGCCGCTAAATTATTCTTTATTTTTTCCAAAACTTCGCTTGTTTCTGTTTGTAAGTCCTGCCAATCCTGTATGGTCATTGGCCCCCGTTATAGCCATAGTATGGCTTTTTAATACAAGTGTTTACCATTAACTCGCAAAACTCCCCGAAGAAGTCTATGACCGTGAGACGAAACACGCCGAAGAATAAAGAAGTTTTACAACTAGCATAAGCGTGTGTTTTATCCAAATATTCAGTGAGCGTCTTCAACCACAAAGTAGACAAAATATGACCAGGTTTGCTTGTAAAGTAGCATTGTGAGGTGATCCCCACGTCATGGCGAATGCGTTGGAGAGAATTGAGGAAACCTCAACATAAGTCTAACTTGTAAACTTACTTGTACATGATAAAATCACATTAACTTTTACTCTAAATATTTCCACGTTAGCTTACTGTTGTTTCTTGAGGTCAATCATTGATGAGTAAGATTTTACCATGCTTAAAGTGTTGATATATATCAACTTGTTCATTCACATTCAAGATTAGAGTAAAAGCGTTTGTTTGACCTGGGTACGGCACAAACAAACTGTATTCCGACCGAAAAGAAAACCTCAGGCAGCAACACACAGGAGGTAATATGATTCTAACTAAAATCATGGAATATCTCCTCTTAGGGCCCTAAGTAACAACGCGATAAAAGAGCTACCATCTGGAGTCTTCCATTATAACACTGAATTGAGGGGCCTGTAAGTAACAATTATCCACACCCATGCTTAATATTAACCTTCGATGTGCTAAGAGTGTAGTGTCAGAGTTTACTTGATACGATCATGACAGTTCTCAAGCTTAGTGGATGTAGTCAACCATTAAGAGAATGAAAGAGGATAGGAAGGTTTGTATTTGGACAGTATAATCAATGATCATTTCCTAGCATATGTCCTCGTTTTGTAAATGCTATTTTCTATTCCCTTGCTAACTTTGTTTTATCAGTTTGCATGGGCGTGGCCAGTATATAGAGGGAGGCACCTGCAAGCGTTTCCTTTCAGAAGAACGGGTCTCGCACTCTGCATTTCTTTTCACATTAGTATTACGGCTGACGCGAACAGGAATCATACATTTCCACGCATTGTTGATCAGTTTCATAAAAGATTGAACAGGTTAAGTTTATTTTGATCCGGCATCGTAATGTGCTTAGAGTTTCATGAATCAGTATAGTAATAAACTTTTTATGTAACCGATTCGGTGAGTTCATTTCTGATAAGCAGATATTATTACACTATGTAGATATTGACGTGTCTTATGCTTAGATACTCGTAGTTCAGAGAGCGCCTTGGTAATTAGCTCTTGAACTCAGTCAAGAACACTACTTCCCGATAACTCAAGCATGAAGGGCACTCCCTTGAATTACATATATGTTCAGTCATTTCTAATTAGGTACACTCTGTAGCTCCAAATCCCTGTTTCCACGCGGTGATCCTCGTCTCCCTTCTCCGATCCAGTTATCCTCAGCAAAATCCCTATTACAGGCCGCTTCATTAATAAACTCTATCACATGCTCCAAGACCCCCATCTTAAAGCGTCTAATACAGAACCCTTGATTTATCGATTTGGTTCTGCTTATATTTATGCAAATGTGATGAGAATATCTTGATCTACTAAATGTGGGCAAACATTTATTCAAGTTCAGTGATTGTTGTAAACCATATGGCAGTTAAGCTCAAACGCGAAGCTGACTCTCTTGAACTAGATATTCAAACATTTATTATCAAACCAGTAACTGTCCTCAAAAACTTGTTTCAATGTATGTTCCACGACACATTTCTAAACGATTAATACAGATCCCATCACTGGAATAAAACATCGAAGTACAAATTGATGGGATAAAAATCCAATATCCCATCTTACAATTGAACAAATCCTGGTTTCAGTCTCGTTTCCAAAGTCATCGATCCTGTTACACTCACAAATTGTTTAGAAGGAAAAATTCATCTCTTATTGCCAAATCATGGTCCTAAATCTTACCAGATATCCGAATAGCTTAATTTTAATGTCCCAGTACATTGCAGAGGAACAAAATTTACTAGCTAATTTTCAACAAGACAATAAGTTTGAGTAGTTACTATCAAGTTACTCTCAAGTTACCATTAAGTTCAAACCCAATTTTCAAAAAAAAAAAATTATTTAACTTTTTTTAAAATTCAAAAAATTGTTAAAAACAATTTTTTTTTTTAAAAAACTAAACTACTGAGCAGCTCTCTGCGAACAGTTGTGGTAAAACTTATTTATTCTCCGACGTGTTTCGTTTATCAGATAGCCCCCAGATAAATTTACTTGTGCATGATAAAATCACCTTATCTTTTGCTCTAAATATTTCCACGTTAGCTTATTTTTTTTTTAAGTTCAATCATTGATGACTGAGATGGTACCTTACTAAAAGTGTTGATATATATCAACTTGTTCATTCACATTCATGATTAGAGTGAAAGCGATTGTTTGACCTGGGTACGGCACAAACAAACTGTATTCCGACCGAAAAGAAAACCTCAGGCAGCAACACACAGGAGCCAATATGATTCTAACTAAAATCATGGAATATCTCCTCTTAGGGACCTAAGTAACAACGCAATAAAAGAGCTACCATCTGGAGTCTTCCATTATAACACTGAGTTATTCCGCCTGTTAGTAAAAATTATCCACGCCCATTCTTAATATTAACCTTCGATGTGCTAAGAGTGTAGTGTCGGTGTTTACTTGATACGATCATGACAGTCCTCAAGCTTAGTGGGTGTAGTCAACCATGAAGAGAATGAAAGAGGGTAGGAAGGTTTGTATTTGGACAGTTTAATCAATGATCATTTCCTAGCATATGTCAGTGGCCCTCTTTTTGTAAATCCTATTTTTCTATTCCCTTGCTAACTTTGTTTTATCAGTTTGCATGGGCGTGGCCAGTATGTAGAGGGGGGCACCTGCAAGCGTTTCCTTTCAGAAGAACGGGTCTCGCACTCTGCATTTCTTTTCACATTAGTATTACGGCTGAACGCAAGCAGGAATTATAAATTTCCACGCATTGTTGACACAAAGTTTCCAAAACTTACAGGTGGTTAAACAGCAACAAGTTGATGAATTTGCCAGACGACTTATTTTCCCAATTATCCAGGCTGTGCTGGCTGTAAGTGAAAATTCTTCCTCACTTACAAACTTTTTCAAGTGTCACAAGACTCACTTTCAATCATTTCGCTGGTTAACATAAGACTGATCGTCATCTCTAGAAGATAATGAATAAACAAAACTTACGGGAGGCGTGAATCAAACCTGCACAGTGGCACTGTGGCCCAAGGCATATGAATAGAGCAACCTCCCCTCTCTAATTCATCACTTTCAGTTTCATAAAAGACTGAACAGGTTAAGTTTATTTTGACCCGGCATCGTAATATGCTAAGAATTTCGTGAATTAGTATAGTGATAAATTTTTTATGTAACCGATTCGGTGAGTTCATTTCTGATAAGCAGATATTATTATACTATGTAGATATTGACGTGTCTTATGCTTAGATACTCGTAGTTCAGAGAGCGCCTTGGTAACTAGATCTTGACCTCAGTCAACAACACTACTTCCCGCTAACTCAAGCATGAAGCGCACTCCCTTGAATTAAATAGCATAAGCGTGTGTTTTATCCGAATATTCAGTGAGCGTCTTCAACCACAAAGTAGACAATATGACCAGGTTCGCTTGTAAAGTACCATTGTGAGGTGATCCCCACGTCATGGCGAGTGCGTTGGAGAGAATTGAGGAAACCTCAACATAAGCCTAACTTGTAATTTTACTTGTACATGATAAAATTACGTTAACTTTTACTCTAAATATTTCCACGTTAGCTTACTGTTGTTTTTTAAGTTCAATCATTGATGAGTGAGATTGTACCATACTTAAAGTGTTGATATATATCAACTTGTTCATTCACATTCAAGATTAGAGTGAAAGCGTTTGTTTGACCTGGGTACGGCACAAACAAACTGTATTCCGACCGAAAAGAAAACCTCAGGCAGCAACACGCAGGAGCCAATATGATTCTAACTAAAATCATGGAATATCTCCTCTTAGGGACCTAAGTAACAACGCAATAAAAGAGCTACCATCTGGAGTCTTCCATTATAACACTGAATTGATGAGCCTGTAAGTAACAATTATCCACGCCCATTCTTAATATTAACCCTCGATGTGCTAAGAGTGTCGTGTCAGTGTTTACTTGATACGATCATGACAGTCCTCAAGCTTGTGGGTGTAGTCAACCAGGACGAGAATGAAAGAGGGTAGGAAGGTTTGTATTTAGACAGTTGAATCCATGATCATTTCCTAGCATATGTCAGTGGTCCTCGTTTTGTAAATCCTATTTTCTATTCCCTTGCTAACTTTGTTTTATCAGTTTGCATGGGCGTGGCCAGTATGAAGAGGGAGGCACCTGCAAGTGTTTCCTTTCAGAAGAACGGGTCTCGCACTCTGCATTTCTTTTCACATTAGTATTACAGCCGAACGCGAACAGGAATTATAAATTTCCACGCATTGTTGACACAAAGTTTCCAAAACTTACAGGTGGTTAAACGGCAACAAGTTGATGAATTTGCCAGGCGACTTATTTTCCCAATTATCCAGGCTGTGGTGGCTGTAAGTGAAAATCCTTCCTCACTTACAAACTTTTTCAAGTGTCACAAGACTCACTTTCAATCAATCGCTGGTTAACATAAGACTGATCGTCATCTCCAGTAGATAGTGAATAAACAAAACTTACTGGAGGCGTGAATCAAACTTGCACAGTGGCACTGTGGCCCAAGGCATATGAATAGAGCAACCTCCCCTCTCTAATTCATCACATTCAGTTTCATAAAAGATTGAACGGGTTATGTTTATTTTGCACCACCATTTTAATGTGCTAAGAATTTCGTGAATCAGAATGGTGATAAATTTTTTATGTAACCGATTCGGTGAGTTCATTTCTGATAAGCAGATATTATTATACTATGTGGATATTAACGTGTCTTATGCTTAGATACTCGTAGTTCAGAGAGCGCCTTGGTAACTAGATCTTGACCTCAGTCAACAACACTACTTCCCGCTACTCAAGCATGAAGCGTACTCCCTCGAATTAAATAGCATAAGCGTGTGTTTTATCCGAATATTCAGTGAGCGTCTTCAACCACAAAGTAGACAATATGACCAGGTTCGCTTGTAAAGTACCATTGTGAGGTGATCCCCACGTCATGGCGAGTGCGTTGGAGAGAATTGAGGAAACCTCAACATAAGCCTAACTTGTAAATTTACTTGTACATGATAAAATTACGTTAACTTTTACTCTAAATATTTCCACGTTAGCTTACTGTTGTTTTTTAAGTTCAATCATTGATGAGTGAGATTGTACCATACTTAAAGTGTTGATATATATCAACTTGTTCATTCACATTCAAGATTAGAGTGAAAGCGTTTGTTTGACCTGGGTACGGCACAAACAAACTGTATTCCGACCGAAAAGAAAACCTCAGGCAGCAACACGCAGGAGCCAATATGATTCTAACTAAAATCATGGAATATCTCCTCTTAGGGACCTAAGTAACAACGCAATAAAAGAGCTACCATCTGAGTCTTCCATTATAACACTGAATTGATGAGCCTGTAAGTAACAATTATCCACGCCCATTCTTAATATTAACCCTCGATGTGCTAAGAGTGTCGTGTCAGTGTTTACTTGATACGATCATGACAGTCCTCAAGCTTGTGGGTGTAGTCAACCAGGACGAGAATGAAAGAGGGTAGGAAGGTTTGTATTTAGACAGTTGAATCCATGATCATTTCCTAGCATATGTCAGTGGCCCTCGTTTTGTAAATCCTATTTTCTATTCCCTTGCTAACTTTGTTTTATCAGTTTGCATGGGCGTGGCCAGTATGAAGAGGGAGGCACCTGCAAGTGTTTCCTTTCAGAAGAACGGGTCTCGCACTCTGCATTTCTTTTCACATTAGTATTACAGCCGAACGCGAACAGGAATTATAAATTTCCACGCATTGTTGACACAAAGTTTCCAAAACTTACAGGTGGTTAAACGGCAACAAGTTGATGAATTTGCCAGGCGACTTATTTTCCCAATTATCCAGGCTGTGGTGGCTGTAAGTGAAAAACCTTCCTAACTTACAAACTTTTTCAAGTGTCACAAGACTCACTTTCAATCAATCGCTGGTTAACATAAGACTGATCGTCATCTCCAGTAGATAGTGAATAAACAAAACTTACTGGAGGCGTGAATCAAACTTGCACAGTGGCACTGTGGCCCAAGGCATATGAATAGAGCAACCTCCCCTCTCTAATTCATCACTTTCAGTTTCATAAAAGATTGAACAGGTTATGTTTATTTTGCACCACCATTTTAATGTGCTAAGAATTTCGTGAATCAGTATGGTGATAAATTTTTTATGTAACCGATTCGGTAAGTTCATTTCTGATAAGCAGATTTTATTATACTACGTGCATATTGACGTGTCTTATGCTTAGACACTCGTAGTTCAGAGAGCGCCTTGGTAACTAGCTCTTGAACTCAGTCAACAACATTACTTCTCGCTAACTCAAGCATGAGGTGCACTCTGTTCAGTCATTTCTTATTAAGTACATTCTGTAGCTCCAAGTGCCTGTTTTCACGGGGTGATCCTCGTCTCCCTTATCCGATCCAGTTATCCTCAGCAAAATCCTTATTACAGGCCGCTTCATTAATAAACTCTATAACATGCTCAAAGACACCCATTTAAAAGCGTTTAATACAGAACCCTTGATTTATCGATTTGGTTCTGCATATATTTATGCAAATGTGATGAAAATATCTTGATCTACGAAATGTGGGCAAACATTTATTCAAGTTCAGTGATTGTTGTAAACCATATGGCAGTTAAGCTCAAACGCGAAGCAGTCTCTCTTGAACTAGATATTCAAACATTTATTATCAAACCAGTAACCGTCAGCAAAAACGTTTTATTTTATGTTCCACGACACATTTTTAAACGATTAATACAGATCCCATCACTGGAATAAAACATCGAAGTACAAACTGGTGGGATACAAATCCAATATCCCAGCTCACAATTGAAAAAATCCTGGTTTCAATCTCATTTCCAAAGTCATCGATCCTGTTACATTCACAAATTGTTTTGAAAGAAAAATTTATCTTTTATCACCAAATCATGGTCCTAAATCTTACCAGATATCCGAATAGCTTAATTTTAATGTCCCAGTACATTGCAGAGGAACAAAATTTACTAGCTAATTTTCAACAAGACAATAAGTTTGAGAAGTTACTATCAAGTTACTCTCAAGTTACCATTAAGTTCAAACCCAATTTTTAAAAAAAAATTTTAATTAACTTTTTTTTAAAATTTAAAAAAATTTTAAAAACAATTTTTAAAAAAAAACTAAACTACTGAGCAGCTCTCTGCGAACAGTAGTTGTAAAACTTGTTTATTTTCCGACGCGTTTCGTTTATCAGTTAGCCCCCAGATATTTTTCTCACCTCGCCGCTAAATTATTCTTTACTTTTCCCAAAACGTCGCCTGTTTCTGTTCGTAAGTCGTGCCAATCCTGTATGGTCATTGGCCCCCGTTATAGCCATAGTATGGCTTTTTAATACAAGTGTTTAGAATTAACTTGCAAAACTCCCCGAAGAAGTCTATGACAGTAAGACAAAACGCGTCAAAGAATAAAGAAGTTTTACAACTAGCATAAGCGTGTGTTTATCCGGGCACAACAAAAATAAACTGTTCATCCAACAGAAAAAAGAAAAATATAAAACTTGCGATAGCAACAATTTCTAATACAAAACTCGTTAAACTCCCTGAAGAAGTCTAACAGTGAGACGAAACTCGTCGAAGTACGTAATATCTTTTGCTGTTTGTTTAATAATCGATGAGTTTTAAAAGCGCCTTATGCTAGGAGCGTTGATAGATATCAAGATGTAACAAATATATCAATGTTATAGCAAAGCACGTGTTTGATCCGGGCAGGACATAAACAGACTGTTAATCCAACAGAAAAAATAAAATAAAAACCTGCAATAGCAACAATTTCTAAAAAATGACACTTTTAACTGAAATCAGGGAATATTCTTTTTTAGGGAATTGGGTAACAACCAGATAAAGGAGCTGCCACCTGGAGTCTTCAATAACAACACAGAGTTGACCGTACTGTACGTAATTGATTTTCCTGGCTCTTGTGATGATAGCCTTTGATGTGCCAAGAGTTTTATCTCATCGTCAACTAAATGTGATCAAGAAGGTCCTGAAGCTTAGTAGGTGTAGTCAGCCGTTAAAAGGGTGAAAGAGAGTGGGACAGTTCATAGATGGACGGAGTTAAACAGAAAAGAGAAACCTACCCTCATTTAACAATCTTTTCAGTTTCATAGATGATCATATCCTAGCATCTGACGTTGTTCCACGTTTTATAAATTCAATTTTTATTCCTTTCATAACTTTGTTTTATTTGCCAGTATGAAAAGTAGATTACAAGTGTTCTTTCTCAGAACGGGCTTGCATTTCGCACTTCTTTTCACACCAATACCACCGTCAAATGCAAACAAGATTTATACTTTACTAAGGATTGTCAAAAAACAAGCTTTCTTACCTTACAGTTACGTATACGGTAACAAGATCAAGAATTTGAGAAGCAATCCATTCTCCCAGTTAATTAAGCTGCACTGGCTGTAAGTGGAAAGTCGTCTTCGTATCTCACCTGTTACAAGTGTCACAGCTCACATCATAATTCAAATGTTGCATATTCCTTTTCATCGATCACATCTTTCAACCCTTGAATATCTACGTAACAAACAGACCGATAACGAACGCCCGCAATCAACGATCATAGATATAACGGCTAAATCTAACAGCAGACAAGATCTGAGTAACAAGATCAGGTACCTCAAAAGCCTCGTACGAATCTGTTTTGAGTCGCAAATTAAAACAAGGGTCGCATTAAATTCAATAAATTACTTTCGAACTAAAAAATTGTTGGTTCCAAAATTTTGAGCTTTGGAGAGCCTATGAACTAAAGTAATTGTAACACTTTTTTAACCCTTCTCCTCTACAGACAACTTAACGACAACAACCAAACAGAGTTACCAGAGGGTTTGTTTGATGGTTTAAGAGCCTTGACACGCCTGTGAGTAAAGAAAAGAAAAATGGTAATAGTTAAAATTATTTGTGTGACAAATTGGACACTTGCAGATTGAAGGTGGAAAAAATAACAATCTACTGAGAAGGAAAGAAAAAATACAAAAATATTGCTGTAGGAGTCATTATTTTATACCTTAGTTATTATATTTTTGTCGGATGAATGAGCAAAATAATGCGTAGTAAGGATGTTCCAGTAACTTAACAAATTAATAAGAGCCACACTCATCGAAACTATTATAAATCAACTTTAACTTTCTGAAATAAGTTTGGAAAACTCGTCATAATTAGAAGATATGAAAACATTTACCTATTATTGCCGTGTTATTCTTTTAATCAGATGGCTGCAAAATAACGGAATCAGGAAGCTTTCTAAACACGTTTTCAAAGATTTGACTAGTTTGGAAGAGCTGTGAGTATGATAGAAAAGAATTGTGTTTACAAAAAATATTGACTCTTTCAATATCAATGTTCTCCTCCTTTAAATGGAAAAAGTATTCGAAAAGAAATCCCCTCAAGTTGCACCGGGGTTACGTTTATACAAAACGCGTGCGAGAAAAAATATTTAATGGATTATAATTGAATGTACACTGATTTTATAGAAGCACATGATGGGCCTATTTTAAGTCGCTTAGAAAAATTACAATTGAGAGCGATTGTATTATATTATCTTTAAAGAAGGTAGCGTAACCGAAAGCCTCAGACTCAAAATCCGCTGATCCTGAATTTCATCGAATTGCTGTACTGACGTAGTCCCACTGCCTAAGGAGAAACCAGCCACTGTTATTACTAAACTAATCATAACCGTTACAATTTCCTCGAATTGGATTGATGCATCAGCTGCTTTATATTTTACTAATCACTCTGTACAGGTGTAATTGGACCGTGTGATGGGACAGTTGGCTGTAATCGGACGGCTGTAATCGGACACCTGTGATCAGACAGTTGAAGCAGCCAATCATATGAAGTCCACTCAGCGAAATTCACCAATCACAGAATTGATCACAATAACCATAGCAACAATCACTTACCCTGAATATTTACTAATTATAACCTTTAAAATTTCCTCAAATATGATTGGTGCATCAGCTGCTTTATATTTCACCAATCATGTCGTCCAATTCAGTCTGTAATCATACTCGGGATTGAAAAATGGAGTAGCTTGACAGTAGTCTACCTACCGTTAAGTATGAAAATAGACTGACGTTTACGGTAGCGTAAGAGCTATTTGGCTGTTTCCTCATACTGTCTTACTTTTCACACGAATTACATTCCGGATGCTGTTATTTTTTTTCAATTTTCTGAAAGTTCTAACTTATTTCCCCTTGAACCTTTCAGGGATCTGTCTAATAATAAGGTTAAGAATCTGCCTCAAGACGTCTTTAGCAACCTAACAAATCTCAAAAACCTGTAAGTCAACAATAAAAACATTACAAAACAAAAACAGCGACGACAAGGAAAGCGGTTCTCATCCTAAGCATGTTCGAGTTACTAAAATTTCTCAATTTCTGTCTTAACCCTTTCACTCCCAAGATCTCATCAGTAATTCTCCTTACTATCTGCCGTACAATTTTTATGATGTTAGTTTGGAGAATTTGGTATTGGATCAACTAAAAGTCCCCTGATCGCTATTTTTCTTTATTCTCTTGTCTGCTTGATTATGCTTTGACACGGTATGGAGAATTTACCTCTTAGTCACTCATGGGAGTAAAAGGGTTGAATTCACAACGTAAGAAATAGACGTTTTGATCTTAAACTTGAGTTTTCATTACACTAATGTTATCAAATTATGTCTCTCCACTTGATCTAATTAAACATGTTCACCAAAACGTATCCCACTGAATGAATGCCAATGATATATCTTTCTATCGTTTGCATTGTAAAAAATACCGTCCATCTTACCAGTTGCAATCGTAAGCTACGGGAACCATTTTGTTTTGCCGTTAAACGCAAATGACAGATGTTTTCCACATACTGAAACCTATCATTCTTCAATATCTGGCTTACTGTTTCGTACTTGCAGGTTTTTATCCAATAACCAAATTGGAGAATTACCATCAACGATATTTGTTAACCTGACCAAGCTTAAGACATTGTGAGTAGACATGGAAATCTTGAAGTATTAATTAACTGTCAGTCGATTGATTGATTTATCAAATTGGGAGATAAAACAGTAAAAGAGAATGATGACAGATCCTGAATGTTAAAGTATAGGAAAGAATTGTGACCATGTTTTAATTGCTTTCGGACTAGACGATTTTAGAGCTATGTGAGGTTTAGGATGGATCAATTAACTCCAATTTAAAGTCAAAATTAATCAAGGATTGCTCTCGTTTTGCCTTCATCACCCTTATCATTAATCTAAAAGCATGCGTCACCTTTTCAACCTATTGGATTCAAAGCTAATACCAAGTGGGACTTGGTCACACACCATTATTGAAACTTAAAGCCACGTGTTTGTTTGTATTATTTTTAGTTATAATTGCCCTCGTCAATTTTTTCCTTTTAATTGGTTTTTTCGGTTACTTTGGCTTTGGGTGGAAAAATCGTAATCGAAAGGCACGCTAGATACGTTGGCACCGATTCAAATTTCAAATTAAGAAGAAGGTTGGTCACTAACAGGTTTCTATTTTACAATTTAACAGAAAAATAGAGGAAAATGAGTTAAAAAAGTTCCATCCTAAACAATTTCGTGGACTGGGAAATCTAGAAGAGCTGTAAGTGGTTTATGTGTATTGATCTGAGTTTTCTACGGGTCTGGTTTCTGCATGTAGGCTGAGAATATCTAATTACGCTGATTATACGACTTTGCCTGATTGACAAATTCTTTTCTCATCACAATTTCCTGCGGGAAACGCTTACCCGATTAAGTTTCCATATTTAAGAAAATTTAAGGCCCTGTGTTATAACTTACCTATTTTTTTCCGTAATTCCTAAAATAAATGTATGCGCAAGGTCTGTGGAGATTACTGGAGAACCTATAGTCCGGGTTAGATATAATTTAGATGAATTTTCATTAATAACTTATTAATAAAGTTCGTGCAATGACGATCCTCCTCTTTAAAGTCGAAAAACTGAAAAAAAAATTATGTGATTATGTTTGAAAATAGAGAAAGATGTTTTTTTCGTTTTGTCACGAGCGTGGGACAAAGAAAAAAATTCTGAGTCCCCATGAGGAACCGAACCTCAGACCTTCGGATTCCGCGCTCAGATGCTCTACCACTGAGCCACAGAGACTCCACGGTAAGCGAGGTCTATTACGAAGTTCATACGACACGCGTGTGTTTGTAAATTGTCTTCCCACTCAAGAAAAATGTTATCGATGTCCTGTTCTTTAATTCCCGAAGTTCGCCATAATTTTATTTTCTTTCTTTCTTCGTTAGCTATCTGTCGGGAAACAAACTAAGATATTTGCCACAAGGAATTTTCAAAGGCTTAAAGCAGCTTCTGATTCTGTAAGTAGAATGTGAAATTCATTTTGTGCTTAATTTGATCAAAGTGGTATCTCAGTATCTTCTAATAATCGCACTTATCAGTTTGAGATGCACAAATCAATGCCCAAAAATTATATCATAGCTGTTTTGCTAATTGTTTTCTTTTCATCTTTTTTTTGTAAGAGAACTCTTTAACAACCAATTGAGGAACGTTTCCATCGACAACTTCAACGAAATCAGGCGGTTAAAAATTCTGTGAGTGTTTAATTTTTATTAATGATAAAATGACAGTCAAATTATGAAAGACGCTGACTGCCATCAAAGGTTCAGTCAAGAAAATAATCAAAAGGCGTCTGTGGCCAACTCGTTGATAAAGAATTAAAGAGATATGTGCAAGTGCAGTCGTGAAAATGCGACCCTATCTAGCGGCACATTGTTCGCTTATCTCTAGGAATTTTAACCCTCATCCCCCCCCCCTCCCCGCCTCCCCGTCCCCCTCTCAGAATTAATATGTGGTAGAAATAGCAAATAGTGATGAAGCAAAAAATCGCACATAATCACTCCAGGTTGACCATAACCATTCTACCTTGCACTGCTCATACCGTGATTGCAGCATTCCCACGCGTAAAGTGCTTGTGACATCTGGGGAAACACACCCGTGTTACACCGGAAAATCCATGTGAAGCAGAAGAGGCCGATTACTCGCAATTTCTTGTAGTTTTGATTTTCTCTTTTGTTCTTCAGTACACGCATATGCTTCTATTTATTTACACGGATGGAAATTAACTAGAAAAACATTCCTTGAAATAGATAGTCGTCGTGTGTTTTGAGCGACAAAGATCGTCAAGTGATCAAAACAACACCGGCCAGATTATGGTCATGTGTTTGGCAACCAATCATAAAATGATATTTCATTGTTACCATCAAAACACTCACGTTTGCATAGAACATCAAAACGAAACTAGCATACCGAAAAGACCGAAATTGGCCTAGTTATGTTTAGCACATGGACGATTCGAAAACCCTTCGTACTTGGTCTTGATATTGATCTTAGCACTAATCTGAAACATTCGAAGTCCATTTCAATTTAGTAAATGTCGAAACAGCCATGTCAAGACAATAAACTTCGCAACGATCGATGCAATCATAGTGGCGCCAGGACTTCGGACTTCTTCGGAAGGATAGATCTCGAATTCGGAGCCGACTAATTACGACAAATTACGAAGAGTTCACGCCAATTGCCATATCCCAAAATGCCCACAACAACTCGTTTCTACGCTATCGCGTATCCACGAGTTAAAAAAGCACAAATCGATACGCTTAGTTTGAAGCAATACTCCGGAAATGCTCTTCTATTCACTGATTTCATCCTTATATTCTTGTCTTTAAATATCTAATTTTCAGATATTTGCATTATAACCACATGAGGGAGATTCCCTACGGATTTTTTAAAGAGTTGAAGGATATATCACGAGTGTAAGATTTTTATGTGATTTATTTGATACATTTACAACTTATTAGCAGAGCTATGAGTAGAAAGCGTCTGGGTGTTCATAACACAGAGCTTCAGGCAAATGAATTCGTGGTTTCTATACTTTACTAAATATCTATGGTCGGCTTTCTTGCCCTATTGACGACTTTTATAACAACCTCCATTTTGTTGGGTAATACGCCTTACAAAGACTGCTATTGCGCACTACATTGCTTTACAGTATCGCATGAAAAATTTTCGAACATAATCAATGAAGATTCATAGTCACAAAAACCCCATAGGAGGAAAAGAATTCTGATTGACTGATCTCGCGTTACCTTTGTGCTCTTAGGGTATAGGCTTTTGGTTTTATATTTCATTCCATCTGTATGCACTGAATAGCATTATATTCTACGGTTGCAGGTTGTTCGACACTAACCTGATGTGTTGTCATATGCACAAAGAGGACGCTGACTGTGCTTTCATTGAGAATGACGACTTCGCAAACTGTGAGAGCATGTTCAAGAGCCCAACCCCGCGGAAGAGCATATGGGCAATCGGCTCCCTTTCCCTAGCTGGGTCTGTGTTTGTCATCACATGGCTTTCAGTCTTTAAGGATACAAACACGGTACAATCAATCATGTTATTGCACTTGGCAGTCTCCGATGGTTTAATGGAAGCATACCTTATCACACTGGGTTTCAAAGATCTGTTGTGGAGAGGAGAGTATTACTTACATGACTTCGAGTGGCGGTCCAGTTTGGCTTGCCAGATAACTGGTGCTACCTCTTTGCTATCCAGTGAGGCCTCCTTGATGCTGATGGCTTTGATATCTGCAGACCGACTCAAGAACATTGTGTTCCCGTTCAGAGGTGGAGCACTTTCGCGGAAGATGACCCACATCCTTTGCGCTATCATATGGCTCGTCGGCTTCCTCCTGGCTTTCTTTCCGATGTTTGGCTTGAGATACTTCGAAGATCTTACAACATATCACAACTATTACGGAAAAAGTGTTGTCTGCCTTCCCTTACAGCTCTCTCGTCACAAAACGGAAGGCTGGGAGTACTCTGTTTCTGTATTTGTTGGCCTCAATTTCTTCCTCTTCATATTCATAACAGTTGCCTACCTCGCCATATTCATAAGCAGAGTGCGAGTTAAAAACCAATCAGCCAACACAAGGAGGGAGACCGGTGTGGCCAAGAGAGTGTTCTTCATCATTTTCACTGACTGTCTCTGCTGGATGCCAATCATCGTGTTTGGTATGAGGTCGCTTTTGGAGAAGAATTTCGAGCCACAGAGAGACTTAGCTGCTTGGATTGCCGTGTTTGCCCTGCCCATCAATTCAGCGATAAACCCGATTCTGTACACGTTAGCAACACCAAAGGTAAAGAATAACATTTCTTCATTATCTCTTAAATCTAAATTATTTGAGGCAAGACCTGGTGGTCTGGCGCTTAATACGGTGGGTTCTTTAACGCACTGACAGGGGTCTTCTTAAGCTAGACACTCTGACAGTGACTGTTTCCATTCAGCTGTTTAAACGAGTAGTTTTAACCTGCCTGAGAAAGTTAGCTTATACTTCGTCCAAGTACTGGCCTGAATCATCCCGGTTGCTTTACACTACCAAGAGTGTGATGATTATAAAGACGTCAAGCAAGCAATCGATTGAGATCATTGACACTTGTCACTCTGTAACAATCGATAAGGGAAAATGGTCAGTTGATGGACGTCGTTATTGACAATTTTCTCTCCTCTCCAGGCGCAAGAGTATCTGGGAAGCAAAATAGCAATGCTGAGAAGCTTCATACGGAGTACTTTTCACTGCAGTGAATATCAAGAGAGTAGTTATACCCATTTTTCCATTCTTTCTATTACATAGTTTATAGACTAAAATTGAAAACGTTGTTCTTAATAGTAAAACATTATTTCTGTGATTAACGCCACGTTTGAGATGGATATCATATTGTAGTAGTATCAATCTGTTGATTTACTCATGCCTTGTTTGATAAGGACAACAACAAGATCCACGAGAAAACGAAGATAACGGACAACAAGAAGGTAACACCATTTTACTGAGTTCTTTTTGTCACTGTATCCTCCTAAGGAATCGTTTTCATTTACATTTTTATTTTCTCGATGTTGTCCTCCAGTTCGTTTTTTATCTTTGTTTCCCCAGATCAACAAGTAGGAGAATCGATGGAAATGCAGATTCTTGGATTGCCACATCCAGATCAAGGTGTTTAAAATAGAATTTGCTCGTTCACTGTCCCAAACCAAATGATATCAATTGAAGTTCCCTTCGCTTAAGTCACCCAATTGTTTTTGGGCAAAAAACAGCGCAAAGAACTTTGATGGGGAAATGCACTAAAACATAGCTTCAGTCGCATTTTGAATTAGTTTTTTTTTTAAGAAACCGTTGGCTGAAATAGAATCACTCAGCGCTTGTAAGGCTAAGATTACTTTTATTTGTACTTAATTACCCTTGTGTCCAACACATGTCTCAAAAGTGCCTGTCTTCTAAGTTGAATGACTAACTATAGATCCGTGTTTTGGGGAAGATGAGTCTTACACTCTTGTTTTTATCCATTTATCAAGATGCACAAGAGCAGCATGGAGACAATCAAATTGGAATTGTCCAACAGCTTCACAAGGAGGGTATGTAATGACATCATTGTTGATTACAATGTTTTTATAATTATCCAGATCATTGATATCATATTGCAGTAATATTAATCTGTTGATTTACTCATGCCTTGTTTGATAAGAACAACAAGATCCACGAGAGATTGACGATAACGGGCAACAAGAAGGTATGAGCATTTTACTGAGTTCTTTGTGTCACTGTATTTTCCTCAGGAATCATTTTCATTTCCATTTTTATTTTCTTGATGTTGTCCTTCAATTCATTTTTTATCTTTTTTTCCCAGATCAACATGAAGGAGAAGCGATGGAAATGCAGATTCTTGGACTGCCACACCCAGATCAAGGTGTTTGAACAACAATTTGCTCGTTCATTGTACCAAACCAAGTAGATATCAATTAAAGTTCCCTTCGTTTAAGACACCCGACTGTTTTTGGGCATAAAAACAGCGCAAAGAACTTTGACGGGGAAATGCACTAAAACGTAGCTTCAGTAGCATTTTTAATTAGTTTTTTTAATTAACTGTTCGCTGAAATAGAATCACTCAGTGCTTGTATGGCTAAGATTACTTCTATTTTGTATTTAATTACCCTTGTGTCCAACACGTGTCTCGAAAGTGCCTGTCTTCTAAGTAGAGTGGCTAGCTGTAGATTCGTGTTTTGGGGAAAGATGAGTCTTACACTCTTGTATTTATCCATTTATCGAGATGCACAAGAGCAGCATGGAGACAATCAAATTGTAATTGACCAACAGCTTCACAAGGAGGGTATGTAATGACATCATTGTTGATTACAATGTTTTTATAATTATCGAGATCATTTAATTCATTCGAAAATGTATCTCATAAAAGTCGTTAAAACATCGTTTTGCTTTTTTTCTTGTGTTAGGAAGCTTATTTGCTCACTTATTTCTATGTGTATTTAGATCAGCAAGGAGCTGAAATGCTGGAAATGCAGCAAATACCTCCCCAAGAACAAGGTTATTCACAACTTTTTCAACCGACAAACAACAAAATAAATAATAACTATCCATTTTACTATTGGTTTTCCAGCTTATCCGATTAGCATTGTTGTGGTTTCTCTTAAACTTTGTTTTGCTTTTAACTTTAATTTAGAAGAAGGCCACGAAAGAGAAGAAGACGTTGTTGAAGAGGATGATCTGGAATATGATACAAAGTTGTAATCATTAATCGATGAAAGGATAATAAGTTAACACTAGTTTAACCCTAAACTTCTTAGTAATCTGTAATAAGTAATTAGTAATTAGTAATCCTTTTTAACTTATTTTATTGTTACAGATAACAATAATTTTATGTCATAAGGAGGATACGTCGAGCTTATAGGACTGTTTAATCTAGATACCTGCAAGCTGTACGGTAAGTTTAAATTGCAAGGGAGAGGTGCCCTGTTAATCGTAACTGATGGCTCAGGAATAAATTTACCACCTAAATGTAGTTATATTTCCCTTGCTGTAGTCCGTGAACACTCAACAAAAAGAGCAATATGAACAATTATTAACATAGGGTTAACTGTAAAATGAAAATTTCCACCAGTAGTCATAATAGTTTGGTTGAACGCAATAGGTTTATTTAAAGCAAGATTACCTTCCAACATTTTCCGATCAAATCAGACATGAGAAAATTTCTCGCAAAGTTGATAATTTCATTAACAAATGTGATCTTTTTTGATATCACTGGCTTTCTGTTTCAAAACGGTTGTTCTCCACATACCAGTCAAAAAAAATGTACTTTCTTGCAAGAAAATGATAATAGATGGCAAAGTTTTAAATAGGAAAGAACAGTCGATATGGTAACTACATTTGCTCACAAATCTTAGCAAACCTTTTATTGCTTTGCATCTCTTAGTGTCGAATATATATCGTGAACAGACCTTAGGGGAGAGCAGGACTACCTTGCAAGAAAAATATACCATCTTAATCAACAACATATGTAGCCTCTGTTTACATATTATCATTGATTTAATGCTACATGTATTCAATAACTGAAAATAAAGCATTCGATATTTCTAGTATAATTATTATTTTAATCGGAGAGAATGAAGAAAATCACGAGAAAAAAGTAAACATGTAGCTAATACAACGAAGTAGCTTGACAACTTTGCAATATCATTGTTTAGATTTTTCTTTGTCTTAATGTTTAGATAACGTTTCTGTCTCATTCACGAGTTACGATTAACTCCTTTAAGTTAGTTTGCATCTATCTGCAAATCAACGTTAGTAGCTAATGATAGAGATAATAATCTGCAAGTAGTAGTTAGTAGATAATGATATGAGGTTAGCATAACACTAAGTTTGACGTAATTGAAAATTTAAAAAAATTAACACTATCAAAAATCCGAATCCGGCGGTGATACATGAAGTGTTTTTGTGTGCTTCACCAAACGCAAATCACCAAAACTGGTGAGAAGTCTTGGGTAAGCCTATCAAACACGGATCCCTTTGTTTAAAAAAGAATTTACTTTTCCTATGTCGAAAAGTAACATCAAAACAAAGACAGTTTTAACAATGACCGATATGACAGAATCCACTGAGCTTCAAGCTTTTAAAAGACCAAAGGATGGTTATAAAGTTACTGTAAAAATTTCCTTGTGTATTTGTGTTGTTTTATCTTGAGACGAACTCAAAGTCCGGCAAAATTTACTTCATAGCGACTATGGAATATATATGGTGCGCCTACTTGTCGCCACCGTTAATTGGCATAAATCACTACAATTTGTAAAAAAGTCTAACACAACACTCTTACCTTGTTTATTTATGATTTCATTAGCTGTTTCGATGATCACGTTAATAATGCTCTACCACATTCTAGCCAGATTTGAGTTCCAGTTTATATATTATAGAGTTTTTTAAATTAAAAAATGAAGTTGGGTTTGAACTTGATAGTTCGGAGCTAAACAGATGGATATATCACCGCGTAACTTCTCAAACTTATTGTCTTATTGTAAATTAGCAGGTAAATTTTGTTCCTCTGCAATATAATTAGACATTAAAATTAAGCTATTAGAATATCTGGTAAAATTTAGGACCATGATTTGGCGATTAGAGATAATTTTTTTCCTTTTAAACAATTTGTGAATGTAACAGGATTGATAACTTTGGAAATGAGATTGAAACCAGGATTTTTTCAAGTGTGAGCTGGGATATTGGATTTGTATCCCACCAGTTTGTAATTCAATGTTTCATTTGCGTGATGGGATCTGTATTAATTGTTTAAAAAATGTGTCTTGGAACATGCATTAGGTGTTATTTACAACACTGCCCGTAAACACGTTTTTGCTGACGGTTACTGGTATGATAACAAATGTTTGAATGCCTACTTCAAGAGAGTCAGCTTTGCGTTTGAGTTTAACTACCATTTGGTTTACAACAATCACTGAACTTGAATAAATGTTTGCCCACATTTAGTAGATCAAGATATTCTCATTACATTTGCATAAATATAAGCAGAACCAAATGGATAAATCAAGGGTTCTGTATTAGACGCTTTAAAATGGGTGTCTTGGAGCATGTAATAGAGTTGATTAAAGCGGCCTGTGATAACGATTTTGCTGAGGTTAACTGGATCGGAAAAGGAGGACGAGGATCACCGCGTGAAAACAGGGATTTGGAGCTACAGAATGTACTTAATTAGAAATGACTGAACATACATGTAATTCAAGGGAGTGCGCTTCATGCCTGAGTTAGCGGGAAGTAGTGTTGTTGACTGAGTTTAAGAGCTAGTTACCAAGGCGCTTTCTGAACCACAAGTGTCTAAACATAAGACAGGTCAATATGCACGTAGTATAATAATATCTGTTTATCAGAAATGAACTCACCGAATCGGTTACATAAAAAACTTATCACCATACTGATTCACGAAACTCTAGGCACATTACGATGTCGGGTCAAAATAAACGTAACCTGTTCAATCAATCTTTTATGAAACTAAAAGTGATTAATTAGAGAGGGGAGGTTGCTCTATTCATATGCCTTGGGCCACTGTGCCACTGTGCAAGTTCGATTCACGCCACCCGTAAGTTTTGTTAATTCATTATCTACTGGAGATGACGATCAGTCTTATGTTAACCAGCGATTGATTGAAAGTGAGTCTATTAACACTTGAAAAAAATTTTAAGTGAGGAAGAATTTTCACTTACAGCCACCACAGCTTGACTAATTGGGAAAATAAGTCGCCTGGCAAATTCATCAACTTGTTGCCGTTTAACATCCTGTAAGTTTTGGAAACTTTGTATCAACAATGCGTGGAAATTCATATTTCCTGTTCGCGTTCAGCCGTAATACTAATGTGAAAAGAAATGCAGAGTGCGAGACCCGTTCTTCTGAAAGGAAACGCTTGCAGGTGCCTCCCTCTACATACTGGCCACGCCCATGCAAACTGATAAAACAAAGTTAGCAAGGGAATAGAAAATAGGATTTACAAAACGAGGGCCACTGACATATGCTAGGAAATGATCATTGATTATACTGTCCAAATACAAACCTTCCTACCCTCTTTTATTCTCTTCATGGTTGACTACACCCACTAAGCTTGAGGACTGTCATGATCGTATCAAGTAAACACTGACACTACACTCTTAGCACATCCAAGGTTAATATTAAGAATGGGCGTGGATAATTGTTACTTACAGGCCCCTCAACTCAGTGTTATTATGGAAGACTCCAGATGGTAGCTCTTTTATCGCGTTGTTACTTAGGGCCCTAAAAGGAGATATTCCATGATTTTAGTTAGAATCATATTACCTCCTGTGTATTGCTGCCTGAGCAAACAAACCGTTCTACCCTCTTTCATTCTCTTCATGGTTGACCACACCCACTGAACTTGAGGAGCGTCTTGATAATATTAAGTAAACACTGACATTACACTCTTAGCACATCGAAGGTTAACATAATAAAAATGGGCGTGGATATTTGTTACTTACAATGCCATCAATTTAGTGTTATTATTGAAGACTCCAGGTGGTAGCTCCTTTATCTGGTTGTTATCCAAGGCCCTAAGAGAAGATATTCCACGACTTCAGTTCAAATTATACTCATATAGTCAGGTGGTTAAGCGGCAACAACTTGAAGAATTTGCAAGGCGACTTATTTTTCCAATTAGTCAAGCTGCAGTGGCTGTAAGTGAAAAGTCTTCCTTACATATAAACTATTTCAAGTGTCACAAGACGTACTTTTAATCAATCGCTTGTTAACATTGAAATTGAGTCTTGTGACACTTGAAATAATTTGTATCGGAGGACGAGTTTTCTCGAATAAGCGCCCACCTCGAATAAGCACCCACCCTGAAGGTAGAAAAAGTTTATAAGCGCCCAGCCTCGAATAAGCACTCACCCCCAAAAAGTACTTTTTAAGCGCCCAACCTCGAATAAGCACCCACCCCCAAAAGTATTTTTTAAGCGCCCAGCCTCGAATAAGCACCCACCCCCAAAAAGTACTTTTTAAGCGCCCAACCTCGAATAAGTGCCCACCCCAAAAGAAAAAAAATAATAAAGTGCATAAGAGGTATAAGGGTATTGATTATTACGGTATTTCATTAATGGCTGACAATCTCTAGTTTCATTGTCTGAAAATTTTATGACAACGTTGGGATTTTTCTCAAAGTTTCGACTGGAATGTCCATGTGGGCGCAAAGTTCTTTCAGCCGCAAAATCTCCCGCTCAAACTTCGTGGCAATAGCCCTGCTTGGTGTCCGCGCTTTGAATGTTCCTGGCACAACAAGTCCGTTCTCCAGCCTTCTTGACCCTGTTACTTTAGCAGAAACCTCATTATCGTCGTAAGCTCTCAGAAATGTATAGATGAGGTAAGATAGTTCCATTGGCACATATCCTACAAGCTCGCTGCCGGTATAAGCTTCCAAATACGTCCCAATTGCATATTCGTCATGTTGTTTGGCTTCCTTGCGATCATCCTCGCGGCAGTTAAGTTTCTCTCCCAAAGTTGGAGTCCACACAGATTTATAAATATGATGACCTCGTATAACTGATGTGAATTGCACTTCAAACACAAAGTTCCATTTCAGATAGTGAAAACTTGAGCGAGCCATGGCTTTGAATTCACATTGAATGCTCTGGCACTAAAAGCGAGCTGTTCAGTTAGCTAAGATACAGCGGAAGCCACATGTGTTTCCTGTTACCTACCGGGAGCTCTTTGACTATCGTTCATTGGGCAAGTTCTCATTTACTCGTCGGATGTTGGCTTGGGACTCTTAAATGCCACATCACAGACAGCGTCAAGCAAGAACTCGCACAGGCAAAGATGGACCCTGTCATAGTACCCGGTGGTTGTACTCAGCATATCCAAGCCCCTGACGTGGCATGGAATAAGCCCTTCAAGGCCAAAGTAACTGAGAAGTACGATGCGTGGATGGCTGACGGAGCTCATTCATTTACAGCTGCAGGAAACATGCGTGGCCCACCTCGTCCTGAAACCGTCAAGTGGGTTCTTGAGGCTTGGGAAACTCTAGACAGAGAGTGAATTATCCGTTCTTTCAGAAGCTGCGCGCTTACTGTGGCTCCTGACGGATCTGAAGATGATCAGATTCATTGCCTAAAGGAGGGTCAATCTTGTCATACAGGACAAGATCGCCTGGCATCCATCCAGCAAGCCCTAACAGCTTCTTGCGCGACTGACCCATTTGCTGACGTTACGCTGTCGGAAGTCGAGGAGGCAGCACCAGAAAGTTCACTTATTGAGCTGAGTGACGATATTATGGCAAATAGCAAAAGAGACTTCTGCGAAGACCGAACAATGAGTTGCTAGTCCTGGGCATAAACCGAACAATGAACAGTTACAATTTATATGCTTTAATATTTTATCATGTTTTGTTCTCATTTATTGTTTTGTTACAAAATAAATTTTTTACTTACTGAAAATGGTGAAAATGTAATAAGCACCCAGCCTCGAATAAGCGCTCACCTCGAATATGTGCCCACCTTGAAAGTCCAAAAATTAAATAAGCGCCCTGGTCGCTTAATCGAATAAATACGGTATTCACGCTATCGTTTGTCAACCTTGTTTTCATATATCACGTTCGAGTCGATATATCGTGGGAGCCTCCGTCCTGTTTTCTTCGCGTCTTTAGACTTAATCCAACGCCGTAGGCTATGGTGGCGACGAGGTAAACTGGAGAAAGAACAGCCAACCTCGACGAACGGAGCATTACGTGAAAAT
This sequence comes from Pocillopora meandrina, assembly GCA_942486045.1. Classification (NCBI taxonomy): domain Eukaryota; kingdom Metazoa; phylum Cnidaria; class Anthozoa; order Scleractinia; family Pocilloporidae; genus Pocillopora; species Pocillopora meandrina. The sequence goes on from CALNXJ010000066.1 coordinate 1,327,278, forward strand.
CCGGTCTTAAATCTATGATATCAGCTCAACCTTAAAGCAAACCACTTGGCGGGAAGACCTCCTTTTGATGTCTTCAATGCTGAGTCTGAAGATATCGAGAGCTATATCGAACGGCTGCAAGAATATTTCATCGCCTTCGATATTAAGAACGACACGAACAGTCCCGCTAAACGAAGAGCAATACTCTTAACATTTACTGGATGTGGTGCTTATCGAGTCTTAAAGGATTTGTCATTCCCGGAAGCGCCGAATACGAAGACTTTTGACCAGCTTGTAAAGCTGTTGCGTGGTCATTACACGCCCATTCGCTTGTAAGTCGCAGAAAGATACCAATTTTATTCTGCAAACCAGAAACCGAGGCAAAGCATCGTGGAGTTTGGAGGAAATCCTTACGGTGAAAGTTCTTCGTCGGGCGTAAATCAGGTTAAGCGTGACAACGTGTGGTCACGCGGTCGCTCAGTGGGTCGACGTCACCAAAGGAAACGCTGTTTTCGCTGCGGGCTAGCCAACTACACCCCAGACAAATGGAAATACAAGAATTCTGAATGTTTAACTGCCATGTAACGGATCATAGTCTGAGTGTCGCAATGCAAAACCACCACCAAAAGAGATGGCGAGCAAACAACATCTACATCACACGGAACGGGATTCAGAAGCTGGACTGCAGGAGAACATGGGAGATGAATTCTTAGGTCCATTTTCACTCTGGAAGAGAGTTAGAAATAAGGGCTGCGTAAGTCAGGACTTTTAGCACCTGCTATGAAGGTCTCTGTGCAGATTGAAGGCGTAGAATTCCGGATGGAGGTCGAAACGGGAGCGGCAGCTTCAATCTTATACTACACAGATTATGAGCGGTATTTCAAGTACCTTGCAGTGCGACCCAGTGGAAATATCATTCCCTTCTTATGCTGGTGCACCGCTGGACATTTCAGGACAGATTGTATGCGCTGCAATGCCTATTTATGCTCGTTATTTTCCTGTCATATTTTTAGCACTTTTTATGTTAACATCTATTTCAGTCGACTTTTCTCGTTTTTACAAAGTTTCTCACTTGGAAGAAGCGACTTTAAGAGTTCACCAGAGCAGTTTCTTTCGCTTGAAGCGAAAGCTATTTGTATTGCGGCTGGTGTGCTTATGGACTAAGCATGAATATTTTTTTTTCTCTCCCTGTTAAATTGAAATAACCGTCCATATGGATGTTGAACTAAATCCTGGACCAACTTCTTCCATGATCTTCAAGATCCAAATAGAAGCGGCCCTATCGTGGATTCCGGAGTGGAAGTGGAAATGCAGTGGCTGATGCGTTATCACGACTGCCCTGCCCTCCGCGTTTAACGAAGAGGATGCTATATATAGAGTGGAAGAACGTCTGGTTCACTTGTTAGCCATTACGCACGAGGAGATAAGGTACGCCACACGGGTTGACCCAGTACTATCCAGCGCGTTAGAGTTTGTCAAACAAGGATGGGCACAACATGTGGAGGATCTTCGGCTACAACCCTTTTTCAACCGCCGACTTAAGTTATCAGTAGAGCAAGATTGTCTTCTGTGGGGGCCACGAGTAATCAAACCTACTCGGTTTTAGGAAGACTGGTTGGAAGAGTTGCACACAGGTCATCCAGGCGTTGTACGGACGAAGGAAACGGCTCGTACTTACTTATGGTGCCTGAACATTGATCACAAAATTGAATAAGCTGTGTTAATCTGCGGCAGCTGTCAACAAGTTGGAAAACTATCTGTAGTGGCTCTTCTAACACCTTGGTTATGGCCAAGTAATCCTTGGTACCGAGTTCACGTTGATTACGCTTACGACAACTAAAGCCATTTTACGGGAACTATTCGCTAAATATGGATTGCCAGTGCATTGTACAATGGCCCTCAATTTCGAAGCGAGGAATTTGCGCATTTTATGAAATTCAATGGCGTCAAACACATTCGTGTTGCTCCTTATAACGTAGCTAGTAATGGCATGGGAGAACGGATGGTTCAGTCATTCAAGAACCATATGAAGGCCTGCAAAGGTAGTAAACTATCGATTCAGCAACATACTACCAACTACCTGTTGACTTACCGGTCAACAAGGTATCCAACCACCGGCAGAACACCTGCTGGCCTATTCCTGGGACGAGAGTTACGCATCCGTTAAACTTTTCTTCGCCCAAGTGTTTGAGAAAAGCTGATGGATTCACAAGTAAAGCAGAAAGCAACACTTGACGCTTAAACTGAGTTTTGAGAGTTCTACACAGGTGACAGAGTCCTGGTTAAAGATCTTAGGGAAGAGTACGCTTAGTGGCCCGACTCCATAGCTGAGCGGAGCGGACCCAAGTATTACAGGTTTCTACCAGTCATGTTGACATAAGGCAGTCGACCACTTGATGTTTTACCCCAGTTTTGCTAGAAGGTAGGTTTCAACTCGGTTTACAGGTTCAAGTCATGACGCTTTTATAGTTCTATGTGCCACGCAGATAATGTAGGGATTTGATGAGGTGATGGGATTGAAACCTTATCTACGAATGGCTGAGTTTTGTGAAATAATACAGTTTGAATAATTTCGAATATAAACCTGTTATGGCTACTTACAGGCGAGTCAACTTGGTATTATCATGCAAGTACCTTCGATAAGGATATACCCTCAATCCGATGTCCATTTTGAATTTAACCCATTTTTCCAAATTTAGTCAATGTTAAAAAAAAAATAATCATCACCGCTGGTTAAACATGGAGCAGTGACCCAGGCAGTAGTACTTTTGAGTAGTTTAGCAATGTGATCGTACACATCACCATAATTATTTTGATTCTTGCCGCTCATTTGTGTTCAGTTCTACATCTCCTACCGGTTCCTACTTGTATCATGCTGCTAACGTAACGCACTCCACCACGTGATGTTGTTAACCCGTTTTGCATACGGCTAGGTTTATACCCACTTTGTAAGTTGAAGTCATAATATTTTGTGACGGCTTTATAGTTTAATGTGCTCGGAGATATTGAAAGGTCATAAAGAGAAAAAGATAGGTGGTGGAGGAGCGGGGATGAGATATAACTCATCAATTTTTGAACCGGGGAGAGAGGATTCTGGGAGATTAGCTGATACGCGACTGAGTGATGAGTAGTGCTTAAAGTCTAAACATTATTCGAATACAGATGTAAAGTCCCTGGATTGAACAAAAGTGTAGTAAAACGTCTCAATTTTTGAGAGACCCAAAATATTTACAAAATACGTCTATCGAATGGGAATTAACTTCAAAGTTGTTTCCAGAGTCCTCTCCTTTTGGAGAGGACCCCTCAAACTGGAGCAAAGGCTCTCATAACTATCCTCCTAAATTCAAATTTATTTTCGAAGCTTGCCCTCGGAGCTCTCCAATGTTTAGTTTCTCTAACCATGTTTTAGACGGAGTGGAATTGATTAGAATGAGAATGGGATTTCAATTGTAAAATTTGGAACAGGGAAGTGGTAAATATGCGACCTAGGATATAGGATTTGGATCACTTTAAAGTCGATATCTCATAAGGTAATTCGGTAATTTTCAACTGATTTGATAACGCGAATTGGCCACCGTTAAGAGTTTCAAAGCTGACGTCTCGAGCGTTAGCCCTTCGTCCTTACCCCCTCCATCGATATTTTATACTTATGATGGGTCTTTATAAGTCTGTAATGTTCCTGCCAATATCGCTGATGCACAAGCCTCGACATTCGGAGAATTTGAACATGTAAATATCCGTGCACCTGTCTATTAATTATATATTAAGTGTAATTGTTCCTTCTGCAATGTTCTGGGACCATAAAAATCAAGCTATTCAGATATCTGGTAAAATTCCGGACCATGATTTGGCAATGAAAGATAATTTTTTCCTTTTAAACAATTTGTGAATGTAACAGGATTGATAACTTTGGAAATGAGATTGAAACCAGGATTTGTTCAATTGTGAGCTGGGAGATTGGATTTGTATCCCACCAGTTTGTACATCGATGTTTTATTCCATTGATGGGATCTGTATTAACCGTTTAAAAATGTGTCGTGGAACATGCATTAGATGTTATTTACAACATTGCCCATAAAGACGTTTTTGCTGACGGTTACTGGTATGATAATAAATATTTGAATACCTTATTCAAGAGACTTAGCTTCGCGTTTGAGTTTAACTACCATATGGCTGACAACAATCACTGAACTTGAATAAATGTCTGCCCACATTTAGTGGATCAAAATCAGTATTCTGACCACACTTGCGTAAAAATAGAAGCAGAACCAAATCCATAAATCAAGGGTTCTGTATTAGTCACTTTAAAATGGGTGTCGTCGAACATGTTTATTTATGAAGCTGCCTGTAATAAGGTTTTTGCTGAAGATAACTAGATCGGAAAAGGGAGACGAAGATCACTGCGTGAAATCAGGGATTTGGAGCTACAGAATGTACTTAATTAGAAATAACTGAACATATATCTAATTTAAGGGAGTGCGCTTCATGCTTGAGTAAGCGGGAAGTAGTGTTGCTGACTGAATTCAAGGGCTAGTTACCAAGGCGCTTTCTGAACTACGAGTGTCTAAGCATAAGACAGGTCAATATGGACGTAATATAATAATATCTATGTATCAGAAATGAACTCACTAATCGGTTACTTATTACAAAATTTAACATTAGAGATTAACGAAACTCTGAGCATATTACGATGGTAGGTCAAAATAAAGGCAACTTGTTCAATCTTTTAGGAAACTGAAAATAATTTATTAGTGAGGGCTGGGAAGGTTGCTTCATTCATTTGCCACTGTGCCACTGTGCAAGTTTGATTCACGCCACCCGTAAGTTTTTTTTATTCATTATCTTCTCGAGATGACGATCAGTCTTGTGTTAACCAGCGATTGATTGAAAGTGAGTCTTGTGACCCTTGAAATGGTTTATATATGAGGAAAACGTTTCACTTACAGCCACTGCAGCTTAACTAATTGGGAAAATACATCGCCTGTCAAATTCTTCAATTTGTTACCGTGTAACCCCTTGTAAGTTTTGGAAACTTTGCATTACCAATATGTGAGAATGTATAAATCCTGTTCGTGTTCGACCGAAATAGTGGTGTAAAAAAAAAAAAAGAGTGCGAGGACCGTGCTACTGAAAGGAAACGCTTGCTAGTGACTCCATCTAAATTCTGGCCACGCCCATGCAAACAGATAAAACAAAGCTAGCAAGTGGATAGAAAATAGGATTTACAAAAGGAGGATCACCGACATATGCTAGGAAATGATCATTGATTAAACTGTCCAAATACAAACCGTCCTACCCTCTTTCAATCTCTTCATGGGTGACCACCCCCATTATGCTTGAGGAGCGTCTTGATCTTATTAAGTGAACACTGACATTTCACTCTTAGCACATCGAAGGTTGATATTAAAAATGGACGTGGATATCTGTTACTTACAATGCCATCAACTCAGTGTTATTTTTGAAGACTCCAGGTGGTAGCTCCTTTATCTGGTTGTTACCCAAGTCCCTATGAAAAGATATTCCATGACTTGAGTTAAAGTTATATAACCTCTTGTGCATTGCTGCTGTTGCGTACTTTTTTCAGTCGGGGTGCAGTTTATTTGAGCTGTGTCCGGGTCAAACAAACGCTTTTATTGTAATCTTGAATGTGATTAAACAAATCGATATATATCAACACTTTAAGTATGGCACAATCTCAGTCCTCAAGGATTGAACTTAAAAAAATAACAGTAAGCTTACGTGAAAATGTTTTAAGCCAAAGTTCATATTCTATCATGTAAAAGTAAATGTACAAATTAGGCTTATTTTGAGGTTTCTTCAAGTCTCTCCAATGCATTCGCCATAACATTGAGATCACTTCACGATGCTAATTTACAAGCGAACTTATTTATATTTTATTTATCTTGTGGTTGAAGACCGTTATTGAGTATTCGCTCTTAATCAGCAAATAAAGAGACTCTGAGCACATCACAATAGCCGGTTAGGATAAATGGAATTCAATCTTTTATGAAGTTGGAAATGATATATTAAAGAGGGGAGTTTGCTCCATTCATTTGCCATTGTGCTACTGTGCAAGTGTGATTCACACCACCCGTAAGGAAAAATTTTCACATACAGCCACTGCAACTTCACCAGTTGGGAAAATAAATCGCTTAACAAATTCATAACCTTGTTATCGTGTAACCACCTGTAAGTATTTGGAAACTTTGCATCACCAAGACGTGAAAATGTATAAATCCTACTCGCGTTCGACAGCAGCACTGGACAGGTATAAAAGAAATGTAGAGTGCGAGGCCCGTTTTTCTGAAAGGAAACGCTTGAAAGTACCTCCCTTGACATATTAGCGAAGCCCATGCAAACTGATAAAACATCGTTAGCAAGGGAATAGAAAATTGAGAAAACTTCAAGTCGATCGTGTTTTGTGTTGTTCTAGCCCCCTTCGAATACTGGCCATACAGGAAATCTCCTATATGCAATTAAAACAAATAACCTCAGAAAAATAGAATATATAATCGTAAAAGCTAAGACCAACAACCTAACTTGGTGGTTTTGTTTGAAAATTTCAGTGTTTTGTCATTTATGAAACTAAAAGATGGTCCAAAGAGGCGAGATTTCTTCTAGTAGTCCGACACTGCAAACCTACAAACCATTCCACCCTTTTCCACTTCCTTCATGGTTGGCTACACACATTAAGGGTTATGCATTTGATAATTCTTAGCACATCAAGCGCCAAGAGCAACAAAAGTGTTAAGATATTGGTTACTTACAGAACGACCCACTGCGAGTTGTTATGAAAGACTTAAGGTGATAGCTCCTCTATTTGGTTGTTGTTTAAGTTCCCCCCACACATATCACCTACAAAAAGCCATGAAGAAAAAGAAGAAGAGTTGAAACGCTTACAATTGCGCTGTAGAAAAGGGCAAGTGCCGTGGAACTGACTGTAAGTGTTTTCCCAGACATTCAATGCAAGTGGCTGCGCCTATGACTCCAACTGCAATTGTACATCGGCAGGGATGTGGGCACCCTAGAATAAAGCAAGATGATATAAATGTACTAACTGAAAGTTAATGAGGCTCTTTGGTGGTGCTCTCTTAATGTGTGCATTAGAGTACTCCGAAATGATGGCTGCCTTCTAGTTATCTCGTAAACGCTTCATACCATTCCAGTGTAAGACAAAACAAATTAGTCATTAGGTCGATACAGGAGTCTATGGGCTCCTGGTCGATAAAACGTTTGTGTCATTCTCTCAGCTGAAAAGTCAGTTTAGAAAGCGTTAAGAATTGCTCATTTTACTTGCGATTAGGTAAACTTTGCAAATGTGCCGTACATTTTCCTCTACGCCTGACTGACTTAAGAGTCAATTGCTTGTAAATTAATAGTTTAGTTTTATCAGCTGAGTTTACAATGAAAATTTGCAACCGTAAAGAGCTTCTAAAGCTGACGTTTAGAGGGTTAGCCCTTCGTCAAGGCGAAATGTTTCGCTCTGCGAAGAGCAAAACAAAATCATCTGTAATACTCCCCATCGACGAGGCATCACAGTCTCTTTAAAAACTTACCCCCCTTAATTCGGTTGTGAAAAAAACTCACTTTCAATGACAAAACGGATTTCTTTCCTGTCAAGATCATGCTTTCTGTTCACTTCACAGCTGTACTTGTCATTGTTTTCTTCAGTAATGGTCAGTTGATATTTGACACTTGTACTGTTCTGTACCACTCTTTCGTTCTTTCTCCAAACTATAAATGGTGCTGGTGCACCTTGTGCTGGACACCAAAGAGATGAAGTTTGGTTGAAAAGAACAAATTGAGTTTTGGCCACCTTGTCTAGGTTGGGTTCAACTGGAAGAAAACAAATAAATTAAATTACCAAATGAGTTGGTATACTCGTAATTGCCATCTATTTCCTTCCGTGTTGCGACCACTTATTAACATTTTAGAATTGTTTCAGTTAGTAATTTCAGATGACAATACCTGTAAAGTTAAGTGTTTTGTTGGTGTACGAGCCCCGAAACCAGCCAAAATCATCATCGAAATGATCTGATTTTCTGATCCACAAGTTCTGTCCACTGGATCGCACAATAACAGAAATGTTCCTTCCACAAAATTCACCAAGAAGATTGGCTGACTTGTTGTATCCATCACGAACCTCAAGGTACTGATCATAAATGCAGGGCGTTGGATATAAACTCTGCATGGTGAAATTCAGTTCCACGTAATGTCCTTTTGGCGCTTGTAAGAGTATACTTGTGTTAAACCGTGGGACAACTCTCTGAAGGCGTACTTCCAGTATTAACAAAACTGCAAGTAAAATAAAGAAAAAAAGAAAGGACAAAGGGGAGGCTCCTCGCCTAGGTTTTGAGATATTTCAATTTCAACAAAGCTATTTAGAGGTAGTATCTCAAATGGAAGCGGCTTTCATAGAGCCACAACGGAAAGCCAAACTCGATCCGCCGTTTTAATCGAAAGCCACGGCATATGTGTCAAATAAGGTGGAGATTTGTTGTCCATGAAACTAGTAAGAAAAAGATACGCGTAAGATTCACATTCGAATTTTCTCTCGATGTCTCAGTTTGGCGTAAAGATTTCATTGATGAGGTATTTTAATCGCCTTTTTTGATAGATTATTTCCTTATCGAACGCAAGTGACGAAGCTATGCGAGCACGCATTTAAAACAGAACCGCGGAGCTTGTCGTACTCCTTCACTCATTTTGATCGTTTTGGATGTACACTTTACCTGAAACTTGAACGAAGAGAATAATTAACATGTATTTTCTTGTGTTGAAGATTTGCCCTGCTTCAGTTGAATTTTGTAATTACGTCACGGCTCATCGTAAAGGCGTGCACGGTCGTCTCCTCTCGGGGAACATAGGGATCGAATTCGCGAGAGAAGCTGAAATCAGCTGAGGCTCTGAGCTGTCTCGTAATTTACCCAGGAGCTATAAGTCGATTTTCGTAATCCCCGCAGCGGTTCTCCACCGCGTGTCTCTCTCGCTGGACACCATAGAGATGAAAAGGGTCGAGATATTTGAGCAACGTAAAAACTAACGATTTGCGATACGCTCGAATAGGCCCGTATAAGACTTCTGGTCTCTTAACTTGATTCTAGTAAACAAAGACGACGGTGCTTACATAAAGCAATAATGAAACCGCTGAACGTCCTTCTGGACACCATCTTCTTGTTTTCAGCTGATGGGCTGAGGGGAAGTTTGAGAAGATTGAGTTGAGTTTAAGAATTTGATCAAATAACGTATAATGATGGATAATATATTTTCATCTAGCTTAACCGTCTTGTATGTGGACGGAATCTCATTGACGACCTCTATTGCCGAGGCTGTTTACCTCACAGAGCAGTTAAAAAACGACAAGATACAGCGATATCATAATTAGCAAGAAAAATATTATCTTTTTAAAGCACTGCTGTATTTGAATAAGGCTCTGACGGGAAATCTCCTGAATCATACTTTTGTACATTTGATACTAAGAACAGTTTGGAGGGTTCCAATGGGTTGATCGTTAGTCGTTAAATGCCAATAGTTAAGCCGTTGGGCGCAAAAATTGACAAACTTTAACCGTTGGTTTTATAAAAAATTAACTATGAAAATTATTCTGATGACCACAATGGAAAGATATTAACCGTCAGCTGTCAATTTGTCTAACTTTTAACCAAAGCCATCACTCCATTGAGACCCTCAATTTATATTACCATTTTAAATTGTCTCTTTGTCGGAAAAGAGGGCTTGTAAAGAAATTATTGTAAAATTCACTTCTCTCCTACCTTTACAGTTACATTTTCGTCAGTGAAATATTTTCCAGAAGTTTCTTTTATTCTTTCTTGTATTTTCGTTCAGTGCGCGCCAGAAGAACGTGTCGCGGTGAACAATTCACTGGATAAAAAACATGAATGTGTTATTGTCATCATTATCCCAGCGGAGAAAGTTTAAATAAGAATTGAAAGGAATAAGAGAAAACTCAGTGATCAATTTTCAAATCTCCTATTCTCCCCTATGAAGCTCTGGCGCAGTATTTGATGACAGGGCAGAGTAACTATGGATGTCTTTATCAGCCCTTTCAATAAAAAAATGCTCATTAAAAAATTCCTTTCTGACTTGTTTGAAAATCGAGGAATAATATAATAAAGCTGGGAGAAAGATCTTAAGAATGGATAATAAGAATCATTCTTTCCTGTAGGATTTAAAGAACTGCCCTTAACACAGTTAACTTTGTGTCATAATATACTGATGTTTCATTGTTATCTTTCCTTGTATAGACATTTTAAACATCAAAGAGAATAAATACCTCAAAAATATTTTCTCTGATCCCTTTCTTCGATTCAGATCGAACGGTCTTTAAATAGCAATGAATTCAAATACAGAACGCCATCTGCATACAGCTTTACCAGATCATTACCTAAAGATGAATATTCTTACGAATGCGCTGTCCATTAGTTTCAAGTCACCATTGATGACACTCACAAACATCTGTGCAATACCGTCAGCAATTGTGCCCTTTAGCCAGTTTTGCATTTTTATATAATATAATCGACATGGCGTGAGTCATCAACACATTACCAGCTTTTAAAGAATCAAATGTTTAGTTTAGAAGACAAAAAGAACAACGTTTTATCCAAAACATTCTAAAATGTAACGTGCCCTAAGCGCTCAAATACTTTTATCCCCTCCCCTCCCCTCCCCTCGGAAGGATAGTTTTCGGAAAGTGGTTTTGTAAGAGATCACAAAATGCGCCTTAAGGCGACAGTGGTGCCGAAACCGGGTATCGACGATTCCCCCCGAAAACTCATAATAACCGGAAGATATGATAACGTTTTTAAACATTTATCTGTAGTATTATTCTATCTTTTTTATCGGACGGCTGCAAGATAACGGAATCAGGAAGCTTACTAAACACGTTTTCAAAGATTTGACTAATTTGGAAGAGCTGTGAGTATAATAAAAAAGAATTATATATTAAAGTTCACACGGCAACCAGGTGGGTAATCATATAAAAGGACCTCTTGATGCAGCGTTTAGATCACCACTAATGAAGGCACTAGACAGGAATGTCGAAACGTTGGGTCTATGAATTGTAACTTCTTCGGTTACATTCATTAAAGCTGCAAACCAGAGTAGCATTAAACCATGTCAAAAAAAAATTATGTTTACAATTAAAATGCAAAAAAATGAAATATTGACTCTTTCAATATCAATGTTCTCCTCCTTTAAGTGTAACAGTATTCAAAAAGAGATCCCGCATGCAAGTTGCAGCGGGGTTGCGTTTGTACAAAACGCGCGCGAGCAAAACTTTTTGATGGATTATAATTGGATGAACACTTATTTCATAAAAGCACATGATGGGCCTATTTCAAGTCGCTTAAAAAATTATAATTGAGAGCGATTTTATAATATTAACATTAAGTAGGGCAACGTCACCGGACTCAAAATCCGCTGATCGCGAATTCCATCAAATTTCTGTGTCACGCTTGTCACGCAACTGATATAATAAGATAGAGAAGATATATAAACTGGAACTCAAAAAGTTCAAAAAAACTCATTTGAGTTTCCAGTTTGGCTAAAGGGCACAATTGCTGACGGTATTGCACAGATGTTTGTGAGTGTCATCAATGGTGACTTGAAACTAATGGACAGCGCATTCGTAAGAATATTCATCTTTAGGTAATGATCTGGTAAAGCTGTATGCAGATGGCGTTCTGTATTTGAATTCATTGCTATTTAAAGACCGTTCGATCTGAATCGAAGAAAGGGATCAGAGAAAATATTTTTGAGGTATTTATTCTCTTTGATGTTTAAAATGTCTATACAAGGAAAGATAACAATGAAACATCAGTATATTATGACACAAAGTTAACTGTGTTAAGGGCAGTTCTTTAAATCCTACAGGAAAGAATGATTCTTATTATCCATTCTTAAGATCTTTCTCCCAGCTTTATTATATTATTCCTCGATTTTCAAACAAGTCAGAAAGGAATTTTTTAATGAGCATTTTTTTTTTGTTGAAAGGGCTGATAAAGACATTCATAGTTACTCTGCCCTGTCGTCAAATACTGCGCCAAAGCTTCATAGGGGAGAATAGGGGATTTGAAAATTGATCACTCAGTTTTCCCTTATTCCTTTCAGTTCTTATTTAGACTTTCTCCGCTGGGATAATGATAATAATAGCATATTCATGTTTTTTCATCCAGTGAATTGTTCACCGCGACACGTTCCTCTGGCGCACACCGAACGGAAATACAAGAAAGAATAAATTAAAGAAACTTCTGGAAAATATTTCACTGAAGAAAATGTATTTGTAAAGGTAGAAGAGAAATGAATTTTGCAATAATTTATTTACAACCTCTCTTTTCCAGCAGAAAGACAATTTAATATGGTAATATAAATTGAGGGTCTCAATAATGTGATGGCTTATTCTGATGACCATTGTAGTCGTTAAAATAATTTTCATAGTTTATTATTTTTATAACTAACGGTTAAAATTTGTCAATTTTTGCGCCTAACGGTTTAACTATTGGTATTTTCAGACAAACGGTCAACCCCATTGGAACCCTTCAAATTGTTCTTATTATCAAATGTACTAAAATGTGATTCAGGGGAGATCCCGCTAAAGTCTTATTCAGGTACATCAGTTCTTTAAAAAGATAATATTTTTGTTGCTAATTATGATATCGCTGTATCTTGTCGTTTTTAACTGCTCTGTAAGGTAATGAGATTCGGCCCACATACAAGGCGGTTAACCCAGAGGAAAATATATTATCCATAATTTTACGTTATTTGATCAAATTCTTAAACTCAAATCAATCTTCTTAAACTTCCCTCAGCCCATCAGCTGAAAACAGGAAGATGGTTCCCAGGAGGACCTTCTGGGGTTTCACCGTTGCTTTCTGTAAGCACTGTTGTCTTTGTTTACGAGAATCTAGTTAAGAGACCAGAAGTCTTATACAGGCCTATTCCAGCGCATCGTAAATCGATATTTTTTGTGTTGCTAAAATATTTCGACCCTTTTCAACTCCATGGTGTCCAGCGAGAGAGACACGCGGCGGAGAACCCCTGAGGGTATTGCGAAAATCGAGTTAAATTACGAGACGATTCAGCGCCTCAGTTGATTTCAGTTGCTCTCGCGCATTCGATCCTCTTTACTCCCCGAGAGGAGACGACTGTACGCGCCGTGACGGTGAGCCGTGCGTGATGATAAAATTAAATTAGTGTCGGGAAAATTTTCAACACAAGAAAATACATGCTAATGATTCTCTATGTTCAAGTTTCAAGTAAAGTGTACATCCAAAACGATCACCTATAAAATTAGATAAGTAAATGAGTCATCCGATGAGCTCCGCGGCTCTGTTTTTAATGCGTGCTCGCAAAGTTTCGTCACTTACGTTCTATAACGAAATAATCTATCAAAAAGGCGATTAAAATACCACATTAATCAAATCTTCACGCCAAACTGAGAAATCGAAAGAAAAGTTTGAATGTGAATCTTACGCGTATCTTTTTCTTACTAGTTTTCATAGACATAACAAATCTCCACACTATTTGACACATATGCCATGGCTTTCGATCAAAACGTGTCGAGTTTGGCTTTCCGTTGTGGCTATATGAAATCCGCTTCCATTTTAGATACTGTCTCTAAACAGCTTTGTTGAAATTGAAATATCTCAAAACCTAGGCGAGGAGCCGCCATCTTTGTCCCTTCTTTTTTTCTTTATTTTACTTGCAGTTTTGTTAATACTGGAAGTACACCTTCAGAGAGTTGTCCCATGGTTTCACTCAAGTATACTCTTACAAGCTCCAAAAGGACATTACGTGGAACTGAATTTCACCATGGAGAGTTCATATCTAACACCCTGCATTGATGATAAGTACCTTGAGGTTCGTGATGGATACAACAAGTCTGCCAATCTTCTTGGTGTATTTTGTGGAAGGAACATCTCTGTTATTGTGCGATCCAGAGGACAGAACTTGTGGATCAGAAAATCAGCCCATAATTTTAGCAGGTTTCGGGGCTCGTACACCAACAAAACACTGAACTTTACAGGTATTGTCCTCTGAAATTACCAACTGAAACAATTCTAAGGTGTTTCTAAGTTGTTGTAACACGGATGGAATAGATGGCAATTACGAGTACTGCAACTCATTTGGTAATTTCATTTATTTGTTTTCTTCCAGTTGAACCCAACCTAGACAAGGTGGCCAAAACTCAATTTGTTATTTTCAACCAAACTTCATCTCTTTGGTGTCCAGCACAAGGTGCACCAGCACCATCTATAGTTTGGAGAAAGAACGGCATTGTGGTACAGAACAGTACAGGTGTCAAATATCAGCTTACCATTACTGAGGAGAACAATGACAAGTACAGCTGTGAAGTGAAGAAAGAGAATGGTTTTGACAAGAAAGAAATCCGTCTTGTCATTGAAAGTGAGTTTTTTCACAAACGAATTAAGTGGGGTGAGTTTTTAAAGAAACTGTGGTGCCTCTTCAGTGGGGAGTATTACTGAGTATTACTGAGATGACTTGGTTTTGCTCTTCGCAGAGCGAAACCTTTCTCCCTGACGAAGGGCTAACCCTCCAAACGTCAGCTTTAAAAACCCATTACGGTGGAAAATTTTCATTGTCAACTCAGTTGATAAAACTAAACTATTAATTTACAAACAATTGATTCTCAAATCAGTCTGGCGTAGAGAAAAATATACTGCACATTTGCAAAGTTTGCCTAATTGCATAAAAAATGAGCAACTCTAAACGCTCTCTAAACTTTTAAGCTGAAGGACTGCCGCAATAGTTTTATTGACCAGGAGCCAATGTATGAAGCGTTCACGAGATAACTAGATGGCAGCTATCATTTCAGAGTACTTCAATGCACACACTCAGAGAGTACCACCAAAGAGCCTCACAACAAAGAAACGTTAGTACATTCATATCGTCTTGCTTTATTCAAGGGTGCCCAAATACCTGTCGATGTACAATTGCAGTTGGAATCATGGACGCAGCTACTTGCATTGAATGTCGAGGAAAACACTTACAGTCAGTTCCACGGCACTTACCCTTTACTACAGCGAAATTGTAAGCGTTTCAACTCTTCTACTTTCTCTAGGCGGGGGTGTGGGGGATGGGAAATAATAAAAAGCAATGCACAAGACGTAAGATGTTCAATCTAACCCTAGAAAAATATCCCCATTTTAAAGAAAAAAAACCAAATAGAGCAGCCATCACCTGAAGACTTCCATAACAACTCGCCTTTGGTCTTACTGTAAGAGACTAATGTTATACTTTTGTCGCTATTGGCGATTGATGTGCTAAGAGTTAACACTGTTTACCGATACAGGGGTGATATTGTCTTATGTGATGGTTTGAAATAGTTTTAATACTTTCAGGTGGTTACAAAATAACAAGATCAAGAAGCTGCGAGGTGACTCATTTTCTCAGTTAGTCAGGCTGCGAGAGCTGTAAGTGAAACGTAGCATTCTTATATCGGTTATTTTACATGTTTAGGTTTACGATGTGGAATCCATCCTGCAGATACTAAGAGACTTCCATATCCGCATTGCACACAAACCAATCACAGGGGAGCCATATTGTTAACTACTAACTCAGTCAGTCAGCTTTTTTCACAAAAAAACTAGTTAAGGTAATTTTTTGCCATCTTTTCTCCCTGAGAGTTAAGCAAGTTAGTAACTTTCATCAGATTTAGTCCATTGCTAGTAAGACAAAGTGTTTCTTTATACTGCAAACTGGTTAATTGACTGATGTACAAGTTCTCTTCGAAAAGCTCTAAAGCAACAAAATAAATCAAACGCAAAACTACCTGAAAAGTAAAGATAAAATTGGAAAAATATAGCAGAAATAGCCGAGAAAACGTTGAAAAATCAGTTTACATTATACGTGAATCTTGTCGTAGAATCTTAAATGGAAACCAGATAGAGAGGCTACCGGCTGAAGTCTTCAAAAACAACTCCGAGTTGGCCTTCTTATGAGTAACCAGTAAATGTTTAATGTATTATTGGTTTGGTCTCGATTCAACCGCCATTTGCGTAGATTTATGTCATTTACTAACTTTGTGAGGAAAGGTTTTCTAGCCGAATGGTTTTTGTTATCTGACTGGAGGGCATTTCAAAAATGCCCAACTAAAATCCATAATGTATCCTTTTTGTAGGAGCTTAAGAGGGAACCAGATAGAGGAGCTACCAGCGGGAGTTTTCAGTAACAACAACAAGTTGCTCAACTTGTGAGTAGGAAGACTTTAGAAGTATTTTTACTGTCATATCCTTCTACAAATCCTTGTTAATTCTCAAATACTCAAATACTATTGTACGCTACTAATGAGTCCAGCCACAATCGTGTTGAGAGAGGAAACTTACCTCTTAGTTCATTTTCTAGAGTACCATAATATATATTTTTCAGCGACTGGAGAAGGTCCCACCACTTTTATAGAGACGATAAGCAAACCACGACGGCGACGGCGACGGCAACGGGGACATGGAAAAACAATAGCTCAGCACGTGCCTTTTAAGAAATTGACATTTCTTAGCCGTCCTATGCAAAACAACAACGTGAAATCCCCACAGAGAAGTCATTTTTTTTTAATACTGCAAACATGTTAACTGACTGATGTATAATTTCTCTCCGGAAATTTCAAAGTAACGAAATTAATCCAACGCAAAACTACCAGAAAAATGATGATAAAATGGCAGAAACAGCAACGAAAACGTTGAAAACGTTGTTTCTAAATTCAGTCCTTGAGGACTGAGACTGGACCTTACTTATGTTGATATAAATCAATTTGTTCAATCACGTTCAAGATTATATTAAAAGCGTTTGTTTGACCCGGACACGGCACAAATAAACTGTATTCCGACCGGAAAAAGTACGCAATAGCAGCAACACACAAGAGGTAGTATAATTTTAACTTAAGTCATGGAATATCTCTTCTTAGGTCCTTGGGTTATAACCAGATAAAGGAGCTACCACCTGGAGTCTTCAGTAATAACACTAAGTTGATCGAACTGTAAGTAACAGATGTCCACGCCCATTCTATATTTTAACCTTCGATGTGCTAAGAGTGTGTAATGTGTAAGTGTTTACTTAATATGATCCTCCTCAAGCTTAGTGATTTCAACGCCTATTTTTGATATTAACCTTCGATAGGATACGAGTGTAATGTCAGTGGTTACTTAATATGATCAAGACAGTACTCAAGCTGAGTGGGTGTAGTCAACCATGAAGAGAACCGAAAGAGAGTAGGACTGTTTGTATTTGGACAGTTTAATTAATGATTATTTCCTGGCATATGTCGGTGGTCCTCGTTTCGTAAATCCTATTTTATATTCCCTTGCTAACGATGTTTTATCAGTTTGTATAAGCGTGGCCAGTATGTAGAGGGAGGTACTTTCACGCGTTTCCTCTCAAAAGAACAGGTCTCGCACTCTGCATTTCTTTTTACACCAGTACTGCAATAGAACGTGAATAGGATTTATACATTTTCACGTATTGGTGATGCAAAGTTTCCAAAACTTACAGGTGGTTAAACGGCAACAAGTTGATGAATTTGCCAGGCGACTTATTTTCCCAATTAGTCAAGCTGCGGTGGCTGTAAGTGAAAATTCTTCCTTACATATAAACTATTTCAAGTGTCACAAGACTCCCTTTCAATTAATCGCTGATTAACATAATACTGATCGTATTTGGACAGAGAGAGAGAGCTTTTGCTCAAGTTTGAGCGGTCTTCTCAAAAGGACAGAACTCTGGGAAAAAGTTTGAAGTTAATTCCCGTCGATAGACGTATTTTGCGAACATTTTGGGTCTTTCAATATTGAGACGTTTTACTACATTTTTGTTCAATCAAGGGACTTCACTTCTCTATTCGAATAATATTTATACTTTATGCACAACTCTTAACTCAGTCGCTTATCAGCTTATCTCTAAGAATCCTCTCTCCTCGGTACAAAGATTGATAAATTATACCTCATTCCCGCTTCTCCACTACCTACCTTTTTCTCCGTAGCGCATCAAACTATAAAGCCGTCACAAAATATTATGACTTCAACATGCAAAGTGGGTATAAACTTAGCCGCATGCAAAACGGGTTAACAACATCACATGGTGGAATGCTTTACATTAGCAGCATGACACAAATAGAAACCGATAGGAGATGTCGAACTGAACACAAACGAGCGGCAGGAATAAAAAAAGTTATAGTTATGTGAACGATCACAAAATCCTTTATTAAAAAGTGCTACTGCCCGAGTCACTGCTCCATGCTTAACCTGCAGTGATAATTATTTTTTTTAACACTGACTAAATCTGGAAAAATGGGTTAAACTAATTAAAAATAGACATTAGATTCAGGGTATATCCTTTTTGAAGGTACTTGTTTGGTAACCAAATCAAAGAGCTGCCACCAGGAGTCTTCGTCATGAATACCAAGTTGACTCGCCTGTGAGTAAGCCATAACAGGTTTATATTCGAAATTATTTAAACTGTATTATTTCAATGTATTGCATTTATCACAACACTCACTTGTAAGCAGCTCAAAAAACTGAATGTTCAAAGAGACGCAATTAAAGTAACGTTAGAGAGCACAAAACCCTACCATTTGTAGAGAAGGTTTTCAATCCCATCACCTCCTCAAAAGACTTATTAAAACCATTCGAGTGCAAAGTAATGGTGTCTACAGCTGAGTCTTAAAACCTACATTTTTCGATGCCACACAAAATCTAAATGTGTTAACTACACAAAAGTAATCAGACTTAAGTCTACTCTTTTCTCAGTCGCACAACAGATTTAGCTCCTGGAATCCCTCTTCCGAGGTTCAAAAATAGACAAGTCTTAAGTTCTTCCATACCGTTCCCCTTACCCCTCTTTGACCCCTGATAACCCTTCACTATCTGCGTGGCACACAAAACTATAAAACCGTCATGACGTGAAACTGTAAACCGAGTTGAAACCTATATCCTGGCAAAACTGGGGTAAAACATCACATGGTCGACTGCCTTAGGTTGGCAAGAAAGGTAGGAACCTGTAGGACTGGTACGACTGAACACAAACAAGAGGCAAGAATCAAAACAGTTTATGGTGATGTGAACATTTTCATTAAAAAAAAAACACACTATTAACTGTTTGAACCTGGAATTCTAGGTCTTAGTAGCCCAGAATAGACTTCACTGAAGATAAAAATCAATGTATTCTTCTCGCAGGTACTTGGATGGCAACCAAATAGGAGCACTACCAGCTGGAGTCTTCACCTACAACACCAAGTTGACTCGCCTGTAATAAACACATTTATAGAATCACATTTGAAAATTTTGACTACTTGTTTATTGCACGTTCATTTGCAAACAGCTTACATATTTGCACCCATACTACGGAAAGAGTAAAAAATCGGGGATCTAAATCTAATTGTTTCAAGTCATATTTTTGCCTAGTATAATTTTTGTATCAAGGATCGTCTTTCCAATGTTATTTTATCTAAACACTTTACTGAACGAAAGAAAAACACCTTCTAACTTCAAATAACGGTTTTGAATTTTGAAAAAGAACGGCGGGCCAAGATGGAGAATTAAAGGAATTTAAACTACAAGGATAAAGCTTTAAGATGAACCTCTTAAAAAGACATATTGTAACTATTCGAGTGCAAAGTAATGATGGTGATAACAACTTAACCTTAAATCTTACATTTACCGATGCCACACAAAACCTAGATAAGTAAACTACAGAAAAGTAATCCAGAGCAACACACGAGGGACCTTTAACTCCCTACGAATATATGAATATATATAGACTTAAAAGTGGCAATCATCACATATCAAGTTATTATCATGTATCAAAATATCATTTTAAACACTATTTCAACCTGGAAATCTGGGTCGTAATAGCCCAGAATAGATAAAAAACAATATATACTTCTCGTAGGGAGTTGGATGGCAACCAAATAGGAGCACTTCCACCTGGAGTCTTCACTTACAACGCCGAGTTGACTCACCTGTGAGCAGTAAATTAAAATCCTTAGATTGCATCGATTATCCATACATTCGCCTCATTTATTAGACATCGGCAAAGTTTCTTCAAGCTCAATTCATGGTGAGTAACAGACGGTCGTTGGTGGCTTTAAAAGCCAGTTGACTTATTAAAGTCATTGGTCAAGCCGAAGCTGCTTTGGGCGCAAAACTTCATTCTCATGATCACTTTGTACAACCCTTCAACAAGGTGCACTGACAGTGGAATAGTTCATTTAATTAAGTGGCAAAGCAAGAATGAACATAGCTATTTCCAGACGAAAGACAAAGGTTACGTTTATCCTAACCGGCTATCGTGATGTGCTCAGTCCCGTTATTTGTTGATTATAAGCGAACGTTCAAAGAGCGTCTTCAACCACAAGGTAAATAAAATATAATTAGGGTCGCTTGTAAAGTAGCATGGTGAAGTGATCCTCACGTTAAGGCATTGAGCAGACTTGAAGAAACCTTAACATAAGCCTAACTTGTATTTTTACTTGTACATGATAGAATGTGAACTTTTGCTTAAAAAATTTCCAAGTAAGCCTACTGTTGTTTTTTAAGTTCAATTGTTCAGGACTGAGATTGTACGACACTTAAAGTGTTGATATATATAAATTTGTTCAATCACATTCAAAATAACATTAAACGCGTTCATTTGATTCGGGCACGGCACGAATAAATTGTATTCCGAACGAAAAAAGTATTCAACAGTAGCAGCACACAAGAGGTAATATAATTTTAAATAAAATTACGGAAAAAATCTAATCTTAGGGCCTTGAATAACAACCGGATAATGGAACTACCACCAAGAGTCTTCAATAATAACACTGAGTTGATCGAACTGTAAGTAACAGATATCCACGCTCATTTTTGATATTAACCTTCAATGTCATAAGAGTGTAGTGTCAGTGTTTGCTTAATATGATCAAGACGCTCCTCAAGTTTAATGGGTGTAGTCAACCATGAAGAAAATGAAAGAGAGTAGAACGGTTTGTATTTGGACAGTTTAATCAATGATCATTTCCTAGCATATGTCGTTGGTCCTCGTTTTGAAAATCCTATTTTCTATTCAGTCTTACGGTCGAACACGAATAGGAATTATTCATTCTTACGTATTGGTGATGCAAAGTCTTCAAAACTTACAAATGGTTACACGGTAACAAGTCGAAGAATTTGCCGGGCGACGTATTTTCCCAATTGGTCAAGCGGCAGTGGCTGGAAGTGAACAGTCATCCTCATATATTAACTATTTTTCTAAGTTTTATTTGAGGGGTTTTGAGGAGTGACTGTTCAATACAGGTGAATGACAATACACACTGGGACTCAGTAAAGAGTGACCGCGACCGCTTAGTAGAGGCGAATATTACAGTGATTGATGGAAAACAAATTCGGGAATTTAACAAAAGACCGCTTAATACAGGGTGACAGCTTTATACGGTGCTGCTTATTAGAGGTTCAACTATATATCCTTTATGTAGGTTCTTACATGACAATCACATAGCAGAGTTACCACTACGCGTCTTCAACAACAACATTAATTTGACTCGGCTGTAAGTAAATAACATCTAACATCTCTAGGACAAATATATTTAAGGAACCAATACAGACCCAAACATGCGTGTAGAACACCGAAGTTCATAATGGTAGGATCCAAATCCAAACATATTTAACAAATCTCGGTTCAAAATTTTAATAAATATTCAGTTCCAACTGTTATCAGTTCTTTTAAATGCAGAAGTTATGCAGATGCACGTAGTTTGTGCTTAACGTAGGAGAGCAAAAAACTCAGACATTCGAAAGTAATTTGATATTAAGAGGTCTAGTTCTGAGAGCATCCGCTGCAGTTTCCAAGGTATTCTCTTGAAGGAGAGGACTCTGGGGACAAGTTTGTTCCTAATTCCGTCTCGACTGACGTAATTTGCGAACAAATTGTTCAGTGACATTGTTTAAATAATGTTCAGATATAAATTCTACTCTTTTCTCCGTCGCACATCAGATTTAACTCCTGGAGAACAAGAACGGATAAGGTCAAAGTTCGTCCATCCCGTTCTCCTTTCCCCCTTTGACCCCTGATAACCCTTCACTATCTGCGTGGCACATAAAACTATAAAACCGTCATGACGTGAACCTGTAAACCGAGTTAAAATCTAGCTTCTGGCAAAACTGGGGTAAAACATCACGAGGTCGACTGCCTTACGTTAGCATGACTGGTGGGAACCTGTGGGACTGGTACGACTGACAAAAAAAAAAAAAAAAGGAGAGGCAAGAATCAAAATAGTTATGGTGACGTGAACATCTTAATTTATAAACAACACTGTCGGCTGGGTCTCTGTTTCATGTTTAACTTAAGGCATTTATTATTTCAAACACTGTTTGAATCTGAAAATCTGGGTTATTAAGACCCCAAAAAAATGTATTCTTGTCGTAGGGACTTGGATGGCAATCACATAGGAGCACTACCACCTGGAGTCTTCACTTACAACACCGAGTTGACTCGCCTGTAATAAACACATTTGAAAATGTTGGTTACTAGTATATTTTAAACTATTACAACGCGTCTTTGCAAACAGCCAACACAATCTCCGTAGCGCATTAAACTGTAAAGCCATCACAAAGTATTATGACTTCAACTTGTAAAGTGGGTATAAACCTAGCCGCATGCAAAACGGGTTAACAACATTACGTGGTGGAGTGCGTTACGTTAGCAGTATGATACCAGTAGGGACCGGAAGGAGATTTCTAACTTAAAACAAACAAGCAGCAAGAATCAAAGTAGTTATGGCGATGTGAACCATCACATTGCTAAAAAACATCCATTATTAAAAAGTACTACTGCCCGGGTCACTGCTCCATGTTTAACCTGCGGTGATGACTAAATCTGGAAAAATGGGTTAAACTGACTAAAAATAGACATTAGATTAAGGGTATATCCTTTTCAAAGGTACTTGTTTGGTAACCAAATCAAAGAGCTGCCACCAGGAGTCTTCGCCATGAATACCAAGTTGACTCGCCTGTAAGTAAGCCATAACAGGTTTATATTAGAAATTATTCAAACTGTATTATTTCAATGAAATGCATTTATCACAACACTTTAACAACATCCATTATTAAAAAGTACTACTACTTAGGTTACTACTCCATGTTTAACCTGCGGTGATGACTAAATCTGGAAAAATGGGTTAAACTGACTCAAAATAGACATTAGATTAAGGGTATATCCTTTTCGAAGGTACTTGTATGGTAACCAAATCAAAGAGCTGCCACCAGGAGTCTTCGCCATGAATACCAAGTTGACTCGCCTGTAAGTAAGCCATAACAGGTTTATTCAAACTGTATTATTTCAATGAAATGCATTTATCACAACACTTTAACAACATCCACTGTTAAAAAGTACTACTATCTAGATCACTGCTCCATGTTTAACCTGCAGTTATGATTATTTTTTTTTAACATTGAGTAAATCTAAAAAAATTGGTTAAACTTAGTCAAAATAGACATTAGATTAAGGGTATATCCTTTTCGAAGGTACTTGCATGGTAACCAAATCAAAGAGCTGACACCAGGAGTCTTCGCCATGAATACCAAGTTGATTCACCTGTAAGTAAGCCATAACAGGTTTATATTCGAAATTATTCAAACTGTATTATTTCAATGAAATGCACTTATCACAACACTTTAACAACATCCATTATGCTCCATGTTTAACCTGCGGTGATGACTAAATCTGGAAAAATGGGTTAAACTGACTCAAAATAGACATTAGATTAAGGGTATATCCTTTTCGAAGGTACTTGTTTGGTAACCAAATCAAAGAGCTGCCACCAGGAGTCTTCGCCATGAATACCAAGTTGACTCACCTGTAAGTAAGCCATAACAGGTTAATTCAAACTGTATTATTTCAATGAAATGCACTTATCACAACACTTTAACAACATCCATTATTAAAAAGTACTACTACCTAGGTCACTGCTCCATGTTTAACCTGCAGTGATGATGATTTATTAATGATGATTAAGCCACGATTCAGTCACAGATAGAAGGTGAAGACGACGAGATAACATAAGATCACATAGCGACGATACTTTGGTTTTCAGTAAGCGAGCATTCCAAACACCGAAACGTATAGGTGAACTACAGCATGGCCGATTTTATATCAGCGGAATACGAACAAGATTGTTGTCATTCCGTCCTGAGTGAAATGCAAGTTGGTGACGACGAGGTGTCATGGCGGGTTGAATATTAAAAACCTTCGTTGCTTCACGTGCCATGACTGTTTCACTCCAGCATCCACGATAGGGCCGTTTTCATTTGGATCTTGAAGATGAAGAAGTTAGTCCAGGATTTAGTTCAACATCCATATGGACGTTGATGTCAATTTAACAGGGAGAGAAAAACAAAGATATTAATGCTTAGTCCATAAGCACACAAGCCGCAATACAAACAGCTTTCGCTTCAAGCGAAAGAAACTGCTCTGGTGAACTCTTAAAGTCGCAACTTTCAAGTCAAAAACTTTGTAAAGACGAGAAAAGTCGACTAAAATAGATGCTGACATAAAAAGCGTCGGAAATAAGACAGGAAAATAACGAGCATGAAGACGCGCTGCAGCCATTGTTCGGCGCATACAATCTGTCCTGCAATGTCCAGCAATGCGCCAGTATAAGCATGGAACGACATTTCTATTGGCTGCACTGCAAGGTACTTGAAATACCGCTCATAATCTGTGTAGTTTAAGATTGATGCTACCGCTCCCATGTCGACTTCCATCCGGAATTCTTCAATCTGCACAGGGAACTTCATAGCAGGTGCTGCAAGTCCTGACTAACGCAGCTCTAATTTCTAACTCTCTTCCAGAGTGAAAATGGACCCGAAAAATTCATCTCCTATGTTCTCCTGCAGTCCAGCTTCTGAATCCTGTTCCGTGTGATGTACATGTTGTTTGCACGCCATCTCTTTTGGTGGTGGTTTTGCATTGCGACACTCTGACTATCTGACTATGACCCGTTAAATGGCAGTTAAAAAAAAAAAAACTCAAAATCCTTGTAATTGCATTTTTCTGGGGTGTGGTTGGCTAACCCACAGCGAAAACAGCGTTTCCTTTGGTGACGTCGACCCACTGAGCGGCCGCGTGAACACACGTTGTCACGCTTAACCTGATTTACGCCCGACGCAGAACTTTCACCATGAGGATTTCCTCTAAAGTGTCGTACATCCTTCTACGCTATTTTTTGGTCGATTGCAGCGTCCCCTGCTTCTTGAAAAATGAAGTTGGCCGATAATCATTTTCCGCTTAATCTGCTCCGCGCGTAGCCCGCAGATGAAACGATCGCGTAGAATATCATTTATAAGCAAGTTGGTGAATTCACATTTTCCCGTGAGACTTTTTAACCCGCTCACAAACTCCACGATGCTTTGCCCCGGTTTCTGAATTGCAGAATAAAATCGGTCTCTCTCTACGACTTACTAGCCAATGGGCAAGTAATAACCACTCAGCAGCTTTGCAAGCTGGTCAAAAGTCTTTGTATTTGTCCAGTAAAAACAAATCCTTTAAGACTCGATAAGCACCACTTCCAAGAGATGTTAAGAGTATTGCTCTTCGTTTAGCGGGACTGTCCGTGTCGTTCCTAATATCGTAAGCGGTGAAATATTCTTGCAACCGTTCGATATCTTCAGACTCAGCATGAGGTTTACGTTAGGTTGAACTGATATCGTAGATTTAAAACCGGATTTTCTCGTTCGTCGATGTTGGCTGTTCGTACTCCAGTTTACCTCTTCGCCGCTGTAGTGTTTAGCGTCGAATTAAGTCTTAAAGACACGAAGAAAGCTAGACAGAGGCTTATTTTCCCACGATATATCGACTTGAACGTGAAGCATGAAGCGAGGCTGACTAGCCACAGCGTAAATACTTACGTCATACACCACACAAACATAACGACCGAACAGATGGAGATGGAAAACGAAAACAGTACTGAAAAAACGATGACTTAAGCTGTCCAACTCGTGCAAGGCTAAATCTACGAGGCATCTTTGTTTACAACATTCTCAGGTTAAATCACTCTATCCAAGTCTTTCTGCAGTCTACGATTATGTCCGAAATTAGTACTTGGATCAAACATTAACTTTATATTAAACGTTCAAGCGTTCAACCCTTCAACATGGTGCACTGACAGTGGCATAGGTCATTAAAAAAAACATAACCTCAACATAAACCTAACTTGTATATTTTAATTGTACATGATACATGATGTGATATTTTGCTTTAAACATTTCCACGCTGGCTTATTGTTTCTTTTTCAAGTTAAATCCTTGAAGACTGAGATCGTGCCATACTTTAAGTGTTGGTATACATATATCAATTTGTTCAATCACATTCAATATTACAGTAAAAGCGTTTTTTTGACCCGAGCACAGCACAAATAAACAGTACCCCGACCGAAAAAAGTACGCAACAGCAGCAACACATAAGAGGTACAATAATTTTAACTAAAACGTAGAATATCTTCTTTTAGGTCCTTAGGTAAAAACCAGATAAACGAGCTACCACCTGGAGTCTTCAATAATAACACGGAGTTGATCGCACTGTAAGTAACAGATATCCACGCCTATTTTTGATGTTAGCCTACGATGTGCTAAGAGTGTAATGTCAGTGTTTCCTTAACATGATCAAGACCCTCCTCAAGCTGAGTGGGTGTAGTCAACCATGAAGAGGATAATGAAAGAGGTTGGGACAGTTTGCATTTGAACAGTTTAATCAATGATCATCTCCTGGCATATGTCGGTGGCCCTCGTTTCGTAAATCCTATTTTCTAGTACCTTGCTAACAATATTTTTATAAGTTTCAATGGGCGTGGCCATTATGTAGAGGGAGGCACTTGCAAGCGTTTCCTTTCTGAAGAACGAGCCTCGCACTCTGCATTTCTTTTCACACCAGTACTGCGGTCGAACGTGACTAGGATTAATACATTTTCACGTATTGGTGATACAAAGCTAACATGTTTGACGCCATTGACTTTCATGAAATGCGCAAATTCCTCGCTTCGAAATTGAGGACTGTTGTGAATTACACAATGCACTGGCAATCCATATTTCCACGTACTGGTGATGCAAAGTTTCCAAAAGTTACAGGTGGTTAAACGGCAACGAATTGAAGAATCTGCCAGGCAACTTAATATTTTCCCAATTAGCTAAGTTGCGATGGCTGAAGTGTACGGGTTGCGTGAATCAAACTTGCACAGCAGCACAGTGGCAAATAAATGGAGCAACCTCCGCGTTCCTCTCTAATAAATCATTTTCAGTTTCATAAAAAGATTGAACAGGTTACGTTTATTTTGACACGCCATAGTAACGTGCTCAGAGTTTCGTGAGTTACTATAG
This sequence comes from Pocillopora meandrina, assembly GCA_942486045.1. NCBI lineage: Eukaryota > Metazoa > Cnidaria > Anthozoa > Scleractinia > Pocilloporidae > Pocillopora > Pocillopora meandrina. Next base: position 1,354,628 of record CALNXJ010000066.1, read on the forward strand.
TGTTAAATTTGGTAAGTAACCGATTCGTGAATTCATTTCTGATACATAGTTATTATTATATTATGTGCATATTGACCAGTCTTATGCTTAGACATTCGTAGTTCAGAGAGCGCCTTGGTAACTAGCTCTTGAACCCAGTCAACAACACTACTTCCCGCTAACTCAAGCATGAATTACACATATGTTCAGTCCTGACAAGCCAACTGGGAGCTGGTCATGAAGTTGGTTCTAAATAAACCCATTTATTCATCACTTCACGGGTTTATTTAGAACCAACATCATGACCAGCTCCCAGTTGGCTTGTTAGCTCAGTTGGTAGAGCGCTGCACCGGTATCGCAGAGGTCATAGGTTCAAATCCCGTACAGGCCTGAAATTTTTTTCAGGCCTTATTTTCACTACTGCCTAAGTAGTGCACATTACTGCGAGGATCACTTTCATTCACGTCTTTATCCGTGGTTCAAATATATGACTTTCATGTATTCTTAACCATTTAAAAGCGTGCGTGTAATCCAAGCACGTCACAAATAAACTGTTAAAAAAAAATTACAAAACCTGTAACAGCAACAATTTCTAAAAAGTAACACTTTTAACTGAAATCAGGGAATATCTTTTCTTAGGGATATCTAAATGTGATCAAGAAGGTCCTGAAGCTTAGTGGGTGTAGTCAACCATGGGAGGGTGAAAGAGAGTGGGACGGTTCATAAGTGGACGGAGTTAAACAAAAAAGAGAAGCCTACCCTCATAAAACAATCCTTTTAGTTTCATAAATGATCATATCCTAGCATCTGACATTGATGCACGTTTTGTAAATAAAATTATTTATTCCTTTCATAAAATTGTTTTATTTGCCAGTATGATTAGGAGATTCCAAGTGTTCTCTCTCAGAACAGGCTTTCCTCTTCGCACTTCTTTTCACAACAATACCACAGTCAAACGCGAGCAAGATTTATACTTTGCCAAGGACTGTTAAAACAAAGCTTTCTTACCTTACAGTTGGTTATACGACAACAAGATGAAGAATTTGACCAACAATGCATTCTCCCAGTTAATAAAGCTGCAATGGCTGTAAGTGACAAGTGGTCCTCGCATATCACCTATTACAAGTGTCACAACTCACATCATTATCCGAATAGTGCATATTCCTTTTCACATCCTTCAACCCTTAAATATCTGCGTAGCACTCACACCGATAAAGAACGCTCTCAATCAATGATCAAGGACATAACGTCTAAATCTAACAATACACAAGATCTTGGTAACAAGTTCAGGTACCTCAAAAGCCATGCCTCGTAAGAATCTGTTTTGAGTCGCAAATTAAAACAAGGGTCGTATTACAGCCGAATCAATGACTTTCGAACTTAGATATTGTTGGTTCCAAAATTTTAGCTGTGGAGAGCCTATCGGTCCAAATAATGTCTTTTCAAGCAAATTTGAATTGAAGTAATTGTACCACTTTTTTAACTTTTCTCCTCCTACAGACTACTTAATGACAACGACCTAACTGAGCTACAATATGGTTTGTTTGATGGTTTAAGAGCATTGACACACCTGTGAGTAAGAAAAAAAAATTTCAAGAAACAAAATGGAAACAGTTAAATTATTCGTGTGACAAATCGGACACCTGCACATTGAAGGTGGAAAAAATAATAACTTACTGAGAAAGAAAGAAAATATGCAAAAATGTTGCTGTAGGAGATTATAATTTCATACCTTAGTTATTAAATGTTTATTGGATGAATGAGCAAAGTAATGCACAGCAATGATGCATGTTCCAGTAACCTAACAAAATAATAAGAGCCACACCTATCAAAACTATCAGAAATAAACTTCAAAACAAATTCAGGATGTTTACCAGTATTGTGTTTCTGAATTTATTTCGGAAAACTCATCATAATTGGAAGATGTGAAAAGATTTACCTATCATTGCCGTATTATTCTAACTTTTACCAGATGACTGCAAGACAACGGAATCAGGAAGCTTTCTAAACACGTTTTTAAAGCTTTGACTAATTTGAAAGAGCTGTGAATATGATGAAGAAGAGTTATGTTTACAAAGAATATTGACTCTTTCAATATTAATGTTCTCCTCCTTTAAAGAGGAAAAGTATTCGAAAAGAAATCCCCGCAAGTTTCAAGGAGGTTACGTCTGTACAAAACGCGCGCGAGCAAAACTTTTTGATGGATTATAACTGAATGTACACTGATTTCATAAAAGCACGTGATGGGCCGACTTCGAGTCGCTTAAAATAATTATAATTCAGAGCGATTGTATTATATTAACATCGCAGAGGGCAGCGTAACCGAACGGTGACAGCGTCTGACTTAAAACCTGCTGATCCCGACTTTCATCGACTTGCTGTGCTCACGTAGTCCCAATGCTTAAGGAGAAACCAATTTCGATAACCCTGGATCTATCAAAGCTGGCCGAGCAAGCATCTACGAAGGCTAAGCCACCCTGAGAAGATCGATCCGAGCCAATTTGATGTTACTCCAAAATCTTCTACGCTACATGCCCTCGTCATCCTAAGGGTAGTCGAAATGCAATCCAAAGCGCTGTAACATGCAGCAGTAAAGCAGTGGTCGAATAAAACATCGAAGTACAAACTAGTGGAATACAAATCCAATATCCCAGCTCACAATTTAACAAATCCTGGTTTCAATCTCATTTCCAAAGTTATCAATCTTGTTACATTCACAAATTGTTTCCAAGGAAAAAATTTATCTTTTATTGCCAAATCATGGTCCTAAATTTATCCAGAAATGCGAATAGCTTAATTTTAATGTCACATTATATTGCAGAGGAACAAAATTTACCTGCTAATTTACAATAAGACAATAAGTTTGAGATGTTAAGTGATTATGTATCCATCGGTTCAGATGCCGAACTATCAAGTTCAAATCCAATTTTTTAACTTTTTTTTATAAATTAAAAAAGAAAAATATCAAAAAATTTTGAAAACAAATTTTTAAAAACTAAACTGGTGAGCAGCTCTCTGCGAACAGCAGTTGTAAAACTTGTTTATTTTGCGACGCGTTTCGTAAAATATTTTTCTCACCTCGCCTCTGAAAATTTTAAAATTTTTCCACAACTTCGCCTGTTTCTGTTCGTAGGTGCGGCCGAGCCCATATGATGATTTGCCCCCATAATAGCCATAGTATGACTTATAAATACAAGCTTTTAGCGTTGACACGCAAAAAGAAATCTATAAAAGTAAGACGAAACGCGTCGAATAAAGAATTTTTACAACTACTGTTCACAGAGTGTTGCTGACTAGTTTAGCTTTCAAAACTATTTATTTTTCACTCGACAGGATAAGAATTGTTGCATCACACATTTCTACGTAATATTTTTTGCTGTTTGTTTAGTAATCGATGAGTTTTAAAAGCGCCTTATGCTAGGAGTGTTAATAGATATAAAAATATTTCAAATACATCAGGGTTATAGCATAAGCGTGTACGGGCACGACACAAACAAACTGTTAATCCAACAGAAAAAATAAAATAAAAAAACCTGCGATAGCAAAAATTTCCAAAAAAAATAACACTTTTAACTGAAATCAGGGAATATCTTCTCTTAGGGAATTGGGTAACAACCAGATAAAGGAGCTGCCACCTGGAGTCTTCAACAACAACACTGAGTTGATCTCACTGTACGTAATCGATTTTCTTGGCTCTTGTAATGATAGCCTTTGATGTGCCAAGATTTTAGTCTCATTGTTGACTAAATGTGATCAAGAAGGTCCTGAAGCTTAGTGGATGTAGTCAGCCATTAAAAGGGTGAAAGAGAGTGGGACAGTCCATAGGTGGACGGAGTTACGCAGAAAAGAGTAACCTATCCCAACTATACAATCCTTTCAGTTTTATAAATTATCATATCCTAGCTTCTGACGTTGGTCTACGTTTAGTAAATTCCATTTTCTATTCATTTTATAACTTTGTTTTATTTGCCAGTATGAGAAGGAGATTTCAAGTGTTCTCTCTCAGAACAGGCTTTGCTCTTCGCACTTCTTTTCGCACCAATACTACAGTCAAACGCGAGCAAGATTTATACTTTGCCAAGGACTGTTAAAACAAAGCTTTCTTACCTTACAGTTTCTTATACGGCAACAGGATCAAGAATTTGACCAACAATGCATTCTCCCAGTTAATAAAGCTTCAGTGGCTGTAAGTGACAAGTTGTCCTCGCATATCACCTATTACAAGTGTCACAACTCATATCATAATCCGAATAGAGCATATTCTTTTTCATCGATCAAATCCTTCAACCCTTAAATATCTGCTTAAGCACACAGACCGATAAAGAACGCCCGCAATCAATGATCAAAGATATAACGTCTAAATCTAACAACAGACAAGATCTGGGTAACAAGATCAGGTACATCAAAAGCCAAGCATCGTGTGAATCTGTTTAGAGTCGCAAATTAAAACAAGGGTCTTATTAAAGCTGAATAAATTACTTTCGAAGTCAGAAGTTGTTAGTTCTCTGCCAAATTTCAAACAATTTAATTGTAACACTCTTTTAACTCTTCTCCTCTACAGACAACTTAACAACAACGGCCTAACAGGGTTACAAGAGGGTTTGTTTGATGGTTTAAGGGCATTGACACACCTGTGAGTAAAGAAAATAAAATTTTAAAAATACAAAATGGAAATAGTTAAAATTATTTGTGACAAGTCGGACACCTGCAAATTGAAGGTGAAAAAAATAATAAGTTGCTGAGAAAGAAAGAAAAAATACAAAAATGTTGCTGTAAGGGATCATAATTTTATACCTTAGTTATTACATGTTTGTTGGATGAATGAGCAAAATAATGCGTAGTAAGGATATTCCAGTAACTTAAATAAAATAATAAGAGCCAGTCTTATCGAAACTATTAGAAATCAACTTTAACAAAAAGTTAGTAAGTCAGGATGTCTACCAGTATTCTGTTTCTGAAGTTAGTTTGGAAAACTCATAATACTTGGAAAATGTGAAAAATTTACCTATCTTTGTCGTATTATTCTTTTTATCAGATGGCTACAAAACAATGGAATCAGAAAGCTTCCTAAACACGTTTTCAAAGATTTGACTAATTTGGAAGAGTTGTGAGTATGATAAAAAAGAATTGTGTTCACAAAAAATATTGAATCTTTCAATATCAATGTGACTCCATCATCTGCTATCACCTAAGGACATTCGAAAATACAATTTTAGCCCAGCCAGCGTACTTTTATGTTGCCAAAAATGCGCACTAGTCGTTACACGAACACATTTATTCCATCCATGTCCATTTTATGCGTAGTTTATTTTATTATAATCATTTTATATTTTACGAAGTTACTATTTTATAAATGTGTATACGACTTTAACTTTTTGAAAATTTCATGCAATTGAGCCTTAGGAGGCTGCGATTCTGGATATTTTAATAAACTTTCTCTAACATCTCTGATCTGACCAGTATTTCGTCATCCGCGGTCGTGGTTTTTAAACATTTTACATTTACTATGATGCGTGAGTAAAGAGCCTGAAATCTAAATATAACTGGAGTAGCTCAGTGCTCATCCATCGTTAAGTATTAAAACAGATTGGCGTCTAGCGAAATGTAGCGCACGAGCTGTCTGGCTGTTTCCTCAGACTGTCTATCTTCATGCGAACTACATTCCGGCTGGTGATATTTTCTCTGAATTTCTGAAATGCATTTCCCCTTGAACCTTTCAGGGATCTGTCTAATGACAAGGTTAAGAGTCTGGCACAAGACGTCTTTAGTAACTTAACAAATCTTACGAGCCTGTAAGTCAACAACATTAAAAACAAAACTAGCCACGACGAGGCAACAGTCCTCATCCTAATCATGATCGACTTACGAAAAGTGCTCAATTTCTGTCTTAAATTCAACAAACGCAGGAAATAGACGTTTTGAACTTGAACTTTCATTACAGTACTGTTATCAAGTTATGTCTTTCCACTTGATCTAATTAAACATGTTCACCAAAACATATCCCACAGAATGAATGCAAAAGACATATCTCTCTATCGTTTGCATTATAAAAATTACCGTCAATCTTACCAGTTGCAATCATAAGTTACGGGAACCATTTTGTTTTGCCGTTAAACGCAAACGATAGGTGTTTTCCATACACTGAAACCTATTATTCGTCAATGTCTTGCTTGCTGTTTCGTGCTTGTAGGTTTTTGTCCAAAAACCAGATTGAAGAATTACCACCAAAGATATTTGTTTACCTGACCAAGCTTAAGACATTGTGAGTAGAGATGGAAATCTTGAAATATTAATTAGCTGACAGTCGATTGATTGATTTATCAAATTGGGAGATAAAACAGTAAAAGAGAATGATAAAAGATCCTGAATGTTAAAGTACGGGAAAGAATTGTGACACTTTTTAAATTGCTTTCGAACTGGACTATTTTACAATTATGTGAGGTTTAGGATGGATCAATGTACTTCAATTTACTGTCAAAATTAATCAAGGATTGCTCTTGATTTGCTTTCATCACCCTTATCATTAATCTAAAACATGCGCCGCCTTTTCAACCAATTGGATTCAAAGCTAAAACCAAGCGCGACTTGGTCATGCTCCATCACTGAAACTTAAAGCCATGTGCTAGTTTGTATTATTTTTAGTTCTGACTGCTGTCATCAATTTTTTTCCTTTTAATTGGTTGTTGCGGTTACTTTGGCTTGGGATGGAGAAATCGTAATGGAAAGGCACGCTAGATACGTTGGCGCCTATTCAAATTTCAAATTAAGAAGAAGGTTGATCACTAACAGGTTTCTGTATTACAATTTAACAGAAAAATAGAGGAAAACAAGTTAATAAAGCTCCATCCAAAACAATTTCGCGGACTGGCAAAGCTGTCTGAGCTGTAAGTAGTTTATGTATTGATTCGAGTTTTCTATGGGTCTGGTTTCTGCATGTAGGTTGACCTTGCCTTATTGACAGCCTTTTTCCTCATCGCAATTTCCTGCAGAAAGCGCTTGAACCGATCACGTTTTCCATATTTATTTAAAAATTTAAGGCCCTGTGTCACAACTTCCCCATGTTTTTCCTGAATACATAATATAAATGCATGCGGAGGGTCTGTGGAGATTGCTGGAAAACCTACAAGCCGGGTTAGATATAATGTAGACAATTTTTCAGTAACAACTTGTACATGAAGTTCCTGCAATGACCATGCTCCTCTCGAAAAGTCCAAAAACTGAAAAAAATGTATGTGATTACATTTAAAAATGTTTGTAAATTTTCTTCCTACTTATGAAAAATGCCATCTATGTCCCATTCTTTAATTCCTGAAGTTCGCCATACATTTTATTTTCTTTCTTTCCTCATTAGCTATCTGTCGGGAAACAAACTCATAAATTTGCCACAAGGAATTTTCAAAGGCCTAAAGGAGCTTTTGATTATGTAAGTAGAATATGAAATTAATTTTGTGCTTAATTTGATCGAAGTGGTATCTCAGTATCTTTTAATAATCGTACTTATCAGTTTGAGAGGCACACATCAATGTACAAAAATTAAATCATAGCTAATTGTTTTCTTTTCATATTTTTTGTAAGAGAACTCTTTGACAACGAATTGAGGAACGTTTCCATCGACAACTTCAACGAAATCAGGCAGTTAAAAATTCTGTGAGTGTTTAATTTTCATAAATGATAAATGAGAATCAAATTATGAAAGACACTGACTGCCATCAAAGGTTCAGTTAAGAAAATAATCGAAGGGCGTCTGTGGCCAACTCGTGGAAAAAAGAATTAAAGAGATATGTGCTTGTAAAGTTACTATCAGTAAACTAAGGTGTTGAAAAAAGATAGAAAGTAGAACCATTGCAAGTATAGAAATTATAGCACTTGAGTATGTGATGGAAAGCCCCTCAGTCTTTGATCTTAGCACTAATCTGAAACATTCGAAGTCCATTTCAATTTAGTAAATGTCGAAACAGCCGTGTCAAAACAATAAACTTCGCAACGATTGATGCAATTACAATGGGGCTAAGACTTCGGACTTCTTCGGAACGATAGATCTCGAATTCGAAGCCGACTAATTACGACTAATTACGAAGAGTCCATCTCAATTTGCATATCCCAAGGTGCCCACAACAACTCGTTTCTACGCTATCGCGTATCCACGAGTTAAAAAAGCACAAATCGATACGCTAAGTTTGATGCAACACTCCAGAAATGCTCTTCTATTCACTGATTTCATCCTTATCTTCTTGTCTTTAAATATCTAATTTTCAGATATTTGCATTATAACTACATGAGGGAGATTCCTTATGAATTTTTTGAAGAGTTGCAGGATATATTACGAGTGTAAGATTTTGATCAGATGTATTTGATACATTTACGGTTTATTAGTAGAGCTATATGAATAGAAAGCGCCTGGAGGTTCCTTTAATTCAAATGTTTACTAGCACAAAGCTTCAGGCAAATGAGTTTGTGGTTTCTATACCTTACTAAATATCTATGGTCACCTTTCTTCACCCTATTGACAACTTTTATAACAACCTCCATTTTGTTGGGTAATACGCCTCACAAAGACTGCTATTGCGCACTACATTGCTTCACAATATCGCGAGAAAAATTTTCGAACATATTCAATGAAGATTCATAGTTACAAAGACCCCCATATGAGGAAATGAATTCTGATTGACTGATCTCGCGTTTCATTCATGCTCTTAGGGTATAGGCTTTTGGTTTTATCTTTTACTCTATCCTTATGGACTGAATGGCATCAAATTTTACGGTTGCAGGAGTTTGGACACAAACCTGATGTGTTGTCATATGCACAAGGAGGACGCTGACTGTGCTTTCATTGATAACGACGACTTTTCCAACTGTGAGAGCATGTTCAAGAACCCAGCCCCGAGGAAGAGCATATGGGCAGTCGGCTCCCTTTCCCTGGCTGGGTCGGTGCTTGTCATCACCTGGCGTTCAGTCTTTAAGGATACAAACACGGTACAGTCAATCATGTTGTTGCACTTGGCAGTCTCCGATGGTTTAATGGGAGCATACCTAATCACACTGGGTGTCAAAGATCTGTTGTGGAGAGGAGAGTATTACTTACATGACTTCCAGTGGCGGTCCGGTTTGGCTTGCCAGATAACTGGTGCTACCTCTTTGCTATCCAGTGAGGTCTCCTTGATACTGATGGCTTTGATATCTGCAGACCGACTCAAGAACATTGTGTTCCCGTTCAGAGGTGGAGCACTTTCGTGGAAGATGACCCACATCCTTTGCGCCATCATATGGCTCGTCGGCGTCCTCCTGGCTTTCTTTCCGATGTTTGGCTTGAGATACTTCGAAGATTTTAAAACATATCACAACTATTACGGAAAAAGTGTAGTCTGCCTTCCCTTACAGCTCTCTCGTTACAAAACGGAAGGCTGGGAGTACTCTGTTTCTGTATTTGTTGGCCTCAATTTCTTCCTCGTCATATTCATCACAGTTGCCTACCTCGCTATATTCATAAGCAGAGTGCGAGTTAAAAACCAATCAGCCAACACAAGGAGGGAGACCGGTCTGGCCAAGAGAGTGTTCTTCATCATCTTCACTGACTGTCTCTGCTGGATGCCAATCATCGTGTTTGGTATGAGGTCGCTTTTGGAGAAGAATTTCGAGCCACCCAGAGACTTAGCTGCTTGGATTGCCGTGTTTGCTCTGCCCATCAATTCAGCGATAAACCCGATTCTGTACACGTTAGCAACACCAAAGGTAAAGAATAACATTTCTTCATTATCTCTTAAATCTAAATTATTTGAGGCAAGACCCGGCGGTCTGGCGCTTAACACGGTGGGTTCTTTAACGCACTGACAGGGGTCTTCTTAAGCTAGACACTCTGACAGTGACTGTTTCCATTCAGCTGTTTAAACGAGTAGTTTTAACCTGCCTGAGAAAGTTAGCTTATACTTCGTCCAAGTACTGGCCTGAATCATCCCGGTTGCTTTACACTACCAAGAGTGTGATGATTATAAAGACGTCAAGCAAGCAATCAATCATTGACACTTGTCACTCTGTAACAATTGATAAGGGAAAATGGTCAGTTGATGGACGTCGTTATTGACAATTTTCTCTCCTCTCCAGGCGCAAGAGTATCTGGGAAGCAAAATAGCAATGCTGAGAAGCTTCATACGGAGTACTTTTCACTGCAGTGAATATCAAGAGAGTAGTTATGCCCATTTTTCCATATTTTCTATTACATAGTTTATAGACTAAAATTGAAAACGTTGTTCTTAATAGTAAAACGTTCTTTCTGTGACTAACGCCACGTTTGAGATGGATATCATATTGTAGTAGTATCAATCTGTTGATTTACTCATGCCTTGTTTGATAAGGACAACAACAAGATCCACGAGAGATTGAAGATAACGGACAACAAGAAGGTAACACCATTTTTACTGAGTTCTTTTTGTCACTGTATCCTCCTAAGGAATCGTTTTCATTTACATTTTTATTTTCCCGATGTTGTCCTCCAGTTCGTTTTTTATCTTTGTTTCCCCAGATCAACAAGAAGGAGAAGCGATGGAAATGCAGATTCTTGGATTGCCACATCCAGATCAAGGTGTTTAAAATAGAATTTGCTCGTTCACTGTCCCAAACCAAATAGATATCAATTGAAGTTCCCTTCGCTTAAGTCACCCAATTGTTTTTGGGCAAAAAACAGCACAAAGAACTTTGATGGTGAAATGCACTAAAACATAGCTTCAGTCGCATTTTGAATTAGTTTTTTTTTTAAGAAACCGTTGGCTGAAATAGAATCACTCTGCGCTTGTAAGGCTAAGATTACTTTTATTTGTACTTAATTACCCTTGTGTCCTACACTTCTCGAAAGTGCCTGTCTTCTAAGTAGAATGACTAACTATAGATCCGTGTTTTGGGGAAGATGAGTCTTACACTCTTGTATTTATCCATTTATCAAGATGCACAAGAGCAGCATGGAGACAATCAAATTGGAATTGTCCAACAGCTTCACAAGGAGGGTATGTGATGACATCATTGTTGATTACAATGTTTTTATAATTATCCAGATCATTGATATCATATTGCAATAGTATTAATCTGTTGATTTACTCATGCCTTGTTTGATAAGAACAACAAGATCCACGAGAGATTGACGATAACGGGCAACAAGAAGGTATGAGCATTTTACTGAGTTCTTTGTGTCACTGTATTTTCCTCAGGAATCATTTTCATTTCCATTTTTATTTTCTTGATGTTGTCCTTCAATTCATTTTTTATCTTTTTTTCCCAGATCAACATGAAGGAGAAGCGATGGAAATGCAGATTCTTGGACTGCCACACCCAGATCAAGGTGTTTGAACAACAATTTGCTCGTTCATTGTACCAAACCAAGTAGATATCAATTAAAGTTCCCTTCGTTTAAGACACCCGACTGTTTTTGGGCATAAAAACAGCGCAAAGAACTTTGACGGGGAAATGCACTAAAAACGGAGCTTTAGTAGCATTTTTAATTAGTTTTTTTTAAGTTACCGTTCGCTGAAATAGAATCACTCAGCGCTTGTATGGCTAAGATTACTTTTTTTTTGCATTTAATCACCCTTGTGTCCAACACATGTCTCGAAAGTGCCTGTCTTCTAAGTAGAGTGGCTAGCTGTAGATTCGTGTTTTGGGGAAAGATGAGTCTTACACTCTTGTATTTATCCCTTTATCAAGATGCACAAAAGCAGCATGGAGACAATCAAATTGTAATTGACCAACAGCTTCACAAGGAGGGTATGTAATGACATCATTATTGATTAGAATGTTTTTATAATTATCGAGATCATTGGATTCATTCGAAAATGTATCTCATAAAATGTCGTTAAAAGATCGTTTTGCTTTTGTTCTTGTGTTAGGAAGCTTATTTGCTCACTTACTTCTATGTGTATTTAGATCAGCAAGGAGCTGAAATGCTAGAAATGCAGCAAATACCTCCTCAAGAACAAGGTCATTCACAACTTTTTCTATCTGGTCAAACAAACAACAAAATAAATAATAACTGTCCATTTTACTATTAGTTTTCCAGCTTATTCGATTAGCATTATTGTGGTTTTTCTTAAACTTTCTTTTCCTTTCAACTTTAATTTAGAAGAAAGCCACGAAGGAGATGAAGACGTTGTTGAAGAGAATGATCTGGAATATGATACAAAGTTGTAATCATTGGTCGATAGAAGGATATCAAGTAAAACACCAGTTGAACCCTAAACTTCTTTGTAATCTTTAATACATAATTAATAATTAGTAATCCTTTTAACTTATTTCATCGTTATAGGTAAAGATAACTTGATGTAATTAGGATGATACGTTGAGCCTATAGGACTGTTGATTCTAGACACCTGCACACAGTACGATCGTTTAAATCGCGAGGGGGAGGTGCCCTGTTAATAGCAACTGATGGCTCAGGAATAAATTTATCACTTACATGAAGCTAGATTTCCCTTACTGTAGTCAGTGAATGCTCAACAAAAATATCAATATGTATTATTACTAACAAAGGATTAACTGTAAAATGAAGATTTCCACCAGTAGTCGTAATAGTTTGGTTAAACGCAGTAGGTATATTTAAGACAAGATTACCCTCCAACTTTTCCCGATCAGATCAGACATGAAAAAATATCTTGCAAAGTCGATAATTTCATTAAAAAAATTTGATCTTACTTTGATATCACTGACCTTCTGATTCCAACGGTTGTTCTCCATGTAACAGTCAAAGAAAAAATATGTACTTTCTTACAATAAAATGATAATAGATGATAGAGTTTAAAATAAGAAAGAACAGTCGATATGGTAACTACATATACTCACAAATCTTAACAAGCCTTTCATTGCTTTGCATCTCTTAGTGTCGGATATATATCGTGAACAGACCTCAGGGGAGAGCAAGACTACCTTGCAAGAAAAATATACCATCTTTATCAACAACATATATAGCCTCTGTTCACATATTATCATTGATCTAATGCTACATATATTCAATAACTGATAATAAAACATTCAATATTTCTTGTATAATTATTATTTTAGTCGAAGAGAATGAAGAAAATCATCAGAAAAAAATAAACATGTAGCTAATACAGCGAAGTAGCTTGACAACTTTGCAATATCATTTTTAAACTTTTTCTTTGTCTTAATGTTTAGATAACGTTTCTGTCTCACTCACGAGTTACGATTAACTCCTTTAAGTTAGTTTGCATCTATCTGCATGTCAACGTTAGTAGGTAATGATAGTAGATAATAATCTGCAAGTCGTAGTTAGTAGAAAATGATATGAGGTTAGCATAACACTAAATTTGATGTAATTTAAAATAAAAATAAAAAATTAACACTATCAAAAACCTGTATCCGGCGGTGATACATGAAGTGTTTTTGTGTGCTTCACCAAACGCAAATCACCAAAACTGGTGAGAAGTCCTGGATTGGCCAGTCAAACACTGATCCCATTGTTTAGAAAGAATTTACTGGAGTTGCCTAGGTTGATCAAATTCCTCCCTCCCCCTCCCCCCAGACTTAATGAACAGTCTCAGTGCATTGTATTTTAACTGTTGAATTCATATTGTTTCTCGTAATAAATGATGATAAAAATAAGAAAAAAGAGAAAAATACGTGGGAAGCTAGCTTTACTTGGTTAGTTCATCAAATATCTTTTAAGAAGGCGCGCTGGGGAAACTGGAACCCCTAAACTAACATAGATTATGTCAATAGAAGGTGAGCACATGGAAAACGATACAATAGGTTGTTTTGGAGAACTAGTTCTTTGAGGATCTATTCTGCTGATAAAAGCTATTCATCTCCCTCCGTCTCTTAGTGTATACTAAAACAACTATTCACCTCAGTGTCGGTTGCAAGCCACTAGCCACCTACACTGAGGTAATTAGCAGTTAAATAGGATTAACTTGGAAAGGAAGTTTGAGTTTTAACTTAACAGTGATTTTGTCATTTTATGGACAGCAGCCAGGAGAAGGGCGTAAAGTATATGTCAATGTAAATACGAACATGGTTCTTCATTATCCGGACACGCTCTAGGTCTTTGCTTAAATAAGCAGTAATGCACGGGAATACAAGGGCGCACAATACTCTAACACCGGCTTAATGCAGGTAAGATACAAACACATAATATAATGAGCCGAAACATTCAGTCGCACCTTTAGCAATATCAAGAAATGTGTAAGTTTATTGGCCCCTTTGATTACATCAGAGACATGACAATTACATTTAAAGATATTAGACGTGGTTATCCCTGATATGTGGTTTGGGCAACAAGTTCAAGTTCCTTGGAGTTGACGGTTACAACGCCGAACTGGTGTTGGTTCCCTTGAAGTCAATAATCAGTTCTTTGCACTTATCTGAGTTCAACTGAAGATTTTTGTAAGCAGACCACTGCTCTGGTGCTTTTACAGCGCTTTGGATTGTACCTCTACTACCTTTGGAATGATGAGAGCATGCAGCGTAGAAGATTTTAAGGTAACGTCAATTTGGCCAGGATCGATCTTCTCGGGGTAGCTAGGCCTTCGTAGATACTTGCTCGGCCAGCTTTGACAGGGCCAGGGTTACCGATATTGGTCTTACATGTTTGGTAATAACAGTGGCTAGTTTCTCCTTAGGCAGTGGGATTACGTCAGCACAGCAGGTCGATGGAATTCGCGATCAGCGGATTTTGAGTCCGCTTACGTTGCCCTACTTAATGTTAATATTATAAAATCGCTCTCAATTGTAATTTTTTAAGCGACTTGAAATAAGCCCATCATGTGCTTTAATGAAATAAGTGTACATCCAATTATAATCCATCAAATAGTTTTGCTCATGCGCGTTTTGTACAAACGCAACCCCGCTGCAACTTACATTCGGGATCTCTTTTTGAATACTTTTACACTTAAAGGAGGAGAACATTGATATTGAAAGAGTCAATATTTCGTTGTTTTGCATTTTAATTGTAAACATAATTCTTTTTTGACATGGTTTGATGCTACTCTGGTTCCTGAAGTTACAATTCAAAGACCCAACGTTTCGACATTCCTGTCTAGTGCCTTCTTTAGTGGTGATCTAAACGCTGCAACAAGAGGTCCTTTTATATGATTGTCCACCTGGTTGCCGTGTGAACTTTAATATATAATTCATTTTTATTCTACTCAGAGCTCTTCCAAATTAGTCAAATCTTTGAAAACGTGTTTAGGAAGCTTCCTGATTCCGTTGTCTTACAGCCGTCCGATAAAAAAGACAGAATAATACTACAGATAAATGTTTTCATATCTTCCAATTGTTATGCGATTTCGGGGGGGGGTGATGAATTCGTTGATACCCGGTTTCGGCACCACTGTCGCCTTAAAGCGCATTCTGTGATCTCTTACAAAACCACTTATTGAAAACTATCCTTCCCGAGGGGAGGGCAGGGAATAAAAGTATTTGAGCGCTTGGGGGATGTTACATTTTAGAATATTTTAGATAAAAAACGTTGTTCTTTTTGTCTTCTAAACTAAACATTTGATTTTTTAAAAGCTGGTGATGACTCACGCCATGTCAATTATATTATATAAAAATGCAAAACTGGTTAAAAGGCACAATTGCTGACGGTATTGCACAGATGTTTGTAAATGTCATCCATGGTGACTTGAAACGAATGGACAGCGCGTTCATAAGAATATTCATCTTTAGAAAATGATCTGGTAAAGCTGTATGCAGATGGCGCTCTGTATTTGAATTCATTGCTGTTTAAAGACCGTTCGATCTGAATCGAAGAAAGGGATCAGAGAAAATATTTTTGAGGTATTTATTCTCTTTGATGTTTAAAATGTCTATACAAGGAAAGATAACAATGAAACATCAGTATATTATGACACAAAGTTAACTGTCAACAGCAGATCTTTAAATCCTACGGGACAAAATGACTCGTATTATCCATTCTTAAGATCTTTCTCCCAGCTTTATCATATTATTC
This sequence comes from Pocillopora meandrina, assembly GCA_942486045.1. Lineage (NCBI taxonomy): Eukaryota > Metazoa > Cnidaria > Anthozoa > Scleractinia > Pocilloporidae > Pocillopora > Pocillopora meandrina. The sequence goes on from CALNXJ010000066.1 coordinate 1,370,553, forward strand.
CTCAATATTCAAACAAGTCGGAAAGGAATTTTTTTAATGAGCATTTTTTTATATTAAGGGCTGATAAAAACATTCATAGTTACTCTGCCCTGTCGTCAAATACTGCGCCAAGGTTTCATAGGGGAGAATAGGGGATTTGAAAATTGATCACTGAGTTTTCCCTTATTCCTTTCAATTCTTATTTAAACTTTCTCCGCTAGGATAATGATAACAATAACACATTCATGTTTTTTATCCAGTGAATTGTTCACCGCGACACGTTCTTCTGGCGCGCACTGAACGAAAATACAAGAAAGAATAAAAGAAACTTCTGGAAAATATTTCACTGAAGAAAATGTAACTGTAAAGGTAGGAGAGAAGTGAATTTTACAATAATTTCTTTACAAGCCCTCTTTTCCGACAAAGAGACAATTTAAAATGGTAATATAAATTGAGGGTCTCAATGGAGTGATGGCTTTGGTTAAAAGTTAGACAAATTGACAGCTGACGGTTAATATCTTTCCATTGTGGTCATCAGAATAATTTTCATAGTTTATTTTTATAAAACCAACGGTTAAAATTTGTCAATTTTTGCGCCCAACGGCTTAACTATTGGCATTTTGCGACTAACGGTCAACCCATTGGAACCCTCCAAACTGTTCTTAGTATCAAATGTACAAAAGTATGATTCAGGAGATTTCCCGTCAGAGCCTTATTCAAATACAGCAGTACTTTAAAAAGATAATATTTTTCTTGCTAATTATGATATCGCTGTATCTTGTCGTTTTTTAACTGCTCTGTGAGGTAAACAGCCTCGGCAATAGAGGTCTTCAATGAGATTCCGTCCACATACATGACGGTTAAGCTAGATGAAAATATATTATCCATCATTATACGTTATTTGATCAAATTCTTAAACTCAACTCAATTTTCTCAAACTTCCCCTCAGCCCATCAGCTGAAAAAAGAAGAAGATGGTGTCCAGAAGGACCTTCAGCGGTTTCATTATTGCTTTATGTAAGCACCGTCGTCTTTGTTTACTAGAATCAAGTTAAGAGACCAGAAGTCTTATACGGGCCTTTTCGAGCGTATCGCAAATCGTTAGTTTTTACGTTGCTCAAATATCTCGACCCTTTTCATCTCTATGGTGTCCAGCGAGAGAGACACGCGGTGGAGAACCGCTGCGGGGATTACGAAAATCGACTTATAGCTCCTGGGTAAATTACGAGACAGCTCAGAGCCTCAGTTGATTTCAGCTTCTCTCGCGAATTCGATCCCTATGTTCCCCGAGAGGAGACGACCGTGCACGCCTTTACGGTGAGCCGTGACGTAATTACAAAATTCAACTGAAGCAGGGCAAATCTTCAACACAAGAAAATACATGTTAATTATTCTCTTCGTTCAAGTTTCAGGTAAAGTGTACATCCAAAACGATCAGAATGTTTTAAATGCGTGCTCGCATAGCTTCGTCACTTGCGTTCGATAAGGAAATAATCTATTTCTATAATCTATCAAAAAAGGCGATTAAAATACCTCATCAATGAAATCTTTACGCCAAACTGAGACATCGAGAGAAAATTCGAATGTGAATCTTACGCGTATCTTTTTATTACTAGTTTCATGGACAACAAATCTCCACCTTATTTGACACATATGCCGTGGTTTTCGATTAAAACGGCGGATCGAGTTTGGCTTTCCGTTGTGGCTATATGAAAGCCGCTTCCATTTGAGATACTACCTCTAAATAGCTTTGTTGAAATTGAAACAACCTAGGCGAGGAGCCTCCCCTTTGTCCTTTCTTTTTTTCTTTATTTTACTTGCAGTTTTGTTAATACTGGAAGTACGCCTTCAGAGAGTTGTCCCACGGTTTAACACAAGTATACTCTTACAAGCGCCAAAAGGACATTACGTGGAACTGAATTTCACCATGCAGAGTTTATATCCAACACCCTGCATTTATGATCAGTACCTTGAGATTCGTGATGGATACAACAAGTCAGCCAATCTTCTTGGTGAATTTTGTGGAAGGAACATTTCTGTTATTGTGCGATCCAGTGGACAGAACTTGTGGATCAGAAAATCAGATCATTTCGATGATGATTTTGGCTGGTTTCGGGGCTCGTACACCAACAAAACACTTAACTTTACAGGTATTGTCATCTACAAATTACTAACTGAAACAATTCTAAAATGTTAATAAGTGGTCGCAACACGGAAGGAAATAGATGGCAATTACGAGTACTCCAACTCATTTGGTAATTTAATTTATTTGTTTTTTTCCAGTTGAACCCAACCTAGACAAGGTGGCCAAAACTCAATTTGTTCTTTTCAACCAAACTTCATATCTTTGGTGTCCAGCACAAGGTGCACCAGCACCATTTATAGTTTGGAGAAAGAACGAAAGAGTGGTACAGAACAGTACAAGTGTAAAATATCAGCTGACCATTACTGAAGAAAACAATGACAAGTACAGCTGTGAAGTGAACAGACAGGATGCTCTTGACAAGAAAGAAATCAGTTTTGTCATTGAAAGTGAGTTTTGTCACAACCGAATCAAGGGGGTAAGTTTTTAAAAGAAACTGTGGCGCCTCGTCGATGGGGAGTATTACAAGATGATTTAGTTTTGTTCTTCGCCGAGCGAAACATTTCGCCTTGACGAAGGGGTAACCCTCTGAACTTCAGCTTTAGAAGCTCTTCACGGTTGCAAATTTTCATTGTCAACTCAGCTGATAAAACTAAACTTTTAAGTTATAAACAATTGATTCTCAAGTCAGTCAGGCGTAGAGGAAAATATACTACTCATTTGCAAAGTTTGCCTAATCGCAAGTAAAATGAGCAACTCTTAACGCTTTCCTAACTGATTTTTCAGCTGAAAGACTGACACAAAAGTTTTATCGACCAGGAGCCCATAGACTCCTGTATCGACCTAATGACTAATTTGTTTTGTCTTACACTGGAATGGTATGAAGCGTTCACGAGATAACTAGAAGGCAGCCATCATTTCGGAGTACTCTAATGCACACATTAAGAGAGCACCACCAAAGAGCCTCATTAACTTTCAGTTAGTACATTTATATCATCTTGCTTTTATTCTAGGGTGCCCACATCCCTGCCGATGTACAATTGCAGTTGGAGTCATAGGCGCAGCCACTTGCATTGAATGTCGGGGAAAACACTTACAGTCAGTTCCACGACACTTGCCCTTTTCTACAGCGAAATTGTAAGCGTTTCAACTCTTCTTCTTTTTTTTCTTCATGGCTTTTTGTAGGTGATATGTGGGGGGAACTTAAACAACAACCAAATAGAGGAGCTATCACCTAAAGTCTTTCATAACAACTCGCAGTGGGTCGTTCTGTAAGTAACCAATCTTAACGCTTTTGTTGCTCTTGGCGCTTGATGTGCTAAGAATTATCAAATGCATAACCCTTAATGTGTGTAGCCAACCATGAAGGAAGTGGAAAAGGGTGGAATGGTTTGTAGATTTGCAGTGTCGGACTACTAGAAGAAACCTCGCCTCTTTGGACCATCTTTTAGTTTCATAAATGACAAAACACTGAAATTTTCAAACAAAACCACCAAGTTAGGTTGTTGGTCTTAGCTTTTACGATTATATATTCTATTTTTCTGAGGTTATTTGTTTTAATTGCATGTGGGACATTTCCTGTATTCGAAGGGGGCTAGAACAACACAAAACACGATCGACTTGAAGTTTTCTCAATTTTCTATTCCCTTGCTAACGATGTTTTATCAGTTTGCATGGGCTTCGCTAATATGTCAAGGGAGGTACTTTCAAGCGTTTCCTTTCAGAAAAACGGGCCTCGCATTCTACATTTCTTTTATACCTGTCCAATTTCATAAAAGATTGAATTCCGTTTATCCTAACCGGCTATTGTGATGTGCTCAGAGTCTCTTTATTTGCTGATTAAGAGCGAATACTCAATAACGGTCTTCAACCACAAGATAAATAAAATATAAATAGGTTCACTTGTAAATTAGCATCGTGAAGTGATCTCAATGCTATGGCGAATGCATTGGAGAGACTTGAAGAAACCTCAACATAAGCCTAATTTGTATACTTACTTTTACATGATAGAATATGAATTTTTGCTTAAAACATTTTCACGTAAGCTTACTGTTATTTTTTGAAGTTCAATCCTTGAGGACTGAGATTGTGCCATACTTAAAGTGTTGATATATATCGATTTGTTTAATCACATTCAAGATTACAATAAAAGCGTTTGTTTGACCCGGACACAGCTCAAATAAACTGCACCCCGACTGAAAAAAGTACGCAACAGCAGCAATGCACAAGAGGTAATATAACTTTAACTCAAGTCATGGAATATCTTTTCATAGGGACTTGGGTAACAACCAGATAAAGGAGCTACCACCTGGAGTCTTCAAAAATAACACTGAGTTGATGGCATTGTAAGTAACAGATATCCACGCCCATTTTTTAATATCAACCTTCGATGTGCTAAGAGTGAAATGTCAGTGTTCACTTAATAAGATCAAGACGCTCCTCAAGCATAATGGGTGTGGTCAACCATGAAGAGATTGAAAGAGGGTAGGACGGTTAGTATTTGGACAGTTTAATCAATGATCATTTCCTAGCATATGTCGGTGGTCCTCGTTTTGTAAATCCTATTTTCTATCCCCTTGCTAGCTTTGTTTTATCAGTTTGCATGGACGTGGCCAGCATTTAGATGGAGGCACTAGCAAGCGTTTCCTTTCAGTAGCACGGTCCTCGCACTCTGTTTTTTTTTTTCACACCAGTATTTCGGTCAAACACGAACAGGATTTATACATTCTCACGTATTGGTGATGCAAAGTTTCCAAAACTTACAGGGGGTTACACGGTAACAAGTTGTAGAATATGACAGGCGATGTATTTTCCCAATTAGTTAAGCTGCAATGGCTGTAAGTGAAACGTCTTCCTCATATATAAACTATTTCAAGGGTCACAAGACTCACTTTCAATCAATCGCTGGTTAACACAACACTTATCGTCATCTCGAGAAGATAATGAATAAAAAACTTACGGGTGGCGTGAATCAAACTTGCACAGTGGCACAGTGGCAAATGAATGGAGCAACCTTCCCGGCCCTCACTAATAAATAATTTTCAGTTTCATAAAAGATTGAACAGGTTACGTTTATTTTGACCCACCATCGTAATATGCTCAGAGTTTCGTTAATCTCTCATGTTAAATTTTGTAAGTAACCGATTAGTGCGTTCATTTCTCATACATAGATATTATTCTTACTCAAGTATGAAGCGCACTCCCTTAAATTAGATATATGTTCAGTTATTTCTAATTAAATACATTCTGTAGCTCCAAATCCCTGTTTCACGCAGTGATTTTCGTCTCCCTTCTCCGATCTAGTTATCTTCAGCAAAAACTTTATCACAGGTAGCTTCATAAAGAAACATGTTCAACGACACCCATTTTAAAGCGACTAATACAGAACCCTTGATTTATCGATTTGGTTCTGCTTATATTTATGCAAATGTGGTCAGAATATCTTGATCCACTAAATGTGGGCAGACATTTATCCAAGTTCATGGATTGTTGTCAGCCATATGGTAATTAAACTCAAACGCTAAGCTGACTCTCTTGAAGTAGATATTCAAATAATTATTATCATACCAGTAACCGTCCGCGAAAACGTCTTTACGGGCAGTGTTGTAAATAACATCTATTGCATGCTCCACGACACATTTTTAAACGATTAATACAGATCCCATCACTGGAATACAACATCGAAGTACAAACTGGTGGGATACAAATCCAATATACCAGCTCACAATTGAACAAATCCTGGTTTCAATCTCATTTCCAAAGTTGTCAATCCTGTTACATTCACAAATTGTTTAAAAGGAAAAAATTATCTTTCATCGCCAAATCATGGTCCTGAATTTTACCTGATATCCAAATAGCTTGATTTTTATGGTCCCAGAACATTGCAGAAGGAACAAAATTTACCTGTTAACTTACAATAAGACAATAAGTTTGAGAAGTTATCTGACTGAAAGGCATTTCAAAAATGCCCAACTAAAATCCATCATGTATCCTTTTTGTAGGAACTTAGTAGGGAACCAGATAGAGAAGCTACCAGCGGGAGTCTTCAGTAACAACAACAAGTTGCTCAGCTTGTGAGTAGGAAGACTAAAAGTTCATAATCGACCTACATATTTTTACTGTAAAATCCTTCTGCAAATTCTTGTTAATTCTAAAATACTCAAATACTAACGAACGACAACAAGTTGCGTAATAATTTAGTTACTGATGAGTCAAGCCACAATCGTGTTGAGAGAAGAACCTTACTTTTTAATTCACCACTGATCCAGAGTACCACAAGATATATTGCTCCTCCACCACCTATCTTTTCCTCTTTATGACCTTTCAATATCTCCGAGCACATTAAACTATAAAGCCGTCACAAAATATTATGACTTCAACTTACAAAGTGGGTATAAACCTAGCCGCATGCAAAAAGGGTTAACAACATCACGTGATGGAGTGCTTTACGTTAGCAGCGTGATACAAGTAGGAACCGGTAGGAGATGTAGAACTGAATACAAATGAGCGGCAAGAATCAAAATAATTATGGTGATGTGTACAATCACATTGCTTAACTACTCAAAAGTACTACTGCCTGGGTCACTGCTCCATGTTTAACCAGCGGTGATGATTATTTTTTTTTTAACATTGACTAAATCTGGAAAAATGGGGTAAATTCAAAATGGACACTAGATTGAGGGTATATCCTTTTCGAAGGTGCGTGCATGATAATACCAAGTTGACTCGCCTGTAAGTAGCCATAACAGGTTTATATTCGAAATTATTCAAACTGTATTATTTCACAAAACTCAGCCATTCGTAGATAAGGTTTCAATCCCATCACCTCATCAAAAGACTTATTGAAACCATTCGAGTGCAAAGTAATGGTGGTGTCAATAACTAAGTCTCAAACGCTACATTTTTCGATACCCCATAAAATCTAAGGGTGTTATCTACAAAAAGATAATCAAGAGCAACACAAGACGTTAAACTGACCAGCCTATATACATTGGTAGGGACTTAAGTCTACTCTTTTCTCAGTCGCACATCAGGTTTAGCACCTAGAATCCCTCTTCCCCGGTTCAAAAATAGATAAGTTCAAAGTTCGTCCACCCCCCTCCCTTTACCCCTCTTTGACCCCTCAAAGCCTTTCACTATCTTCGTGGTACACCGAACTATAAAACCGTCATGACCTGCACCTGTAAGCCGAGTTCAAACCTAGCTTCTGGCAAAACTGTGGTAAAACATTACGTGGTCGACTGCGTTAAATAAGCAAGACGGGTAAGAACCTGCGGAACTGATACAACTGAACACAAATAAGAGGCAAGAATCAAAATAGTTATGGTGATGTGAACATATTCATTTATAAACAACACTATTGGCTGGGTTTCTGTTTCATGTTTAAGTTAATGCATCTATCATTATAAACACTGTTTTACTCTGGAAATCTGGGTCTTAATAGCCAAGAATAGACTTCAGATTAAAAAGAACGTATCCTTCTAAAAGGTACTTGGATGACAACCAAATAGGAGCACTACCACCTGAAGTCTTCACTTACAACACCGAGTTGACTGACCTGTGAGTAAAAGTTTAAAACCTTTGCGATTGCATCGATTATCCACACATTCTCATTTATCAGATATCGCCAAAGTTTCTTCGAGCTCAATTCATGGTGAGTAACAGACGGTCGTTAGTGGCTTTAAAAGCCAGTTGATTTATTAAAGTCATTGGTCAAGCCGAAGCTGCTGTAGGAGCAAAACTTCACTCTCATGACCACTTTATACAACCCTTCATCATGGTGAACTGACAGTGGCATAGTCGATTTAATAAAAGGTGCATGTGAGGATGAACATAGCCATTTCATGACAAAATATAAACATTACGTTTATCTTAATCGGCTATCGTGATTTGCTCAGAGTCTCGGTATTTGTTGATTATGAGTGAATATTCAATAAGCGTCTTCAACCACGAGGTAGATAAAACATAATTATCCTCACGTTATGGGGGATGCGTTGGAGAGACTAAAAGAAACCTCATAATAAGCTTAACTTGTATATTTAATTGTACATGATAGAATGTGAACTTTTGCTTTAAATATTTCCACGTTAGCTTACTGTTTTTTTTTTAAAGTTTTTAAGTTCAGTCCTTTAGTTTGCATAGGCCAGTATTTAGAGGGAGGCACTTGCAAGTGTTTCCTTTCAGTAGAAAGGGCCTTGCGCTCTGTATTTCTTTTCACACCAGTACTCCACGTATTGGTGATACAAATTTTCCGAAACTTACAGGTGGTTAAACGGCAACAAGTTGAAGAATTTGTCAGGCGACTTATTTTCCCAATTAGTCAAGCTGCAGTGGCTGCAAGTGAACAGTCTTCCTCATATATAAACTATTTTTCTAAGCTTTATTTCAGGGGTTTCCCTTAAGTGACTGTTCAATACAGGTGAATGACAATAAAAACTGGGACTCAGTAAAGAGTGACCGCAAGCGCTTATCAGAGGCGGATATTACAGTGATTGATGGAAAACAAATTCGGGAATTTAACCGACCGCTTAATACAGGATGACAGCTTTATACGGTTCCGCTCAATAGAGGTTCAAATGTATATCATTTACGTTGGTTCTTACATCAAAATCACATAGCAAAGCTACCACTGGGCGTCTTCTACAACAACATAAATTTGACTCAGCTGTAGGAAAATAACAACTAACATCTTTAAGACAAATATTTCTAGGCAACTAACATAGACCCAACCATGCGTGTAGAACACCGAAGTTCATAATGATAGGATCCAAATCCAAACATATTTAACGAATCTCGGTTCAAAATTTTAATAGATATTCAGTTCCCACTGTTATCAATCCTTTTAAATGCAACATTTGTTCAGATAGACGCAATTTTTAATTAACGAAGGGGAGCTAAACACTCAAACATTCGAAAGTAATTTGATATTAAGAAGTATAGTTTTGAGAGCATTCGCTGCAGTTTCCAGGGTATTCTCTAGACGGGGAAGACTCTGGGGACAAATTTGATGCTAATTCCGTCTCGACAGACGTAATTTGCAAAAAAATTGTTCAGTAACATTGTTCAAATGTTGTTTAGACTTAAAACTCTTCTCCTCTCTCAGTCGCACATCAGATTTAGCTCCTGGAATCCCTCTTCCCCAGTTCGAGAACGGATAAGGCCAAAGTTCGTCCACCCCCTCCCTTTACCCCTCTTTGACCCCTTAAAACCCTTCATTATCTGCGTGGCACATAGAACTATAAAAGCGTCATGACTTGAACCTGTAAACCGAGTTGAAACCTACCTTCTAGCAAAACTGGGGTAAAACATCACGTGGTCGACTGCCTTATGTCAACATGACTGGTAGAAACCTGTAATACTTGGGTCCGCTCCGCTCAGCTATGGAGTCGGGCCACTAAGCGTACTCTTCCCTAAGATCTTTAACAAGGACTCTGTCACCTGTGTAGAACTCTCAAAACTCAGTTTAGGCGTCAAGAGTTGCTTTCTGCTTTACCTGTGAATCCATCAGCTTTTCCCAAACACTTGGGCGAAAAAAAAAAGTTTAACGGATGCGTAACTCTCATCCCAGGAATAGGCCAGCAGGTGTTCTGCCGGCGGTAGGATGCCTTGTTGACCGGTAAGTCAACAGGTAGTTGGTAGTATGTTGCTGATTCGACAGTTTACTACCTTTGCAGGCCTTCATATTGTTCTTGAATGACTGAACCATCCGTTCTCCCATGCCATTACTAGCTACGTTATAAGGAGCAACACGAATGTGTTTGACGCCATTGAATTTCATAAAATGCGCAAATTCCTCGCTCCGAAATTGAGGACCATTGTACAATGCACTGGCAATCCATATTTAGCGAATAGTTCCCGTAAAATGGCTATAGTTGTCGTAAGCGTAATCAACGTGAACTCGGTACCAAGGATTACTCGGCCATAACCAAGGTGTTTGAAGAGCCACTACAGATGGTTTTCTAACTTGTTGACAGCTGCCACAGATTAACACAGCTTATTCAATTTTGTGATCAATGTTCGGCCACCATAAGTAAGTACGAGCCGTTTCCTTCGTCCGTACAATGCCTGGGTGACCTGTGTGCAACTCTTCCAACCAATCTTCCTAAAACCGTGTAGGTTTGATTACTCGTGGCCCCCACAGAAGACAATCTTGCTCTACTGATAACTTAAGTCAGCGGTTGAAAAAGGGTTGTAGCCGAAGATCCTCCACATGTTGTGGCCATCCTTGTTTGACAAACTCTAACGCGCTGGATAGTGCTGGGTCAACCCGTGTGGCGTACCTTATCTCTTTGTGCGTAATGGCTAACAAGTGAACCAGACGTTCTTCCACTCTATATGTAGCATCCTCTTCGTTAAACGCGGAGGGCAGGGCAGGGCAGTCGTGATAACGCGTCAGCCACTGCATTTCGCTTCTATGGAACAAATCTGATGCCGTAACTGAATGCTTTGTTGTGTTCGTTCAGAGTTTGTGACACGTAGGCAATGGAGCGACGGTTTCCATTGGGATAAACGTGCATTATAACGGCACCCAAACCATATGGAATGGCGTCAACCGACAATTCCATAGGAAACTCAGGGTCAAAGTGCCGCCGACGTTAGGGTGCATTTCACAGCACAAACGGCTTTTTTCACATCTCTGTGACCAGTTCCAAGATGTGGTCCCGATGAGCTCGCATAGAGGATGACATATCAGCCGAATAAAAAGGTCACAGAATTGTTTGGCATTTGCATTTCAGTCGACATCGACGTGAAGGTTGAAATCACCACAAAGAAGGAATTGACAGAATGTAACAATCAACTCCTCTGATAACGCAGAGAATTCTGAGAAAGACCTTTCTACTGTAAAGCCATTTTTCTTGGACGGTGGAGGTCGATATACTGTCACAAGGCGAAAAACTTTGAACCAGAGGTGATAGCTGAATCAAAATGTTCGAACAAAGAAAAAATACAGCCTAATTTCGGGAAACATGAAGCCCTTTGCGTGCGATAACAGCAAGTCCACCTCCTCTGCGAGTGGATCTTGGCAAGTGATGAAGAGCGTAATCCTCAAGTGAATTCGTGAGGTAGGCAATGGCAATACTATCGTTTGAGGTAAGCCACGATTCAGTCACGGATAGAAGATCAAGACTACAAGACAACATAAGATCACGTAGCGACGATAATTTGGTTTTCAGTGAGAGAGCATTCCAAACACCGAAACATAGTAGTGGACTACAGCATGGCCGATTTGATATCAGCGGAATACGAACAAGATTGTTGTCATTCCGTCCTGAGTGAAATGAAAATTGGTGATGACGAGGTGTCATGGCGGGTTGAATATTAAAAACCTTCGTTACTTCACACGCCCTGACCATTCTTCCACCCGGCATCCACGATAGGGCCGCTTCTATTTGGATCTTGAAGATGAAGAAGTTGGTCCAGGATTTAGTTCAACATCCATATGGACGGTTATTTCAATTTAACAGGGAGAGAAAAAACAAAGATATTCATGCTTAGTCCATAAGCACACCAGCCGCAATACAAATAGCTTTCGCTTCAAGCGAAAGAAACTGCTCTGGTGAACTCTCAAAGTCGCTTCTTGCAAGTGAGAAACTTTGTAAAAACGAGAAAAGTCGACTAAAATAGATGTTGACATAAAAAGTGCTAGAAATATGACAAGAAAATAACGAGCATAAATAGGCATTGCAGCCATTGTTCGGTGCATACAATCTGTCCTGAAATGTCCAGCGGTGCACCAGCATAAGAGGGGAATGATATTTCCACTGGGTCGCACTGCAAGGTATTTGAAATACCGCTCATAATCTGTGTAGTATAAGATTGAAGCTGCCGCTCTCGTTTCGACCTCCATCCGGAATTCTACGCCTTCAATCTGCACAGAGACCTTCATAGCAGGTGCTGAAAGTCCTGACTTACGCAGCTCTTATTTCTAACTCTCTTCCAGAGTGAAAACGGACCTAAGAATTCATTTCCCATGTTCTCCTGCAGTCCAGCTTCTGAATCCTGTTCCGTGTGATGTAGATGTTGTTTGCTCGCGGTCTCTTTTGGTGGTGGTTTTGCATTGCGACACTCAGGCTATGATCTGTTACATGGCAGTTAAACATTCAGAATTCTTGTATTTGCATTTGTCTGGGGTGTAGTTGGCTAGCTCGCAGCGAAAACAGCGTTTCCTTTGGTGACGTCGACCCACTGAGCGACCGCGTGACCACACGTTGTCACGATTAACCTGATTTACGCCCGACGAAGAACTTTCACCGTAAGGATTTCCTCCAAACTCCACGATGCTTTACCTCGGTTTCTGGTTTGCAGAATAAAATCGGTATCTTTCTGCGACTTACAAGCCAATGGGCGTGTAATGACCACGCAACAGCGTTACAAGCTGGTCAAAAGTCTTCGTATTCGGCGCTTCCAGGAATGACAAATCCTTTAAGACTCGATAAGCACCACTTCCAGTAAATGTTAAGAGTATTGCTCTTCGTTTAGCGGGACTGTTCGTTTCGTTCTTAATATCGAAGGCGGTGAAATATTCTTGCAGCCGTTCGTTATAGCTCTCGATATCTTCAGACTCAGCATTGAAGACATCAAAAGGAGGTCTTCCCCAAGTGGTTTGCGTTAAGGTTGAGCTGATATCATAGATTTAAGACCGGATTTTCACGTAATGCTCCGTTCGTCGAGGTTGGCTGTTCTTTCTTCAGTTTACCTCGTCGCCACCGTAGCCTAAGGCGTCGGATTAAGTCTAAAGACGCGAAGAAAACAGGACGGAGGCTCCCACGATATATCGACTCGAACGTGATATATGAAAACGAGGCTGACAAACGATAGCGTGAATACCGTATTTATTCGATTAAGCGACCAGGGCGCTTATTAAATTTTTGGACTTTCAAGGTGGGCGCATATTCGAGGTGAGCGCTTATTCGAGGCTGGGCGCTTATTACATTTTCACCATTTTCGGTAAGTAAAAAGTTTATTTTGTAACAAGACAATAAATGAGAACTAAACATGATAAAATATTAAAGCATATAAATTGTAACTGTTCATTGTTCGGTTTATGCCCAGGACTAGCAACTCATTGTTCGGTCTTCGCAGAAGTCTCTTTTGCTATCATAATTCTCAATCAACTTCAATGTCATCGTCACTCAGCTCAATAAGTGAACTTACTGGTACTGCCTCCTCGACATCCGACAGCGTAACATCAGCAAATGGGTCAGTCGCGCAAGAAGCTGTTAGGGCTTGCTGGATGGATGCCAGGCGATCTTGTCCTGTATGACAAGGTTGACCCTCCTTTAGGCAATGAATCTGATCATCTTCAGATCCGTCAGGAGCCACAGTAAGCGCGCAGCTTCTGAAAGAACGGATAATTCACTCTCTGTCTAGAGTTTCCCAGGCCTCAAGAGCCCACTTGACGATTTCAGGACGAGGTGGACCACGCATGTTTCCTGCAGCTGTAAATGAATGAGCTCCGTCAGCCATCCACGCATCGTACTTCTCAGTTACTTTGGCCTTGAAGGGCTTATTCCATGCCACGTCAGGGACTTGGATATACTTAATACAACCACCGGTATCAATGTGAATTCAAAGCCATGGCTCGCTTAAGTTTTCACTATCTGAAATGGAACTTTGTGTTTGAAGTGCAATTCACATCAGTTATACGAGGTCATCATATTTATAAATCTGTGTGGACTCCAACTTTGGGAGAGAAACTTAACTGCCGCGAGGATGATCGCAAGGAAGCCAAACAACATGACGAATATGCAATTGGGACGTATTTGGAAGCTTATACCGGCAGCGAGCTTGTAGGACATGTGCCAATGGAACTATCCTACCTCATCTATACATTTCTGAGAGCTTACGACGATAATGAGGTTTCTGCTAAAGTAACAAGAAGGGTCAAGAATGCTGGAGAACGGACTTGTTTTGCCAGGAACATTCAAAGCGCGGACACCAAGCAGGGCTATTGCCACGAAGTTTGAGCGGTAGATTTTGCGGCTGAAAGAACTTTGCGCCCACATGGACATTTCAGTTGAAACTTTGAGAAAAATTCCAGCGTTGTCATAAAATTTTCAGACAATGAAACTAGAGATTGTAAGCCATTAATGAAATACCGTAATAATCAATACCCGTATTCCTCTTATGCACTTTATTTTTTTTTTTTTTTTTTGGGGTGGGCGCTTATTCGAGGTTGGGCGCTTAAAAGTACTTTTGAGGGTGGGTGCTTATTCGAGGCTGGGCGCCTATAAACTTTTTCTACCTTCAGGGTGGGCTTATTCGAGGTGGGCGCTGATTCGAGATTGGGAGATTGGGCACTTAATCGAATAAATACGGTACTTACGTCTACACACCAATTCGACGGCAAGAGTTTAAAGAAGGGAATTTACATCGAACTATCTCAGCTCATATTATTACCCAAACCAATAATAGTATCAGTAATCGTATTTCAAATGTTGTTTTATTTGTGACACTTTTCAAACAGAAAAAAAAAAAACCCCTAATCTTTAAAAGCACGGTTTTGAATTTTGAAAAGAATTGCAGGCCAAGATAGGGAATTAGAGGAATCTAGCTACAAGGAAAAAGCTTTAAGATGAACCTCATCAAAATACTTATTGTAACTATTCGAGTGCAAAGTAATGGTGGTGTCAACAACTTAGTCCTAAAGCGCTCTCTCCGCGTCTCATGACGTGGAGAGAGCGATTTTGAAATACGAGTCAACCATGAAGAGAATGAAAGAGGTTGGGACGGTTTGTATTTGGAAAGTTTAATCAGTGTTCATTTCCTCGCATATGTCGGTGGTCTTTGCTGCGCAAATCCTATTTTCTGTTCCCTTGCTAACGATGTTTTATTAGTTTGCATAGTTGTGGCAAGTATGTAGAGGGAGGCACTTGCAAGCGTTTCCTTTCTAAAGAACGGGCCTCGCACTCTACATTTCTTTTTTATACCAATACTGCGGTCGAACGCGAATAGAATTAATACATTTTCACGTATGATGATGCAAAGTTTAAAAAACGTACATGTGGTTAAACGGCAACAACTTGAAGAATTTGCTAGGCGACTTTTTTTCCCAATTTGTCAAGCTGCAGTGGCTGCGAGTCTTCCTTATATATAATATTTTAATCAATCGCTAGTTAACATGAGACTGATCGTCGCCTCGAGGAGATAATGAATAGACAAAACTTACGGGTGGGGTGAATCAAGCTTTCACAGTAGCACAGTGGCAAATGAACGGAGCAACCTCCCCTCACTAATAAATCATTTTCAGTGAATGCGAATAGGATTTATACCTTTTCACGTATTGGTAATGCAAAGTTTTCAAAACTTACAGGTGGTTAAACTGCAACAAGTCGAAGAATTTGCCAGGCGACTTATTTTCCCAATTAGTCGAGCTGTAGTGGCCGTAAGTGAAAACTCATCCTCCAATACAAATTATTTCAAGTGTCACAAGACTCAATTCCAATGTTAACAAGCGATTGATTAAAAGTACTTCTTGTGACACTTGAAATAGTTTATATGTAAGTAAGACTTTTCACTTACAGGCATTGCAGCTTGACTAATTGGAAAAATAAGTCACCTGGCAAATTCTTCAAATTGTTGCTGTTTAACCACCTGACTATGTGAGTATAATTTGAACTAAAGTCGTGGAATATCTTCTCTTAGGTCCTTGGGTAACAACCAGATAAAGGAGCTACCACCTGGAGTCTTCAATAATAACACCAAATTGATCACACTGTAAGTAACAGTACAGTACTTAATATGATCAAGACGCTCCTTAAGCTCAGTGGGTGTGGTCAACCATGAAGAGAATGAAAGAGGGTAGGAAGGTTTGTTTGCTCAGGCAGCAACACGTAGGAGCCAATATGATTCTAACTAAAATCATGGAATATCTCCCCTTAGGGACCTAAGTAACAGCGCGATAAAAGAGCTACCATCTGGAGTCTTTCATTATAACACTGAGTTGAGCGACCTGTAAGTAACAATTATCCACACCCATTCTTAATATTAACCCTCGATGTGCTAAGAGTGTAATGTCAATGTTTGCTTGATACGATCATGACAGTCCTCGAGCTTAGTGGGTGTAGTCAACCATGAAGAGAATGAAAGAGGGTAGGAAGGTTTGTATTTGGACAGTTTAATCAATGATCATTTCCCAGCATATGTCAGTGGCCCTCGTTTAGTAAATCCTATTTTCTATTCCCTTGCTAACTTTGTCTTATCAGTTTGGATGGGCGTGACAAGTATGTAGAGGGAGGCACCTGCAAGCGTTTCCTTTCAGAAGAACGGATCTCGCACTCTGCATTTCTTTTCACATTAGTATTACGGCTGAACGCGAACAGGAAATATAAGTTTCCACGCATTGTTGATACAAAGTTTTCAAAACGTACAGGTTGTTAAACGGCAACAAGTTGATGAATTTGACAGGCGACTTATTTTCCCAATTAGTCAAGCTGTGGTGGCTGTAAGTGAAAATTCTTCCTCACTTGCAAACGTTTTCAAGTGTCACAAGGCTCCCTTTCAATCAATCGCTGGTTAACATAAGACTGATCGTCATCTCCAGTAGATAATGTATAAACAAAAATAACGGGTGGCGTATCAAACAGTGAATCAAAAGTGAATCAAACTTGCACGGTGGCACAGTGGCACAGTGGCACAGTGGCCCTAGGCATATGAATAGAGCAACATCCCCTCTCTAATGAATCACTTTCAGTTTCATAAAAGACTGAACAGGTTACGTTTATTTTGACCCGCCATTGTAATGTGCTAAGAATTTCGTGAATCAGTTTAGTGATAAATTTTTGATGTAACCGATTCGGTGAGTTCATTTCTGATAAGCAGATATTATTATACTATGTGCATATTGACGCATCTTATGCTTCGACACCCGAAGTTCAGAGAGCGCCTTGGTAACTAGCTCTTGAACTCAGTCAACAACACTACTTCCCAATAACTCAAGCATGAAGCGCACTCCCTTGAATTACATGTTTGTTCAGTTATTTCTAATTAAGTACATTCTGTAGCTCCAAATCCCTGTTTTCACGCGGCGATCCTCGTCCCCCTTTTCCGATCCACTTATCCTCAGCAAAATCCTTATCACAGATCGCTTCATGAATAAACTCTATTACATGCTTCAAAACATCCATTTTGAATGGTCTAATACAAAAACCTAGATTTATCGATTTAGTTCTGCTTATATTTATGTAAATGTGATGAGAATATCTTGATCTACTAAATGTGGGCAAACATTTATTCAAGTTCAGTGATTGTTGTAAACCATATGGCAGTTAAGCTCAAACGCGAAGCTGACTCCCTAGAACTAGATATTCAAACATTTATTATCAAACCGGTAAACGTCAGCGAAAACGTGTTTTAATGTATGTTCCACGACACATTTTTAAACAATTAATACAGATCCCATCACTGGAATAAAACATCGAAGTACCAACTGGTCGGATACAAATCCAATATCCCAGCTCACAATTGAACAAATCCTGGTTTCAATGTCATTTCCAAAGTCATCGATCCTGTTACATTCACAAATTGTTTAGAAGGAAAAATTCATCTCTTATCGCCAAATCATGGTCCTAAATCTTACCAGATATCCGAATAGCTTAATTTTAATGTCCCAGTACAATACAGGGGAACAAAATTTACCAGCTAATTTTCAACAAGACAATAATTTTGAGAAGTTACTATCAAGTTAATCTCAATTTACCATTAAGTTCAAACCCAATTACAAAAATAATAATAATAATTTTTTTTTTAAAATTCAAAAAATTGTTAAAAACAATTTTTAAAAAAAACTAAACTACTGAGCAGCTCTCTGCGAACAGTAGTGGTAAAACTTGTTTATTCTGCGACGCGTTTCGTTTATCAGTTAGCCGCCAGATATTTTTCTCACCTCGCCGCTAAATTATTCTTTACTTTTTCAAAACTTCGCCTGTTTCTGTTCCTAAGTCTTGCCAAGCCTGTATGGTCATTGGCCCCCATTACAGCCATAGTATGGCTTTTTAATACAAGTGTTTAGCATTAACTCGCAAAACTCCCCGAAGAAGTCTATGACAGTAAGACGAAGCGCGTCGAAGAATAAAAAGTTTTACAACTTGCATAAGCGTGTGTTTTGTCCGAATATTTAGTGAGCGTCTTCAACCACAAGGTAGACAAAATATGACCAGGTTCGCTTGTAAAGTAGCATTGTGAGGTGATCCTCACGTCATGGCGAATGCGTTGGAGAGACTTGAAGAAACCTCAACATAAGCTTAACTTGTAAATTTACTTGTACATGATAAAATCACGTTAACTTTTGCTCCAAATATTTCCACGTTAACTTACTGTTGTTTTTTAAGTTAGATCATTGATGAGAGAGATTGTACCATACTTAAAGTGTTGATATATCAACTTGTAAATTAACATTCAAGATAAGAGTGAAAGCGTTTGTTTGACTTGGGCAACTAAAAACATGTAATATCTCCCCTTAGGGACCTAAGTAACAACGAGATAAAAGAGCTACCATCTGGAGTCTTCCATTATAACACTGAGTTGATCGGCCTGTAAGTAACAATTATCCACGCCCATTCTTAATATTAACCTTCGATGTGCTAAGAGTGTAGTGTCAGTGTTTACTTGATACGATCATGACAGTCCTCGAGCTTAGTGGGTGTAGTCAACCATGAAGAGAATGAAAGAGGGTAGGAAGGTTTGTATTTGGACAGTTTAATCAATGATCGTTTCCCAGCATATGTCAGTGGCCCTCGTTTCGTAAATCTTATTTTCTATTCCCTTGCTAACTTTGTCTTATCAGTTTGGATGGGCGTGACAAGTATGTAGAGGGAGGCACCTGCAAGCGTTTCCTTTCAGAAGAACGGATCTCGCACTCTGCATTTCTTTTCACATTAGTATTACGGCTGAACGCGAACAGGATATATAAATTTCCATGCATTGTTGATACAAAGTTTCCAAAACTTACAGGTTGTTAAACGACAACAAGTTGATGAATTTGCCAGGCGACTTATTTTCCCAATTAGTCAAGCTGGTGTCGCTGCAAATGAAAATTCTTCCTCACTTACAAACTTTTTCAATTGTCACAAGACTCACTTTCAATCAATCGCTGGTTAACATAAGACTGATCGTCATCTCCAGTAGATAATGAATAAACAAAACGTACGGGTGGCGTGAATCAAACTTGCACAGTGGCACAGTGACCCAAGGCATATGAATAGAGCAACCTCCCCTCTCTAATTAATCACTTTCAGTTTCATAAAAGACTGAACAGGTTACGTTTATTTCGACCCACCATTGTAACGTGCTAAGAATTTCGTGAATCAGTTTAGTGATAAATTTTTGATGTAACCGATTCGGCGAGTTCATTTCTGATAAGCAGATATTATTAAATTATGTGCAAATTGACGTGTCTTATGCTTAGAGACTCGTAGTTCAGAGAGCGCCTTGGTAACTAGCTCTTGAACTCAGTCAACAACACTACTTCCCGCTAACTCAAGCATGAAGCGCACTCCCTTGAATTACATGTATGTTCAGTCATTTCTAACTAAGTGCATTCTGTAGCTCCAAATCCCTGTTTTCACGCGGTTATCCTCGTCTCCCTTTTCCGATCCAGTTATCCTCAGCAAAATCCTTATAACAGGCCGCTTCATTAATAAACTCTATTACATGCTCCAAGACACCCATTTTAAAGTGTCTTATACAGAACCCTTGATTGATCGATTTGGTTCTGCTTATATTCATGCAAATCTGATGGGAATATCTTGATCTACTAAATGTGGGCAAACATTTATTCAAGTTCAGTGATTGTTGTAAACCATGTGGCAGTTAAGCTCAAACGCGAAGCTGACTCCCTAGAACTAGATATTCAAACATTTATTATCAAACCAGTAACCGTCAGCGAAAATGTGTTTTAATGTATGTTACACGACACATTTTTAAACGATTAATACAGATCCCATTACTAGAATAAAACATCGAAGTACATACTGGTGAAATACAAATCCAATATCCCAGCTCACAATTGAACAAATCCTGGTTTCAATGTCATTTCCAAAGTCATCGATCCTGTTACATTCACAAATTGTTTAGAAGGAAAAATTCATCTCTTATCGCCAAATCATGGTCCTAAATCTTACCAGATATCCGAATAGCTTAATTTTAATGTCCCAGTACATTGCAGAGGAACAATAAAATTTACTAGCTAATTTTCAACAAGACAATAATTTTGAGAAGTTACTATCAAGTTAATCTCAAGTTACCATTAAGTTCAAACCCAATTTCCAAAAAAAAATTTATTTAACTTTGTTTTTAAATTCTAAAACTTTTTAAAATCAATTTTTAAAAAACTAAACTACTGAGCAGCTCTCTGCGAACAGAGTGGTAAAACTTGTCTATTCTGCGAGGCGTTTCGTTTATCAGTTAGCCCCCAGATATTTTTCTCACCTCGCCGCTAAATTATTCTTTACTTTTTCCAAAACTTCGCCTGTTTCTGTTCCTAAGTCCTGCCAAGCCTGTACGGTCATTGGCCCCCGTTATAGCCATAGGATGGCTTTTTAATACAAGTGTTTAGCATTAACTCGCAAAACTCCCCGAAGAAATCTAAGACAGTAAGACGAAACGCGCCGAAGAATAAAGAAGTTTTACAGCTTGCATAATCGTGTGTTTTGTCCAAATATTCAGTGACCGTCTTCAACCACAAGGCAGACAAAATATGACCAGGTTCGCTTGTAAAGTAGCATCGTGAGATGATCCCCACGTCATGGCGAATGCGTTGGAGAGACTTGAAGAAACCTCAACATAAGCTTAACTTGTAAATTTACTTGTACATGATAAAATCACGTTAACTTTTGCTCTAAATATTTCCACGTTAGCTTATTGTTGTTCTTAAGTTCAATCATTGATGATTGAGATTGTACCATACTTAAAGTGTTGATATATATCAACTGGTTCATTCACATTCAAGATTAGAGTGAAAGCGTTTGTTTGACCTGTGTACAGCACACACAAACTGTATTCCGATCGAGAAGAAAACCTCAGGCAGCAACACACAGGAGCCAATATGATTCTAACTAAAATCACGGAATATCTCCCCTTAGGGACCTAAGTAACAACGTAATAAAAGAACTACCATCTGCAGTCTTCCATTATAACACTGAGTTGAGCGACCTGTAAGTAACAATTATCCACGCCCATTCTTAATATTAACCTTCGATGTGCTAAGAGTGTAGTGTCAGTGTTTACTTGATACGATCATGACAGTCCTCAAGCTTAGTGGGTGTAGTCAACCATGAAGAGAATGAAAGAGGGTAGGAAGGTTTGTATTTGGACAGTTTAATCAATGATCATTTCCTGGCATATGTCAGTGTGTAGAGGGAGGCACCTGCAAGCGTTTCCTTTCAGAAGAACGAGTCTCGCACTCTGCATTTCTTTTCACATTAGTATTACGGCTGAACGCGAACAGGAATTATACATTTCCACGCATCGTTGATACAAAGTTTCCAAACCTTACAGGTGGTTAAGCGGCAACAAGTTGATGAATTTGCCAGGCGACTTATTTTCCCAATTAGTCAAGCTGTGGTGGCTGTAAGTGAAAATTCTTCCTCACTTACAAACTTTTTCAAGTGTCACAAGACTCACTTTCAATCAATCGCTGGTTAACATAAGACTGATCGTCATCTCCAGTAGATAATGAATAAACAAAACTTACGGGTGGCGTGAATCAAACTTGCACAGTGGCACAGTGGCCTAAGGCATATGAATAGAGTAACCTCCCATCTCTAATTAATCACTTTTAGTTTCATAAAAAGATTGAACAGGTTACGTTTATTTTGACCCGCCATTGTAATGTGCTTAGAGTTTCGTGAATCAGTTTAGTGATAAATTTTTTTTTATTTAACCGGTTGGGTGAGTTCATTTCTGATAAGCAGATATTATTATATTATGTGCATATTGACGTGTCTTATGCATAGACACTCGTAGTTCAGAGAGCGCCTTGGTAGCTAGGTCTCGAACTCAGTCAACAACACTACTTCCCACTAACTCAAGCATGAAGGGCACTCCTTTGAATTACATGTATGTTCAGTCATTTCTTATTAAGTACATTCTGTAGCTCCAAATCCCTGTTTTCACGGGGTGATCCTCGTCCCCCTTTTCCGATCCACTTATCCTCAGCAAAATCCTTATCACAGACCGCTTCATGAATAAACTCTATTACATGCTCCAAGACACCCATTTTAAAGCGTCTAATACAGAACCCTTGATTTATCGATTTGGCTCTGCTTATATTTATGCAAATGTGACGAGAATGTCTTGATATACTAAATGTGGGCAAACATTTATTCAAGTTCAGTGATTGCTCAAACGCGAAGCTGACTCTCTTGAACTAGATATTCAAACATTTATCATCAAACCAGTAACGGTCAGCAAAAACCTTGTGTTTTAATGTATGTTCCACGACACATTTTTAAACGATTAATACAGATCCCATCACTGGAATAAAACATCGAAGTACAAACTGGTGGAATACAAATCCAATATCCCAGCTCACAATTAAACAAATCCTGGTTTCAATCTCCTTTCCAAAGTCATCAAATAAGTTTGAGAAGTTACCATCAAGTTACTCTCAAGTTACTATTTTTCCATTAAGTTCAAACCCAATTTTTAAAAAAAATTTTATTTAACTTTTTTTAAGTTCAAAAAATTGTTAAAAACAATTTTTAAAAGCACCTCTTTGCGAACAGTAGTGATAAAACTTGCTTATTCTCCGACGTGTTTCGTTTATCTGTTAGCCCTCAGATATTTTTCTCACCTCGCCGCTAAATTATTCTTTAATTTTTCCACAACTTCGCCTGTTTCTGTTCGTAAGTCCAGCCAAGCCTATATAGTCATTGGCCCCCGTAATAGCCATAGTATGGCTTTTTAATACAAGTGTTTAGCATTAACTCGAAAAACTCCCCGAAGAAGTCTATGACAGTAAGACGAAACGCGTCGAAGAATAAAGAAGGTTTACAACTTGCATAAGCGTGTGTTTATCCGGGCACAGCACAAATAAACTGTTCATCCAGCAGAAAAAAGAAAATAAAAAACTTGCAATAGCAGCAATACAAAACTCGCAAAACTTCCTGAACAAGTCTGACAGTGAGACGAAACTCGTCGAAGTACGTAATATCTTTTGCTGTTTGTTTAGTAATCGATGAGTTTTAAAAGCGCCTTATGCTAGGAGCGTTGATAGATATCAAGATGTAACAAATATATCAATGTTATAGCAAAGCACTCGTTTGAACCGGGCACGACATAAACAGACTGTTAATCCAACAGAAAAAATAAATTAAAAAACCTGCAATAGACACTTTTAACTGAAATCAGGGAATATTATTTCTTAGGGAATTGGGTAACAACCAGATAAAGGAGCTGCCACCTGGAGTCTTCAATAACAACACCGAGTTGACTCAACTGTAAGTAATTGAATTTCCTGGCTCTTGTGATGATAGCCTTTGGTGTACCAAGAGTTTTATCTCATTGTCAACTAAATGTGATCAAGAAGGTCCTGAAGCTTAGTAGGTGTAGTCAGCCGTTAAAAGGGTGAAAGAGAGTGGGACAGTTCATAGATGGACGGAGTTAAACAGAAAAGAGAAACCTACCCTCATAAACAATCCTTTCAGTTCATAGATGATCATGTCCTAACATCTGACGTTGGTCCACGTTTTATAAATTCAATTTTTATTCCTTTCATAATTTTGTCTTATTTGCCAGTGTGAGAAGGAGATTACAGTGTTCTTTCTCAGAACAGGCTTGCACTTCGCACTTCTTTTCACACCAATACCACAGTCAAATGCAAACAAGATTTATACTTTACTAAGGATTGTTAAAACAAGCTTTCTTACCTTACAGTTTGTTATACGGCAACAAGATCAAGAATTTGAGAAGCAATCCATTCTCCCAGTTAATTAAGCTGCAGTGGCTGTAAGTGGAAAGTCGTCCTCGTATCTCACCTATTACAAGTGTCACAGCTCACATCATAATTCAAATGGTGCATATTCCTTTGCATCGATCACATCCTTCAACC